>CALNHX010000569.1:0-315477 GCA_940337035.1 Agriotes lineatus
ATGGCTCGAAATTATGGCGGCATGGCTCGAAGTGTTGGCGGCGTGGCTCGAAATGTTGGCGGCATGGCTCGAAATGTTGGCGGCATGGCTCGAAATTTTGGCGGCATGGCTCGAAATGTTGGCGGCATGGCTTGAAGTGTTGGCGGCATGGTTCGAAATGTTGGCGGCATGGCTCAAAGTGTTGACGGCATGGCTAGAAATGTTGGCGGCATGGCTAGAAATGTTGGCGGCATGGTTCGAAATGTTGGCGGCATGGCTCGAAATGTTGGCGGGATGGCTCGAAACGTTGGCGGCGTGCCTCCAAATGTTGGCGGCGTGGCTCAAAATGTTGGCGACATGGCTCGAAATGTTGGCGGCATGGCTCGAAATGTTGGCGGCTTTTTTCGAAATGTTGGCGGCATGGCTAGAAATGTTGGCGGCATGGCTCGAAATGTTGGCGGCATGGCTGGAAATGTTGGCGGCATTGCTCGAAATGTTGGCGGCATGGCTCGAAATGTTGGCGGCATGGTACGAAATGTTGGCGGCATGGCTCAAAATGATGACGGCATGGCTCGAAATGTTGGCGACGTGGCTCGAAGTGTTGGCGGCATGGCTAGAAGTGTTGGCGGCATGGCTCGAGGTGTTGGCGGCGTGGCTCGAAATGTTGGCGGCATGGCTCGAAATTTTGGAGGCGTGGCTTTAAATGTTGGAGGCATGGCTCGAAATCTTGGCGGCACGGCTCTAAATGTTGGCGGCATGGCTCGAAATGTTGGCGGCATGGCTCGAAATTTTGGCGGCATGGCTCGAAATGTTGGCGGCATGGCTTGAAGTGTTGGCGGCATGGTTCGAAATGTTGGCGGCATGGCTCAAAGTGTTGACGGCATGGCTAGAAATGTTGGCGGCATGGCTCGAAATGTTGGCGGCATGGTTCGAAATGTTGGCGGCATGGCTCGAAATGTTGGCGGCATGGCTAGAAGTGTTGGCGGCATGGCTCGAGGTGTTGGCGGCGTGGCTCGAAATGTTGGCGGCATGGCTCGAAATTTTGGAGGCGGGCTTTAAATGTTGGAGGCATGGCTCGAAATCTTGGCGGCACGGCTCTAAATGTTGGCGGCATGGCTCGAAATGTTGGCGGCATGGCTCGAAATTTTGGCGGCATGGCTCGAAATGTTGGCGGCATGGCTTGAAGTGTTGGCGGCATGGTTCGAAATGTTGGCGGCATGGCTCAAAGTGTTGACGGCATGGCTAGAAATGTTGGCGGCATGGCTAGAAATGTTGGCGGCATGGTTCGAAATGTTGGCGGCATGGCTCGAAATGTTGGCGGGATGGCTCGAAACGTTGGCGGCGTGCCTCCAAATGTTGGCGGCGTGGCTCAAAATGTTGGCGACATGGCTCGAAATGTTGGCGGCATGGCTCGAAATGTTGGCGGCTTTTTTCGAAATGTTGGCGGCATGGCTAGAAATGTTGGCGGCATGGCTCGAAATGTTGGCGGCATGGCTGGAAATGTTGGCGGCATTGCTCGAAATGTTGGCGGCATGACTCGAAATGTTGGCGGCATGGTACGAAATGTTGGCGGCATGGCTCAAAATGATGACGGCATGGCTCGAAATGTTGGCGACGTGGCTCGAAGTGTTGGCGGCATGGCTAGAAGTGTTGGCGGCATGGCTCGAGGTGTTGGCGGCGTGGCTCGAAATGTTGGCGGCATGGCTCGAAATTTTGGAGGCGTGGCTTTAAATGTTGGAGGCATGGCTCGAAATCTTGGCGGCACGGCTCTAAATGTTGGCGGCATGGCTCCAAATGTTGGCGGCATGACTCGAAATGTTGACGGCATGGCTCGAAATGTTGACGGCATGGCTCGAAATGTTTGCGGCATGGCTCGAAATGTTGGCGGCATGACTCGAAATGTTGACGGCATGGCTCGAAATGTTGGCGGCATGGTACGAAATGTTGGCGGCATGGCTCGAAATGATGACGGCATGGCTCGAAATCTTGGCGGCATGGCTCTAAATGTTGCCGGCATGGCTCCAAATGTTGGCGGCATGACTCGAAATGTTGACGGCATGGCTCGAAATGTTGACGGCATGACTCGAAATGTTGGCGGCATGGCTCCAAATGTTGGCGGCGTGGCTCCAAATGTTGGCGGCTTGGCTCGAAATTTTGGCGGCATGGCTCGAAATGTTGGCGGCATGGCTTGAAGTGTTGGCGGCATGGTTCGAAATGTTGGCGGCATGGCTCAAAGTGTTGACGGCATGGCTAGAAATGTTGGCGGCATGGCTAGAAATGTTGGCGGCATGGTTCGAAATGTTGGCGGCATGGCTCGAAATGTTGGCGGCATGGCTAGAAGTGTTGGCGGCATGGCTCGAGGTGTTGGCGGCGTGGCTCGAAATGTTGGCGGCATGGCTCGAAATTTTGGAGGCGTGGCTTTAAATGTTGGAGGCATGGCTCGAAATCTTGGCGGCACGGCTCTAAATGTTGGCGGCATGGCTCGAAATGTTGGCGGCATGGCTCGAAATTTTGGCGGCATGGCACGAAATGTTGGCGGCATGGCTTGAAGTGTTGGCGGCATGGTTCGAAATGTTGGCGGCATGGCTCAAAGTGTTGACGGCATGGCTAGAAATGTTGGCGGCATGGCTAGAAATGTTGGCGGCATGGTTCGAAATGTTGGCGGCATGGCTCGAAATGTTGGCGGGATGGCTCGAAACGTTGGCGGCGTGCCTCCAAATGTTGGCGGCGTGGATCAAAATGTTGGCGACATGGCTCGAAATGTTGGCGGCATGGCTCGAAATGTTGGCGGCTTTTTTCGAAATGTTGGCGGCATGGCTAGAAATGTTGGCGGCATGGCTCGAAATGTTGGCGGCATGGCTGGAAATGTTGGCGGCATTGCTCGAAATGTTGGCGGCATGGCTCGAAATGTTGGCGGCATGGTACGAAATGTTGGCGGCATGGCTCAAAATGATGACGGCATGGCTCAAAATGTTGGCGACGTGGCTCGAAGTGTTGGCGGCATGGCTAGAAGTGTTGGCGGCATGGCTCGAGGTGTTGGCGGCGTGGCTCGAAATGTTGGCGGCATGGCTCGAAATTTTGGAGGCGTGGCTTTAAATGTTGGAGGCATGGCTCGAAATCTTGGCGGCACGGCTCTAAATGTTGGCGGCATGGCTCCAAATGTTGGCGGCATGACTCGAAATGTTGACGGCATGGCTCGAAATGTTGACGGCATGGCTCGAAATGTTTGCGGCATGGCTCGAAATGTTGGCGGCATGACTCGAAATGTTGACGGCATGGCTCGAAATGTTGGCGGCATGGTACGAAATGTTGGCGGCATGGCTCGAAATGATGACGGCATGGCTCGAAATCTTGGCGGCATGGCTCTAAATGTTGGCGGCATGGCTCCAAATGTTGGCGGCATGACTCGAAATGTTGACGGCATGGCTCGAAATGTTGACGGCATGACTCGAAATGTTGGCGGCATGGCTCCAAATGTTGGCGGCGTGGCTCCAAATGTTGGCGGCTTGGCTCGAAATGTTGGCGGCATGGCTCCAAATGTTGGCGGCATGGCTCCAAATGTTGGCGGCGTGGCTCCAAATGTTGGCGGCATGGCTCCAAATGTTGGCGGCTTGGCTCGAAATGTTGGCGGCATGGCTCAAAATGTTGGCGGCGTGGCTCCAAATGTTGGCGGCATGGCTCCAAATGTTGGCGGCTTGGCTCGAAATGTTGGCGGCATGGCTCGAAATGTTGGCGGCATGGCTCAAAATGTTGGCGGCGTGGCTCGAAATGTTTGCGGCATGACTCGAAATGTTGGCGGCATGACTCGAAATGTTGACGGCATGGCTCGAAATGTTGGCGGCATGGTACGAAATGTTGGCGGCATGGCTCGAAATGATGACGGCATGGCTCGAAATCTTGGCGGCATGGCTCTAAATGTTGGCGGCATGGCTCCAAATGTTGGCGGCATGACTCGAAATGTTGACGGCATGGTACGAAATGTTGGCGGCATGGCTCGAAATGATGACGGCATGGCTCGAAATCTTGGCGGCATGGCTCTAAATGTTGGCGGCATGGCTCCAAATGTTGGCGGCATGGCTCCAAATGTTGGCGGCGTGGCTCCAAATGTTGGCGGCTTGGCTCGAAATGTTGGCGGCATGGTTCCAAATGTTGGCGGCATGGCTCCAAATGTTGGCGGCGTGGCTCCAAATGTTGGCGGCATGGCTCCAAATGTTGGCGGCTTGGCTCGAAATGTTGGCGGCATGGCTCGAAATGTTGGCGGCATGGCTCAAAATGTTGGCGGCGTAGCTCGAAATGTTGGCGGCATGGCTCGAAATGTTGGTGGCATGGCTCCAAATGTTGGCGGCATGGCTCCAAATGTTGGCGGCTTGGCTCGAAATGTTGGCGGCATGGCTCGAAATGTTGGCGGCATGGCTCCAAATGTTGGCGGCATGGCTCCAAATGTTGGAGGCGTGGCTCCAAATGTTGGCGTCTTGGCTCGAAATGTTGGCGGCATGGCTCGAAATGTTGGCGGCATGGCTCAAAATGTTGGCGGCGTGGCTCGAAATGTTGGCGGCATGGCTCGAAATGTTGGCGGCATGGCTGGAAATGTTGACGGCATGGCTCGAAATGTTGGCGGCACAGCTCCAAATGCTGCAGCGTGGCTCGAAATGTTGGCGGCATGGCTCCAAATGTTGGCGGCGTGGCTCCAAATGTTGGCGGCTTGGCTCGAAATGTTGGCGGCATGGCTCGAAATGTTGGCGGCATGGCTCAAAATGTTGGCGGCGTGGCTCGAAATGTTCGCGGCATGGCTCCAAATGTTGGCGGCATGGCTCCAAATGTTGGCGGCTTGGCTCCAAATGTTGGCGGCTTGGCTCGAAATGTTGGCGGCATGGCTCGAAATGTTGGCGGCATGGCTTAAAATGTTGGCGGTGTGGCTCGAAATGTTGGCGGCATGGCTCGAAATGTTGGCGGCATGGCTGGAAATGTTGACGGCATGGCTCGAAATGTTAGCGGCATGGCTCGAAATGTTGGCGGCATGGCTCGAAATGTTGGCGGCACAGCTCCAAATGCTGCAGCGTGGCTCGAAATGTTGGCGGCATGGCTCGAAATGTTGGCGGCATGGCTCGAAATGTTGGCAGCATGGCTCGAAATGTTGGCGGCATGGTACGAAATGTTGGCGGCATGGCTCGAAATGATGACGGCATGGCTCGAAATGTTGGCGATATGGCTCGAAGTGTTGGCGGCATGGCTAGAAGTGTTGGCTACATGGCTCGAAATGTTGGCGGCATGGTACGAAATGTTGGCGGCATGGCTCGAAATGATGACGGCATGGCTCGAAATGTTGGCGACATGGCTCGAAGTGTTGGCGGCATGGCTAGAAGTGTTGGCGGCATGGCTCGAAATTATGGCGGCATGGCTCGAAGTGTTGGCGGCGTGGCTCGAAATGTTGGCGGCATGGCTCGAAATGTTGGCGGCACGGCTCGAAATGTTGGCGGCATGGCTCGAAATTCTGGCTGCATGGCTCGAAATGTTGGCGGCATGGCTCGAAATTTTGGCGGCATGGCTCGAAATGTTGGCGGCATGGCTTGAAGTGTTGGCGGCATGGTTCGAAATGTTGGCGGCATGGCTCAAAGTGTTGACGGCATGGCTAGAAATGTTGGCGGCATGGCTAGAAATGTTGGCGGCATGGTTCGAAATGTTGGCGGCATGGCTCGAAATGTTGGCGGGATGGCTCGAAACGTTGGCGGCGTGCCTCCAAATGTTGGCGGCGTGGCTCAAAATGTTGGCGACATGGCTCGAAATGTTGGCGGCATGGCTCGAAATGTTGGCGGCTTTTTTCGAAATGTTGGCGGCATGGCTAGAAATGTTGGCGGCATGGCTCGAAATGTTGGCGGCATGGCTGGAAATGTTGGCGGCATTTCTCGAAATGTTGGCGGCATGGCTCGAAATGTTGGCGGCATGGTACGAAATGTTGGCGGCATGGCTCAAAATGATGACGGCATGGCTCGAAATGTTGGCGACGTGGCTCGAAGTGTTGGCGGCATGGCTAGAAGTGTTGGCGGCATGGCTCGAGGTGTTGGCGGCGTGGCTCGAAATGTTGGCGGCATGGCTCGAAATTTTGGAGGCGTGGCTTTAAATGTTGGAGGCATGGCTCGAAATCTTGGCGGCACGGCTCTAAATGTTGGCGGCATGGCTCCAGATGTTGGCGGCATGACTCGAAATGTTGACGGCATGGCTCGAAATGTTGACGGCATGGCTCGAAATGTTTGCGGCATGGCTCGAAATGTTGGCGGCATGACTCGAAATGTTGACGGCATGGCTCGAAATGTTGGCGGCATGGTACGAAATGTTGGCGGCATGGCTCGAAATGATGACGGCATGGCTCGAAATCTTGGCGGCATGGCTCTAAATGTTGGCGGCATGGCTCCAAATGTTGGCGGCATGACTCGAAATGTTGACGGCATGGCTCGAAATGTTGACGGCATGACTCGAAATGTTGGCGGCATGGCTCCAAATGTTGGCGGCGTGGCTCCAAATGTTGGCGGCTTGGCTCGAAATGTTGGCGGCATGGCTCCAAATGTTGGCGGCATGGCTCCAAATGTTGGCGGCGTGGCCCCAAATGTTGGCGGCATGGCTCCAAATGTTGGCGGCTTGGCTCGAAATGTTGGCGGCATGGCTCGAAATGTTGGCGGCATGGCTCAAAATGTTGGCGGCGTGGCTCGAAATGTTGGCGGCATGGCTCGAAATGTTGGCGGCATGGCTCCAAATGTTGGCGGCATGGCTCCAAATGTTGGCGGCGTGGCTCCAAATGTTGGCGTCTTGGCTCGAAATGTTGGCGGCATGGCTCGAAATGTTGGCGGCATGGCTCAAAATGTTGGCGGCGTGGCTCGAAATGTTGGCGGCATGGCTCGAAATGTTGGCGGCATGGCTGGAAATGTTGACGGCATGGCTCGAAATGTTGGCGGCACAGCTCCAAATGCTGCAGCGTGGCTCGAAATGTTGGCGGCATGGCTCGAAATGTTGGCGGCATGGCTCGAAATGTTGGCAGCATGGTACGAAATGTTGGCGGCATGGCTCGAAATGATGACGGCATGGCTCGAAATGTTGGCGATATGGCTCGAAGTGTTGGCGGCATGGCTAGAAGTGTTGGCTACATGGCTCGAAATGTTGGCAGCATGGTACGAAATGTTGGCGGCATGGCTCGAAATGATGACGGCATGGCTCGAAATGTTGGCGACATGGCTCGAAGTGTTGGCGGCATGGCTAGAAGTGTTGGCGGCATGGCTCGAAATGTTGGCGGCATGGCTCGAAGTGTTGGCGGCGTGGCTCGAAATGTTGGCGGCATGGCTCGAAATGTTGGCGGCACGGCTCGAAATGTTGGCGGCATGGCTCGAAATGTTGGCGGCATGGCTCAAAATGTTGGCGGTGTGGCTCGAAATGTTGGCGACATGGCTCGAAATGTTGGCGGCATGGCTGGAAATGTTGACGGCATGGCTCGAAATGTTAGCGGCATGGCTCGAAATTTTGGCGGCATGGCTCGAAATGTTGGCGGTGTGGCTCGAAATGTTGGCGGCATGGCTCGAAATGTTGGCGGCATGGCTGGAAATGTTGACGGCATGGCTCGAAATGTTAGCGGCATGGCTCGAAATGATGACGGCATGGCTCGAAATGTTGGCGACATGGCTCGAAGTGTTGGCGGCATGGCTAGAAGTGTTGGCGGCATGGCTCGAAATTATGGCGGCATGGCTCGAAGTGTTGGCGGCGTGGCTCGAAATGTTGGCGGCATGGCTCGAAATGTTGGCGGCACGGCTCGAAATGTTGGCGGCATGGCTCGAAATTTTGGCTGCATGACTCGAAATGTTGGCGGCATGGCTCGAAATTTTGGCGGCATGGCTCGAAATGTTGGCGGCATGGCTTGAAGTGTTGGCGGCATGGTTCGAAATGTTGGCGGCATGGCTCAAAGTGTTGACGGCATGGCTAGAAATGTTGGCGGCATGGCTAGAAATGTTGGCGGCATGGTTCGAAATGTTGGCGGCATGGCTCGAAATGTTGGCGGGATGGCTCGAAACGCTGGCGGCGTGCCTCCAAATGTTGGCGGCGTGGCTCAAAATGTTGGCGACATGGCTCGAAATGTTGGCGGCATGGCTCGAAATGTTGGCGGCTTTTTTCGAAATGTTGGCGGCATGGCTAGAAATGTTGGCGGCATGGCTCGAAATGTTGGCGGCATGGCTGGAAATGTTGGCGGCATTGCTCGAAATGTTGGCGGCATGGCTCGAAATGTTGGCGGCATGGTACGAAATGTTGGCGGCATGGCTCAAAATGATGACGGCATGGCTCGAAATGTTGGCGACGTGGCTCGAAGTGTTGGCGGCATGGCTAGAAGTGTTGGCGGCATGGCTCGAGGTGTTGGCGGCGTGGCTCGAAATGTTGGCGGCATGGCTCGAAATTTTGGAGGCGTGGCTTTAAATGTTGGAGGCATGGCTCGAAATCTTGGCGGCACGGCTCTAAATGTTGGCGGCTTGGCTCCAAATGTTGGCGGCATGACTCGAAATGTTGACGGCATGGCTCGAAATGTTGACGGCATGGCTCGAAATGTTTGCGGCATGGCTCGAAATGTTGGCGGCATGACTCGAAATGTTGACGGCATGGCTCGAAATGTTGGCGGCATGGTACGAAATGTTGGCGGCATGGCTCGAAATGATGACGGCATGGCTCGAAATCTTGGCGGCATGGCTCTAAATGTTGGCGGCATGGCTCCAAATGTTGGCGGCATGACTCGAAATGTTGACGGCATGGCTCGAAATGTTGACGGCATGACTCGAAATGTTGGCGGCATGGCTCCAAATGTTGGCGGCGTGGCTCCAAATGTTGGCGGCTTGGCTCGAAATGTTGGCGGCATGGCTCCAAATGTTGGCGGCATGGCTCCAAATGTTGGCGGCGTGGCTCCAAATGTTGGCGGCATGGCTCCAAATGTTGGCGGCTTGGCTCGAAATGTTGGCGGCATGGCTCGAAATGTTGGCGGCATGGCTCAAAATGTTGGCGGCGTGGCTCGAAATGTTGGCGGCATGGCTCGAAATGTTGGCGGCATGGCTCCAAATGTTGGCGGCATGGCTCCAAATGTTGGCGGCGTGGCTCCAAATGTTGGCGTCTTGGCTCGAAATGTTGGCGGCATGGCTCGTAATGTTGGCGGCATGGCTCAAAATGTTGGCGGCGTGGCTCGAAATGTTGGCGGCATGGCTCGAAATGTTGGCGGCATGGCTGGAAATGTTGACGGCATGGCTCGAAATGTTGGCGGCACAGCTCCAAATGCTGCAGCGTGGCTCGAAATGTTGGCGGCATGGCTCGAAATGTTGGCGGCATGGCTCGAAATGTTGGCAGCATGGCTCGAAATGTTGGCGGCATGGCTCGAAATGTTGGCGGCATGGTACGAAATGTTGGCGGCATGGCTCGAAATGATGACGGCATGGCTCGAAATGTTGGCGATATGGCTCGAAGTGTTGGCGGCATGGCTAGAAGTGTTGGCTACATGGCTCGAAATGTTGGCAGCATGGTACGAAATGTTGGCGGCATGGCTCGAAATGATGACGGCATGGCTCGAAATGTTGGCGACATGGCTCGAAGTGTTGGCGGCATGGCTAGAAGTGTTGGCGGCATGGCTCGAAATGTTGGCGGCATGGCTCGAAGTGTTGGCGGCGTGGCTCGAAATGTTGGCGGCATGGCTCGAAATGTTGGCGGCACGGCTCGAAATGTTGGCGGCATGGCTCGAAATTTTGGGGGCACGGCTCGAAATGTTGGTGGCATGGCTCCAAATGTTGGCGGCGTGGCTCCAAATGTTGGCGGCTTGGATCGAAATGTTGGCGGCATGGCTCGAAATGTTGGCGGCATGGCTCAAAATGTTGGCGGCATGGCTCGAAATGTTGGCGGCATGGCTCCAAATGTTGGCGGCATGGCTCCAAATGTTGGCGGCGTGGCTCCAAATGTTGGCGGCTTGGCTCGAAATGTTGGCGGCATGGCTCGAAATGTTGGCGGCATGGCTCAAAATGTTGGCGGTGTGGCTCGAAATGTTGGCGGCATGGCTCGAAATGTTGGCGGCATGGCTGGAAATGTTGACGGCATGGCTCGAAATGTTAGCGGCATGGCTCGAAATGTTGGCGGCATGGCTCGAAATGTTGGCGGCACAGCTCCAAATGCTGCAGCGTGGCTCGAAATGTTGGCGGCATGGCTCGAAATGTTGGCGGCATGGCTCGAACTGTTGGCAGCATGGCTCGAAATGTTGGCGGCATGGTACGAAATGTTGGCGGCATGGCTCGAAATGATGACGGCATGGCTCGAAATGTTGGCGATATGGCTCGAAGTGTTGGCGGCATGGCTAGAAGTGTTGGCTACATGGCTCGAAATGTTGGCGGCATGGCTCGAAATGTTGGCGGCTTTTTTCGAAATGTTGGCGGCATGGCTAGAAATGTTGGCGGCATGGCTCGAAATGTTGGCGGCATGGCTGGAAATGTTGGCGGCATTGCTCGAAATGTTGGCGGCATGGCTCGAAATGTTGGCGGCATGGCTCGAAATGGCAGCATGACTCAAAATGTTGGCGGCATGGCTCGAAGTGTTGGCGGCATAGCTCGATATGTTGGCGGCATGGCTCGAAATGTTGGCGGCATGGCTCGAAATGTTGGCGGCATGGCTCGAAATGTTGGCGGCATGACTCGAAATGTTGGCGGTATGGATCGAAATGAAGGCGGCATGGCTCGAAATGTTGGCGGCATTGCCCGAAATGTTGGCGACATGGCTCAAAATGTTGGCGGCATGGCTCGAAATGTTGGCGGCATAGCTCGAAATGTTGGCGGCACAGCTCCAAATGCTGCAGCGTGGCTCGAAATGTTGGCGGCATGGCTCGAAATGTTGGCGGCATGGCTCGAACTGTTGGCAGCATGGCTCGAAATGTTGGCGGCATGGTACGAAATGTTGGCGGCATGGCTCGAAATGATGACGGCATGGCTCGAAATGTTGGCGATATGGCTCGAAGTGTTGGCGGCATGGCTAGAAGTGTTGGCTACATGGCTCGAAATGTTGGCGGCATGGCTCAAAGTGTTGGCGGCATGGCTCGAAATGATGGCGGCATGGCTCGAAGTGTTGGCGGCGTGGCTCGAAATGTTGGCGGCATGGCTCGAAATGTTGGCGGCACGGCTCGAAATGTTGGCGGCATGGCTCGAAATTTTGGCTGCATGGCTCGAAATGTTGGCGGCATGGCTCGAAATTTTGGCGGCATGGCTCGAAATGTTGGCGGCATGGCTTGAAGTGTTGGCGGCATGGTTCGAAATGTTGGCGGCATGGCTCAAAGTGTTGACGGCATGGCTAGAAATGTTGGCGGCATGGCTAGAAATGTTGGCGGCATGGTTCGAAATGTTGGCGGCATGGCTCGAAATGTTGCGGGATGGCTCGAAACGTTGGCGGCGTGCCTCCAAATGTTGGCGGCGTGGCTCAAAATGTTGGCGACATGGCTCGAAATGTTGGCGGCATGGCTCGAAATGTTGGCGGCTTTTTTCGAAATGTTGGCGGCATGGCTAGAAATGTTGGCGGCATGGCTCGAAATGTTGGCGGCATGGCTGGAAATGTTGGCGGCATTGCTCGAAATGTTGGCGGCATGGCTCGAAATGTTGGCGGCATGGCTCGAAATGGCGGCATGACTCAAAATGTTGGCGGCATGGCTCGAAGTGTTGGCGGCATAGCTCGATATGTTGGCGGCATGGCTCGAAATGTTGGCGGCATGGCTCGAAATGTTGGCGGCATGGCTCGAAATGTTGGCGGCATGACTCGAAATGTTGGCGGTATGGATCGAAATGAAGGCGGCATGGCTCGAAATGTTGGCGGCATTGCCCGAAATGTTGGCGACATGGCTCAAAATGTTGGCGGCATGGCTCGAAATGTTGGCGGCATAGCTCGAAATGTTGGCGGCATGGCTCGAAATGTTGGCGGCATGGCTCGAAATGTTGGCGGCATGGCTCGAAATGTTGGCGGCATGGCTGGAAATGTTGGCGGCATGGCTAGAAATGTTGGCGGCATGGCTCGAAATGTTGGCGGCGTGGCACGAAATGTTGGCGGCATGGCTCAAAATGTTGGCGGCATGGCTCGAGGTGTTGGCGTCATGGCTCGAAATGTTGGCGGCATGGCTCGAAATGTTGGCGGCATGGCTGGAAGTGTTGGCGGCATGGCTCAAAATGTTGGCGGCATGGCTCGAAATGTTGGCAGCGTGGCACGAAATGTTGGCGGCATGGCTCGAAATGTTGGCGGCAAGGCTCGAAATGTTGGCGGCATGGCTCGAAATGTTGGCGGCATGGCTCAAAATGTTGGCGGCATGGCTCGAAATGTTGGCGGCATGGCTCGAAATGTTGGCGGCATGTCTCGAAATGTTGGCGGCATGGCTCGAAGTGTTGGCGGCATGGCTCGTGGTGTTAGCGGAATGGCTCGAAATGTTGGCGGCATGGCTCAAAATGTTGGCGGCATGGCTTGAAATGTTGGCGGCATGGCTCGAAGTGTTGGCGGCATAGCTAGAAATGATGACGGCATGGCTCGAAATGTTGGCGATATGGCTCGAAGTGTTGGCGGCATGGCTAGAAGTGTTGGCTACATGGCTCGAAATGTTGGCAGCATGGTACGAAATGTTGGCGGCATGGCTCGAAATGATGACGGCATGGCTCGAAATGTTGGCGACATGGCTCGAAGTGTTGGCGGCATGGCTAGAAGTGTTGGCGGCATGGCTCGAAATGTTGGCGGCATGGCTCGAAGTGTTGGCGGCGTGGCTCGAAATGTTGGCGGCATGGCTCGAAATGTTGGCGGCACGGCTCGAAATGTTGGCGGCATGGCTCGAAATTTTGGGGGCACGGCTCGAAATGTTGGCGGCATGGCTCCAAATGTTGGCGGCGTGGCTCCAAATGTTGGCGGCTTGGCTCGAAATGTTGGCGGCATGGCTCGAAATGTTGGCGGCATGGCTCAAAATGTTGGCGGCATGGCTCGAAATGTTGGCGGCATGGCTCCAAATGTTGGCGGCATGGCTCCAAATGTTGGCGGCGTGGCTCCAAATGTTGGCGGCTTGGCTCGAAATGTTGGCGGCATGGCTCGAAATGTTGGCGGCATGGCTCAAAATGTTGGCGGTGTGGCTCGAAATGTTGGCGGCATGGCTCGAAATGTTGGCGGCATGGCTGGAAATGTTGACGGCATGGCTCGAAATGTTAGCGGCATGGCTCGAAATGTTGGCGGCATGGCTCGAAATGTTGGCGGCACAGCTCCAAATGCTGCAGCGTGGCTCGAAATGTTGGCGGCATGGCTCGAAATGTTGGCGGCATGGCTCGAACTGTTGGCAGCATGGCTCGAAATGTTGGCGGCATGGCTAGAAGTGTTGGCTACATGGCTCGAAATGTTGGCGGCATGGCTCAAAGTGTTGGCGGCATGGCTCGAAATGATGGCGGCATGGCTCGAAGTGTTGGCGGCGTGGCTCGAAATGTTGGCGGCATGGCTCGAAATGTTGGCGGCACGGCTCGAAATGTTGGCGATATGGCTCGAAGTGTTGGCGGCATGGCTAGAAGTGTTGGCTACATGGCTCGAAATGTTGGCAGCATGGCTCGAAATGTTGGCGGCATGGTACGAAATGTTGGCGGCATGGCTCGAAATGATGACGGCATGGCTCGAAATGTTGGCGATATGGCTCGAAGTGTTGGCGGCATGGCTAGAAGTGTTGGCTACATGGCTCGAAATGTTGGCGGCATGGCTCAAAGTGTTGGCGGCATGGCTCGAAATGATGGCGGCATGGCTCGAAGTGTTGGCGGCGTGGCTCGAAATGTTGGCGGCATGGCTCGAAATGTTGGCGGCACGGCTCGAAATGTTGGCGGCATGGCTCGAAATTTTGGCTGCATGGCTCGAAATGTTGGCGGCATGGCTCGAAATTTTGGCGGCATGGCTCGAAATGTTGGCGGCATGGCTTGAAGTGTTGGCGGCATGGTTCGAAATGTTGGCGGCATGGCTCAAAGTGTTGACGGCATGGCTAGAAATGTTGGCGGCATGGCTAGAAATGTTGGCGGCATGGTTCGAAATGTTGGCGGCATGGCTCGAAATGTTGGCGGGATGGCTCGAAACGTTGGCGGCGTGCCTCCAAATGTTGGCGGCGTGGCTCAAAATGTTGGCGACATGGCTCGAAATGTTGGCGGCATGGCTCGAAATGTTGGCGGCTTTTTTCGAAATGTTGGCGGCATGGCTAGAAATGTTGGCGGCATGGCTCGAAATGTTGGCGGCATGGCTGGAAATGTTGGCGGCATTGCTCGAAATGTTGGCGGCATGGCTCGAAATGTTGGCGGCAAGGCTCGAAATGGCGGCATGACTCAAAATGTTGGCGGCATGGCTCGAAGTGTTAGCGGCATAGCTCGATATGTTGGCGGCATGGCTCGAAATGTTGGCGGCATGGCTCGAAATGTTGGCGGCATGGCTCGAAATGTTGGCGGCATGACTCGAAATGTTGGCGGTATGGATCGAAATGAAGGCGGCATGGCTCGAAATGTTGGCGGCATTGCCCGAAATGTTGGCGACATGGCTCAAAATGTTGGCGGCATGGCTCGAAATGTTGGCGGCATAGCTCGAAATGTTGGCGGCATGGCTCGAAATGTTGGCGGCATGGCTCGAAATGTTGGCGGCATGGCTCGAAATGTTGGCGGCATGGCTGGAAATGTTGGCGGCATGGCTAGAAATGTTGGCGGCATGGCTCGAAATGTTGGCGGCGTGGCACGAAATGTTGGCGGCATGGCTCAAAATGTTGGCGGCATGGCTCGAGGTGTTGGCGTCATGGCTCGAAATGTTGGCGGCATGGCTCGAAATGTTGGCGGCATGGCTGGAAGTGTTGGCGGCATGGCTCAAAATGTTGGCGGCATGGCTCGAAATGTTGGCAGCGTGGCACGAAATGTTGGCGGCATGGCTCGAAATGTTGGCGGCAAGGCTCGAAATGTTGGCGGCATGGCTCGAAATGTTGGCGGCATGGCTCAAAATGTTGGCGGCATGGCTCGAAATGTTGGCGGCATGGCTCGAAATGTTGGCGGCATGTCTCGAAATGTTGGCGGCATGGCTCGAAGTGTTGGCGGCATGGCTCGTGGTGTTAGCGGAATGGCTCGAAATGTTGGCGGCATGGCTCAAAATGTTGGCGGCATGGCTTGAAATGTTGGCGGCATGGCTCGAAGTGTTGGCGGCATAGCTAGAAATGATGACGGCATGGCTCGAAATGTTGGCGATATGGCTCGAGGTGTTGGCGGCATGGCTAGAAGTGTTGGCTACATGGCTCGAAATGTTGGCAGCATGGTACGAAATGTTGGCGGCATGGCTCGAAATGATGACGGCATGGCTCGAAATGTTGGCGACATGGCTCGAAGTGTTGGCGGCATGGCTAGAAGTGTTGGCGGCATGGCTCGAAATGTTGGCGGCATGGCTCGAAGTGTTGGCGGCGTGGCTCGAAATGTTGGCGGCATGGCTCGAAATGTTGGCGGCACGGCTCGAAATGTTGGCGGCATGGCTCGAAATTTTGGGGGCACGGCTCGAAATGTTGGCGGCATGGCTCCAAATGTTGGCGGCGTGGCTCCAAATGTTGGCGGCTTGGCTCGAAATGTTGGCGGCATGGCTCGAAATGTTGGCGGCATGGCTCAAAATGTTGGCGGCATGGCTCGAAATGTTGGCGGCATGGCTCCAAATGTTGGCGGCATGGCTCCAAATGTTGGCGGCGTGGCTCCAAATGTTGGCGGCTTGGCTCGAAATGTTGGCGGCATGGCTCGAAATGTTGGCGGCATGGCTCAAAATGTTGGCGGTGTGGCTCGAAATGTTGGCGGCATGGCTCGAAATGTTGGCGGCATGGCTGGAAATGTTGACGGCATGGCTCGAAATGTTAGCGGCATGGCTCGAAATGTTGGCTGCATGACTCGAAATGTTGGCGGCACAGCTCCAAATGCTGCAGCGTGGCTCGAAATGTTGGCGGCATGGCTCGAAATGTTGGCGGCATGGCTCGAACTGTTGGCAGCATGGCTCGAAATGTTGGCGGCATGGTACGAAATGTTGGCGGCATGGCTCGAAATGATGACGGCATGGCTCGAAATGTTGGCGATATGGCTCGAAGTGTTGGCGGCATGGCTAGAAGTGTTGGCTACATGGCTCGAAATGTTGGCGGCATGGCTCAAAGTGTTGGCGGCATGGCTCGAAATGATGGCGGCATGGCTCGAAGTGTTGGCGGCGTGGCTCGAAATGTTGGCGGCATGGCTCGAAATGTTGGCGGCACGGCTCGAAATGTTGGCGGCATGGCTCGAAATTTTGGCTGCATGGCTCGAAATGTTGGCGGCATGGCTCGAAATTTTGGCGGCATGGCTCGAAATGTTGGCGGCATGGCTTGAAGTGTTGGCGGCATGGTTCGAAATGTTGGCGGCATGGCTCAAAGTGTTGACGGCATGGCTAGAAATGTTGGCGGCATGGCTAGAAATGTTGGCGGCATGGTTCGAAATGTTGGCGGCATGGCTCGAAATGTTGGCGGGATGGCTCGAAACGTTGGCGGCGTGCCTCCAAATGTTGGCGGCGTGGCTCAAAATGTTGGCGACATGGCTCGAAATGTTGGCGGCATGGCTCGAAATGTTGGCGGCTTTTTTCGAAATGTTGGCGGCATGGCTAGAAATGTTGGCGGCATGGCTCGAAATGTTGGCGGCATGGCTGGAAATGTTGGCGGCATTGCTCGAAATGTTGGCGGCATGGCTCGAAATGTTGGCGGCATGGCTCGAAATGGCGGCATGACTCAAAATGTTGGCGGCATGGCTCGAAGTGTTGGCGGCATAGCTCGATATGTTGGCGGCATGGCTCGAAATGTTGGCGGCATGGCTCGAAATGTTGGCGGCATGGCTCGAAATGTTGGCGGCATGACTCGAAATGTTGGCGGTATGGATCGAAATGAAGGCGGCATGGCTCGAAATGTTGGCGGCATTGCCCGAAATGTTGGCGACATGGCTCAAAATGTTGGCGGCATGGCTCGAAATGTTGGCGGCATAGCTCGAAATGTTGGCGGCACAGCTCCAAATGCTGCAGCGTGGCTCGAAATGTTGGCGGCATGGCTCGAAATGTTGGCGGCATGGCTCGAACTGTTGGCAGCATGGCTCGAAATGTTGGCGGCATGGTACGAAATGTTGGCGGCATGGCTCGAAATGATGACGGCATGGCTCGAAATGTTGGCGATATGGCTCGAAGTGTTGGCGGCATGGCTAGAAGTGTTGGCTACATGGCTCGAAATGTTGGCGGCATGGCTCAAAGTGTTGGCGGCATGGCTCGAAATGATGGCGGCATGGCTCGAAGTGTTGGCGGCGTGGCTCGAAATGTTGGCGGCATGGCTCGAAATGTTGGCGGCACGGCTCGAAATGTTGGCGGCATGGCTCGAAATTTTGGCTGCATGGCTCGAAATGTTGGCGGCATGGCTCGAAATTTTGGCGGCATGGCTCGAAATGTTGGCGGCATGGCTTGAAGTGTTGGCGGCATGGTTCGAAATGTTGGCGGCATGGCTCAAAGTGTTGACGGCATGGCTAGAAATGTTGGCGGCATGGCTAGAAATGTTGGCGGCATGGTTCGAAATGTTGGCGGCATGGCTCGAAATGTTGGCGGGATGGCTCGAAACGTTGGCGGCGTGCCTCCAAATGTTGGCGGCGTGGCTCAAAATGTTGGCGACATGGCTCGAAATGTTGGCGGCATGGCTCGAAATGTTGGCGGCTTTTTTCGAAATGTTGGCGGCATGGCTAGAAATGTTGGCGGCATGGCTCAAAATGTTGGCGGCATGGCTGGAAATGTTGGCGGCATTGCTCGAAATGTTGGCGGCATGGCTCGAAATGTTGGCGGCATGGCTCGAAATGGCGGCATGACTCAAAATGTTGGCGGCATGGCTCGAAGTGTTGGCGGCATAGCTCGATATGTTGGCGGCATGGCTCGAAATGTTGGCGGCATGGCTGGAAATGTTGGCGGCATGGCTCGAAATGTTGGCGGCATGACTCGAAATGTTGGCGGTATGGATCGAAATGAAGGCGGCATGTCTCGAAATGTTGGCGGCATTGCCCGAAATGTTGGCGACATGGTTCAAAATGTTGGCGGCATGGCTCGAAATGTTGGCGGCATAGCTCGAAATGTTGGCGGCATGGCTCGAAATGTTGGCGGCATGGCTCGAAATGTTGGCGGCATGGCTCGAAATGTTGGCGGCATGGCTGGAAATGTTGGCGGCATGGCTAGAAATGTTGGCGGCATGGCTCGAAATGTTGGCGGCGTGGCACGAAATGTTGGCGGCATGGCTCGAAATGTTGGCGGCATGGCTCGAGGTGTTGGCGTCATGGCTCGAAATGTTGGCGGCATGGCTCGAAATGTTGGCGGCATGGCTGGAAGTGTTGGCGGCATGGCTCAAAATGTTGGCGGCATGGCTCGAAATGTTGGCAGCGTGGCACGAAATGTTGGCGGCATGGCTCGAAATGTTGGCGGCAAGGCTCGAAATGTTGGCGGCATGGCTCGAAATGTTGGCGGCATGGCTCAAAATGTTGGCGGCATGGCTCGAAATGTTGGCGGCATGGCTCGAAATGTTGGCGGCATGTCTCGAAATGTTGGCGGCATGGCTCGAAGTGTTGGCGGCATGGCTCGTGGTGTTAGCGGAATGGCTCGAAATGTTGGCGGCATGGCTCAAAATGTTGGCGGCATGGCTTGAAATGTTGGCGGCATGGCTCGAAGTGTTGGCGGCATAGCTAGAAATGATGACGGCATGGCTCGAAATGTTGGCGATATGGCTCGAAGTGTTGGCGGCATGGCTAGAAGTGTTGGCGGCATGGCTCGAAATGTTGGCGGCATGGTACGAAATGTTGGCGGCATGGCTCGAAATGATGACGGCATGGCTCGAAATGTTGGCGACATGGCTCGAAGTGTTGGCGGCATGGCTAGAAGTGTTGGCGGCATGGCTCGAAATGTTGGCGGCATGGCTCGAAGTGTTGGCGGCGTGGCTCGAAATGTTGGCGGCATGGCTCAAAATGTTGGCGGCACGGCTCGAAATGTTAGCGGCATGGCTCGAAATTTTGGCTGCATGGCTCGAAATGTTGGCGGCATGGCTCGAAATTTTGGCGGCATGGTTCGAAATGTTGGCGGCAAGGCTCGAAGTGTTGGCGGCATGGTTCGAAATTTTGGCGGCATGGCTTAAAGTGTTGACGGCATGGCTAGAAATGTTGGCGGCATGGCTAGAAATGTTGGCGGCATGGTTCGAAATGTTGGCGGCATGGCTCGAAATGTTGGCGGGATGGCTCGAAACGTTGGCGGCGTGGCTATAAATGTTGGCGGTGTGGCTCAAAATGTTGGCGACATGGCTCGAAATGTTGGCGGCATGGCTGGAAATGTTGGCGGCATTGCTCGAAATGTTGGCGGCATGGCTCGAAATGGCGGCATGACTCAAAATGTTGGCGGCATGGCTCGAAGTGTTGGCGGCATAGCTCGAAATGTTGGCGGCATGGCTCGAAATGTTGGCGGCATGGCTCGAAATGTTGGCGGCATGGCTCGAAATGTTGGCGGCATGGCTCGAAATGGCGGCATGACTCAAAATGTTGGCGGCATGGCTCGAAGTGTTGGCGGCATAGCTCGAAATGTTGGCGGCATGGCTCGAAATGTTGGCGGCATGGCTCGAAATGTTGGCGGCATGGCTCGAAATGTTGGGGACATGGCTCGAAATGTTGGCGGAATGACTCGAAATGATGGCGGCATGTCTCGAAATGATGGCGGCATGGCTCGAAATGTTGGCGGCATTGCCCGAAATGTTGGCGGCATGGCTCAAAATGTTGGCGGCATGGCTCGAAATGTTTGCGGCATAGCTCGAAATGTTGGCGGCATGGCTCGAAATGTTGGCGGCATGGCTCGAAATGTTGGCGGCATGGCTGGAAATGTTAGCGGCATGGTTCGAAATGTTGGCGGCATGGCTCGAAATGTTGGCGGCATGGCTGAAAATGTTGGCGGTATTGCTCGAAATGTTGGCGGCATGGCTCGAAATGTTGGCGGCATGGCTCGAAATGGCGGCATGACTCAAAATGTTGGCGGCATGGCTCGAAGTGTTGGCGGCATAGCTCGAAATGTTGGCGGCATGGCTCGAAATGTTGGCGGCATGGCTCGAAATGTTGGCGGCATGGCTCGAAATGTTGGGGACATGGCTCGAAATGTTGGCGGCATGACTCGAAATGATGGCGGCATGGCTCGAAATGATGGCGGCATGGCTCGAAATGTTGGCGGCATTGCCCGAAATGTTGGCGGCATGGCTCAAAATGTTGGCGGCATGGCTCGAAATGTTTGCGGCATAGCTCGAAATGTTGGCGGCATGGCTCGAAATGTTGGCGGCATGGCTCGAAATGTTGGCGGCATGGCTGGAAATGTTGGCGGCATGGTTCGAAATGTTGGCGGCATGGCTCGAAATGTTGGCGGCATGGCTGGAAATGTTGGCGGCATGGCTCGAAATGTTGGCGGCATGGCTCGAAATGTTGGCGGCATGGCACGAAATGTTGGCGGCCTGGCTCGAAATGTTGGCGGCATGGCTCGAGGTGTTGGCGTCATGGCTCGAAATGTTGGCGGCATGGCTCGAAATGTTGGCGGCATGGCTGGAAGTGTTGGCGGCATGGCTCATAATGTTGGCGGTATGGCTCGAAATGTTGGCAGCGTGGCACGAAATGTTGGCGGCATGACTCGAAATGTTGGCGGCATGTCTCGAAATGTTGGCGGCATGACTCGAAGTGTTGGCGGCATGGCTCCAGGTGTTAGCGAAATGGCTCGAAATGTTGGCGGCATGGCTCAAAATGTTGGCGGCATGGCTTGAAATGTTGGCGGCATGGCTCGAAGTGTTGGCGGCATGGCTAGAAATGTTAGCGGCATGGCTCGAAATGTAGGCGGCATGGCTCGAAATGTTGGCGGCATGGCTCGAAATGTTGGCGGCATGGCTCGATATGTTGGCGGTATGGCTCGAAATGTTGGCGGCAAGGCTCGAAATGTGGCGGCATGGCTCGAAATGGCGGCATGACTCGAAATGTTGGCGGCATGGCTCGAAGTGTTGGCGGCATAGCTCGAAATGTTAGCGGCATGGCTCGAAATGTTGGCGGCATGGCTCTAAATGTTGGCGGCATGGCTCGAAATGTTGGTGGCATGGCTCGAAATGTTGGCGGCATAGCTGGAAATGTTGGCGGCATGGCTCGAAATGTTGACGGCATGGAACGAAATGTTTGCGGCATGGCTCGAAATGTTGGCGCCATGGCTCGAAATGTTGGCGGCATGGCTCGAAATGTTTTCGGCGTGGCTCGAAATGTTGGCGGCATGGCTCGAAATGTTGGCGGCATAGCTGGAAATGTTGGCGGCATGGCTCGAAATGTTGACGGCATGGCTCGAAATGTTGGCGGCATGGCTCGGAATGTTGGCGGCATAGCTGGAAATGTTGGCGGCATGGCTCGAAATGTTGGCGGCATGGCTCGAAATATTGACGGCATGGCTCGAAATGTTTGCGGCATGGCTCGAAATGTTGGCGCCATGGCTCGTAATGTTGGCGGCATGGCTCGAAATTTTGGCGGCGTGGCTTTAAATGTTATCGGCATGGCTCGAAATGTTGGCGGCATGGCTCGAAGTGTTTACGGCGTGGCTCGAAATCTTGGCGGCATGGCTTTAAATGTTGGCGGCATGGCTCCAAATGTAAGCGGCATGACTCGAAATGTTGACGGCATGGCTCGAAATGTTGGCGGCATGGCTCGAAATGTTGGCGGCATGGCTCCAAATGTTGGCGGCATGACTAGAAATGTTGGCGGCATGGCTCGAAATATTAGCGGCAATGCTCGAAATGTTAGCGGCATGGCTCAAAGTGTTGACGGCATGGCTAGAAATGTTGGCGGCATGGCTCCAAATGTTGGCGGCATGGCTCCAAATGTTGGCGGCATGGCTCCAAATGTTGGCGGCGTGGCTCCAAATGTTGGCGGCTTGGCTCGAAATGTTGGCGGCAAGGCTCGAAGTGTTGGCGGCATGGTTCGAAATTTTGGCGGCATGGCTTAAAGTGTTGACGGCATTGCTAGAAATGTTGGCGGCATGGCTAGAAATGTTGGCGGCATGGTTCGAAATGTTGGCGGCATGGCTCGAAATGTTGGCGGGATGGCTCGAAACGTTGGCGGCGTGGCTATAAATGTTGGCGGTGTGGCTCAAAATGTTGGCGACATGGCTCGAAATGTTGGCGGCATGGCTGGAAATGTTGGCGGCATTGCTCGAAATGTTGGCGGCATGGCTCGAAATGGCGGCATGACTCAAAATGTTGGCGGCATGGCTCGAAGTGTTGGCGGCATAGCTCGAAATGTTGGCGGCATGGCTCGAAATGTTGGCGGCATGGCTCGAAATGTTGGCGGCATGGCTCGAAATGTTGGCGGCATGGCTCGAAATGGCGGCATGACTCAAAATGTTGGCGGCATGGCTCGAAGTGTTGGCGGCATAGCTCGAAATGTTGGCGGCATGGCTCGAAATGTTGGCGGCATGGCTCGAAATGTTGGCGGCATGGCTCGAAATGTTGGGGACATGGCTCGAAATGTTGGCGGAATGACTCGAAATGATGGCGGCATGTCTCGAAATGATGGCGGCATGGCTCGAAATGTTGGCGGCATTGCCCGAAATGTTGGCGGCATGGCTCAAAATGTTGGCGGCATGGCTCGAAATGTTTGCGGCATAGCTCGAAATGTTGGCGGCATGGCTCGAAATGTTGGCGGCATGGCTCGAAATGTTGGCGGCATGGCTGGAAATGTTGGCGGCATGGTTCGAAATGTTGGCGGCATGGCTCGAAATGTTGGCGGCATGGCTCGAAATGTTGGCGGCATGGCTGAAAATGTTGGCGGTATTGCTCGAAATGTTGGCGGCATGGCTCGAAATGTTGGCGGCATGGCTCGAAATGGCGGCATGACTCAAAATGTTGGCGGCATGGCTCGAAGTGTTGGCGGCATAGCTCGAAATGTTGGCGGCATGGCTCGAAATGTTGGCGGCATGGCTCGAAATGTTGGCGGCATGGCTCGAAATGTTGGGGACATGGCTCGAAATGTTGGCGGCATGACTCGAAATGATGGCGGCATGGCTCGAAATGATGGCGGCATGGCTCGAAATGTTGGCGGCATTGCCCGAAATATTGGCGGCATGGCTCAAAATGTTGGCGGCATGGCTCGAAATGTTTGCGGCATAGCTCGAAATGTTGGCGGCATGGCTCGAAATGTTGGCGGCATGGCTCGAAATGTTGGCGGCATGGCTGGAAATGTTGGCGGCATGGTTCGAAATGTTGGCGGCATGGCTCGAAATGTTGGCGGCATGGCTGGAAATGTTGGCGGCATGGCTCGAAATGTTGGCGGCATGGCTCGAAATGTTGGCGGCATGGCACGAAATGTTGGCGGCCTGGCTCGAAATGTTGGCGGCATGGCTCGAGGTGTTGGCGTCATGGCTCGAAATGTTGGCGGCATGGCTCGAAATGTTGGCGGCATGGCTGGAAGTGTTGGCGGCATGGCTCATAATGTTGGCGGTATGGCTCGAAATGTTGGCAGCGTGGCACGAAATGTTGGCGGCATGACTCGAAATGTTGGCGGCATGTCTCGAAATGTTGGCGGCATGACTCGAAGTGTTGGCGGCATGGCTCCAGGTGTTAGCGAAATGGCTCGAAATGTTGGCGGCATGGCTCAAAATGTTGGCGGCATGGCTTGAAATGTTGGCGGCATGGCTCGAAGTGTTGGCGGCATTGCTAGAAATGTTAGCGGCATGGCTCGAAATGTAGGCGGCATGGCTCGAAATGTTGGCGGCATGGCTCGAAATGTTGGCGGCATGGCTCGATATGTTGGCGGTATGGCTCGAAATGTTGGCGGCAAGGCTCGAAATGTGGCGGCATGGCTCGAAATGGCGGCATGACTCGAAATGTTGGCGGCATGGCTCGAAGTGTTGGCGGCATAGCTCGAAATGTTAGCGGCATGGCTCGAAATGTTGGCGGCATGGCTCGAAATGTTGGTAACATGGCTCGAAATGTTGGCGGCATGACTCGAAATGTTGGCGGCATGGCTCGAAATGATGGCGGAATGGCTCGAAATGTTGGCGGCATTGCCCGAAATGTTGGCGGCATGGCTCAAAATGTTGGCGGCATGGCTCGAAATGTTTGCGGCATAGCTCGAAATGTTGGCGGCATGGCTCGAAATGTAGGCGGCATGGCTCGAAATGTTGGCGGCATGGCTGGAAATGTTGGCGGCATGGCTCGAAATGTTGCCGGCATGGCTCGAAATGTTGGCGGCGTGGCACGAAATGTTGGCGGCCTGGTTCGAAATGTTGGCGCCATGGCTCGAAATGATGGCGGCATGGCTCGAAATTTTGGCGGTGTGGCTTTAAATGTTATCGGCATGGCTCGAAATGTTGGCGGCATGGCTCGAAATGTTGGCGTCATGGCTCGAAATCTTGGCGGCATGGCTCTAAATGTTGGCGGCATGGCTCCAAATGTTGGCGGCATGACTCGAAATGTTGACGGCATGGCTCGAAATGTTGGCAGCGCGGCACGAAATGTTGGCGGCATGGCTCGAAATGTTGGCGGCATGGCTCGAAATGTTGGTGGCATGGCTGGAAGTGTTGGCGGCATGGCTCAAAATGTTGGCGGCATGGCTCGAAATGTTGGCAGCGTTTCACGAAATGTTGGCGGCATGGCTCGAAATGTTAGCGGCAAGGCTCGAAATGTTGGCGGCATGGCTCGAAATGTTGGCGGCATGTCTCGAAATTTTGGCGGCATGGCTCGAAGTGTTGGCGGCATGGCTCGAGGTGTTAGCGGAATGGCTCGAAATGTTGGCGGCATGGCTCAAAATGTTGGCGGCATGGCTTGAAATGTTGGCGGCATGGCTCGAAGTGTTGGCGGCATAGCTAGAAATGTTAGCGGCATGGCTCGAAATGTAGGCGGCATGGCTCGAAATGTTGGCGGCATGGCTCGAAATGTTGGCGGCATGGCTCGATATGTTGGCGGCATGGCTCGAAATGTTGGCGGCAAGGCTCGAAATGTGGCGGCATGGCTCGAAATGGCGGCATGACTCGAAATGTTGGCGGCATGGCTCGAAGTGTTGGCGGCATAGCTCGAAATGTTAGCGGCATGGCTCGAAATGTTGGCGGCATGGCTCGAAATGTTGGTAACATGGCTCGAAATGTTGGCGGCATGACTCGAAATGTTGGCGGCATGGCTCGAAATGATGGCGGAATGGCTCGAAATGTTGGCGGCATTGCCCGAAATGTTGGCGGCATGGCTCAAAATGTTGGCGGCATGGCTCGAAATGTTTGCGGCATAGCTCGAAATGTTGGCGGCATGGCTCGAAATGTAGGCGGCATGGCTCGAAATGTTGGCGGCATGGCTGGAAATGTTGGCGGCATGGCTCGAAATGTTGCCGGCATGGCTCGAAATGTTGGCGGCGTGGCACGAAATGTTGGCGGCCTGGTTCGAAATGTTGGCGCCATGGCTCGAAATGATGGCGGCATGGCTCGAAATTTTGGCGGTGTGGCTTTAAATGTTATCGGCATGGCTCGAAATGTTGGCGGCATGGCTCGAAATGTTGGCGTCATGGCTCGAAATCTTGGCGGCATGGCTCTAAATGTTGGCGGCATGGCTCCAAATGTTGGCGGCATGACTCGAAATGTTGACGGCATGGCTCGAAATGTTGGCAGCGCGGCACGAAATGTTGGCGGCATGGCTCGAAATGTTGGCGGCATGGCTCGAAATGTTGGTGGCATGGCTGGAAGTGTTGGCGGCATGGCTCAAAATGTTGGCGGCATGGCTCGAAATGTTGGCAGCGTTTCACGAAATGTTGGCGGCATGGCTCGAAATGTTAGCGGCAAGGCTCGAAATGTTGGCGGCATGGCTCGAAATGTTGGCGGCATGTCTCGAAATTTTGGCGGCATGGCTCGAAGTGTTGGCGGCATGGCTCGAGGTGTTAGCGGAATGGCTCGAAATGTTGGCGGCATGGCTCAAAATGTTGGCGGCATGGCTTGAAATGTTGGCGGCATGGCTCGAAGTGTTGGCGGCATAGCTAGAAATGTTAGCGGCATGGCTCGAAATGTAGGCGGCATGGCTCGAAATGTTGGCGGCATGGCTCGAAATGTTGGCGGCATGGCTCGATATGTTGGCGGCATGGCTCGAAATGTTGGCGGCAAGGCTCGAAATATGGCGGCATGGCTCGAAATGGCGGCATGACTCGAAATGTTGGCGGCATTGCTCGAAGTGTTGGCGGCATAGCTCGAAATGTTAGCGGCATGGCTCGAAATGTAGGCGGCATGGCTCGAAATGTTGGCGGCATGGCTCTAAATGTTGGCGGCATGGCTCGAAATGTTGGTGGCATGGCTCGAAATGTTGGCGGCATAGCTTAAAATGTTGGCGGCATGGCTCGAAATGTTGACGGCATGGCTCGAAATGTTTGCGGCATGGCTCGAAATGTTGGCGGCATGGCTCGAAATGTTGGCGGCATAGCTGGAAATGTTGGCGGCATGGCTCGAAATGTTGACGGCATGGCTCGAAATGTTGGCGGCATGGCTCGGAATGATGGCGGCATAGCTGGAAATGTTGGCGGCATGGCTCGAAATGTTGGCGGCATGGTTCGAAATATTGACGGCATGACTCGAAATGTTTGCGGCATGGATCGAAATGTTGGCGCCATGGCTCGAAATGTTGGCGGCATGGCTAGAAATGTTGGCGGCATGGTTCGAAATGTTGGCGGCATGGCTCGAAGTGTTGGCGGCATGGTTCGAAATTTTGGCTGCATGGCTCGAAATGTTGGCGGAATGGCTCGACATTTTGGCGGCATGGCTCGAAATGTTGGCGGCAAGGCTCGAAGTGTTGGCGGCATGGTTCGAAATGTTGGCGGCATGGTTCAAAGTGTTGACGGCATGGCTAGAAATGTTGGCGGCATGGCTAGAAATGTTGGCGGCATGGTTCGAAATGTTGGCGGCATGGCTCGAAATGTTGGCGGGATGGCTCGAAACGTTGGCGGCGTGGCTCGAAATGTTGGCGGCTTTTTTCGATATGTTGGCGGCATGGCTCGAAATGTTGGCGGCATGGCTCGAAATGTTGGCGGCATGGCTCGAAATGTTGGCGGCATGGCTCGAAATGTTGGCGGCATGGCTGGAAATGTTGGCGGCATTGCTCGAAATGTTGGCGGCACGGCTCGAAATGTTGGCGGCATGGCTCGAACTGTTGGCGGCATGGCTCGAAATGTTGGTAACATGGCTCGAAATGTTGGCGGCATGACTCGAAATGTTGGCGGCATGGCTCGAAATGATGGCGGCATGGCTCGAAATGTTGGCGGCATTGCCCGAAATGTTGGCGGCATGGCTCAAAATGTTGGCGGCATGGCCTGAAATGTTTGCGGCATAGCTCGAAATGTTGGCGGCATGGCTCGAAATGTTGGCGGCATGGCTCGAAATGTTTGCGGCATGGCTGGAAATGTTGGCGGCATGGCTCGAAATGTTGGCGGCATGGCTCGAAATGTTGGCGGCGTGGCACGAAATGTTGGCGGCCTGGTTCGAAATGTTGGCGCCATGGCTCGAAATGTTGGCGGCATGGCTCGAAATTTTGGTGGTGTGGCTTTAAATGTTATCGGCATGGCTCGAAATGTTGGCGACATGGCTCGAAATGTTGGCGTCATGGCTCGAAATCTTGGCGGCATGGCTCTAAATGTTGGCGGCATGGCTCCAAATGTTGGCGGCATGACTCGAAATGTTGACGGCATGGCTCGAAATGTTGGCAGCGTGGCACGAAATGTTGGCGGCATGGCTCAAAATGTTGGCGGCATGGCTCGAAATGTTGGCGGCATGGCTGGAAGTGTTGGCGGCATGGCTCAAAATGTTGGCGGCATGGCTCGAAATGTTGGCAGCGTGGCACGAAATGTTGGCGGCATGGCTCGAAATGTTAGCGGCAAGGCTCGAAATGTTGGCGGCATGGCTCGAAATGTTGACGGCATGGCTCGAAATGTTGGCGGCATGGCTCGGAATGTTGGCGGCATAGCTGGAAATGTTGGCGGCATGGCTCGAAATGTTGGCGGCATGGTTCGAAATATTGACGGCATGACTCGAAATGTTTGCGGCATGGCTCGAAATGTTGGCGCCATGGCTCGAAATGTTGGCGGCATGGCTAGAAATGTTGGCGGCATGGTTCGAAATGTTGGCGGCATGGCTCGAAGTGTTGGCGGCATGGTTCGAAATTTTGGCTGCATGGCTCGAAATGTTGGCGGAATGGCTCGACATTTTGGCGGCATGGCTCGTAATGTTGGCGGCAAGGCTCGAAGTGTTGGCGGCATGGTTCGAAATGTTGGCGGCATGGCTCAAAGTGTTGACGGCATGGCTAGAAATGTTGGCGGCATGTCTAGAAATGTTGGCGGCATGGTTCGAAATGTTGGCGGCATGGCTCGAAATGTTGGCGGGATGGCTCGAAACGTTGGCGGCGTGGCTCGAAATGTTGGCGGCTTTTTTCGATATGTTGGCGGCATGGCTCGAAATGTTGGCGGCATGGTTCGAAATGTTGGCGGCATGGCTCGAAATGTTGGCGGCATGGCTCGAAATGTTGGCGGCATGGCTGGAAATGTTGGCGGCATTGCTCGAAATGTTGGCGGCACGGCTCGAAATGTTGGCGGCATGGCTCGAACTGTTGGCGGCATGGCTCGAAATGTTGGTAACATGGCTCGAAATGTTGGCGGCATGACTCGAAATGTTGGCGGCATGGCTCGAAATGATGGCGGCATGGCTCGAAATGTTGGCGGCATTGCCCGAAATGTTGGCGGCATGGCTCAAAATGTTGGCGGCATGGCTCGAAATGTTTGCGGCATAGCTCGAAATGTTGGCGGCATGGCTCGAAATGTTGGCGGCATGGCTCGAAATGTTTGCGGCATGGCTGGAAATGTTGGCGGCATGGCTCGAAATGTTGGCGGCATGGCTCGAAATGTTGGCGGCTTGGCACGAAATGTTGGCGGCCTGGTTCGAAATGTTGGCGCCATGGCTCGAAATGTTGGCGGCATGGCTCGAAATTTTGGCGGTGTGGCTTTAAATGTTATCGGCATGGCTCGAAATGTTGGCGACATGGCTCGAAATGTTGGCGTCATGGCTCGAAATCTTGGCGGCATGGCTCTAAATGTTGGCGGCATGGCTCCAAATGTTGGCGGCATGACTCGAAATGTTGACGGCATGGCTCGAAATGTTGGCAGCGTGGCACGAAATGTTGGCGGCATGGCTCAAAATGTTGGCGGCATGGCTCGAAATGTTGGCGGCATGGCTGGAAGTGTTGGCGGCATGGCTCAAAATGTTGGCGGCATGGCTCGAAATGTTGGCAGCGTGGCACGAAATGTTGGCGGCATGGCTCGAAATGTTAGCGGCAAGGCTCGAAATGTTGGCGGCATGGCTCGAAATGTTGGCGGCATGGCTCAAAATGTTGGCGGCATGGCTCGAAATGTTGGCGGCATGGTTCGAAATGTTGGCGGCATGGCTCGAAGTGTTGGCGGCATGGTTCGAAATTTTGGCTGCATGGCTCGAAATGTTGGCGGAATGGCTCGAAATTTTGGCGGCATGGCTCGAAATGTTGGCGGCAAGGCTCGAAGTGTTGGCGGCATGGTTCGAAATGTTGGCGGCATGGCTCAAAGTGTTGACGGCATGGCTAGAAATGTTGGCGGCATGGCTAGAAATGTTGGCGGCATGGTTCGAAATGTTGGCGGCATGGCTCGAAATGTTGGCGGGATGGCTCGAAACGTTGGCGGCGTGGCTCGAAATGTTGGCGGCTTTTTTCGAAATATTGGCGGCATGGCTCGAAATGTTGGCGGCATGGCTCGAAATGTTGGCGGCATGGCTCGAAATGTTGGCGGCATGGCTCGAAATGTTGGCGGCATGGCTCGAAATGTTGGCGGCATGGCTCGAACTGTTGGCGGCATGGCTCGAAATGTTGGTAACATGGCTCGAAATGTTGGCGGCATGACTCGAAATGTTGGCGGCATGGCTCGAAATGATGGCGGAATGGCTCGAAATGTTGGCGGCATTGCGCGAAATGTTGGCGGCATGGCTCAAAATGTTGGCGGCATGGCTCGAAATGTTGGCGGCATGGCTGGAAATGTTGGCGGCATTGCTCGAAATGATGGCGGAATGGCTCGAAATGTTGGCGGCATTGCCCGAAATGTTGGCGGCATGGCTCGAAATGTTGGCGGCATGGCTCGAAATGTTGGCGGCATGGCTCGAAATGTTGGCGGCATGGCTGGAAATGTTGGCGGCATTGCTCGAAATGTTGGCGGCATGGCTCGAAATGTTGGCGGCATGGCTCGAACTGTTGGCGGCATGGCTCGAAATGTTGGTAACATGGCTCGAAATGTTGGCGGCATGACTCGAAATGTTGGCGGCATGGCTCGAAATGATGGCGGAATGGCTCGGAATGTTGGCGGCATAGCTGGAAATGTTGGCGGCATGGCTCGAAATGTTGACGGCATGGCTCGAAATGTTGGCGGCATGGCTCGGAATGTTGGCGGCATAGCTGGAAATGTTGGCGGCATGGCTCGAAATGTTGGCGGCATGGTTCGAAATATTGACGGCATGACTCGAAATGTTTGCGGCATGGCTCGAAAAGTTGGCGCCATGGCTCGAAATGTTGGCGGCATGGCTAGAAATGTTGGCGGCATGGTTCGAAATGTTGGCGGCATGGCTCGAAGTGTTGGCGGCATGGTTCGAAATGTTGGCGGCATGGCTCAAAATGTTGGCGGCATGGCTCGAAATGTTGGCGGCATGGTTCGAAATGTTGGCGGCATGGCTCGAAATGTTGGCGGCATGGCTCAAAATGTTGGCGGCATGGCTCGAAATGTTGGCGGCATGGTTCGAAATGTTGGCGGCATGGCTCGAAGTGTTGGCGGCATGGTTCGAAATTTTGGCTGCATGGCTCGAAATGTTGGCGGAATGGCTCGAAATTTTGGCGGCATGGCTCGAAATGTTGGCGGCAAGGCTCGAAGTGTTGGCGGCATGGTTCGAAATGTTGGCGGCATGGCTCAAAGTGTTGACGGCATGGCTAGAAATGTTGGCGGCATGGCTAGAAATGTTGGCGGCATGGTTCGAAATGTTGGCGGCATGGCTCGAAATGTTGGCGGGATGGCTCGAAACGTTGGCGGCGTGGCTCGAAATGTTGGCGGCTTTTTTCGAAATGTTGGCGGCATGGCTCGAAATGTTGGCGGCATGGCTCGAAATGTTGGCGGCATGGCTCGAAATGTTGGCGGCATGGCTCGAATTGTTGGCGGCATGGCTCGAAATGTTGGCGGCATGGCTCGAACTGTTGGCGGCATGGCTCGAAATGTTGGTAACATGGCTCGAAATGTTGGCGGCATGACTCGAAATGTTGGCGGCATGGCTCGAAATGATGGCGGAATGGCTCGAAATGTTGGCGGCATTGCGCGAAATGTTGGCGGCATGGCTCAAAATGTTGGCGGCATGGCTCGAAATGTTGGCGGCATGGCTGGAAATGTTGGCGGCATTGCTCGAAATGATGGCGGAATGGCTCGAAATGTTGGCGGCATTGCCCGAAATGTTGGCGGCATGGCTCGAAATGTTGGCGGCATGGCTCGAAATGTTGGCGGCATGGCTCGAAATGTTGGCGGCATGGCTGGAAATGTTGGCGGCATTGCTCGAAATGTTGGCGGCATGGCTCGAAATGTTGGCGGCATGGCTCGAACTGTTGGCGGCATGGCTCGAAATGTTGGTAACATGGCTCGAAATGTTGGCGGCATGACTCGAAATGTTGGCGGCATGGCTCGAAATGATGGCGGAATGGCTCGGAATGTTGGCGGCATAGCTGGAAATGTTGGCGGCATGGCTCGAAATGTTGACGGCATGGCTCGAAATGTTGGCGGCATGGCTCGGAATGTTGGCGGCATAGCTGGAAATGTTGGCGGCATGGCTCGAAATGTTGGCGGCATGGTTCGAAATATTGACGGCATGACTCGAAATGTTTGCGGCATGGCTCGAAAAGTTGGCGCCATGGCTCGAAATGTTGGCGGCATGGCTAGAAATGTTGGCGGCATGGTTCGAAATGTTGGCGGCATGGCTCGAAGTGTTGGCGGCATGGTTCGAAATTTTGGCTGCATGGCTCGAAATGTTGGCGGAATGGCTCGACATTTTGGCGGCATGGCTCGAAATGTTGGCGGCAAGGCTCGAAGTGTTGGCGGCATGGTTCGAAATGTTGGCGGCATGGCTCAAAGTGTTGACGGCATGGCTAGAAATGTTGGCGGCATGGCTAGAAATGTTGGCGGCTTAGTTCGAAATGTTGGCGGCATGGCTCGAAATGTTGGCGGGATGGCTCGAAACGTTGGCGGCGTGGCTCGAAATGTTGGCGGCTTTTTTCGATATGTTGGCGGCATGGCTCGAAATGTTGGCGGCATGGCTCGAAATGTTGGCGGCATGGCTGGAAATGTTGGCGGCATTGCTCGAAATGTTGGCGGCATGGCTCGAAATGTTGGTAACATGGCTCGAAATGTTGGCGGCATGACTCGAAATGTTGGCGGCATGGCTCGAACTGTTGGCGGCATGGCTCGAAATGTTGGTAACATGGCTCGAAATGTTGGCGGCATGACTCGAAATGTTGGCGGCATGGCTCGAAATGATGGCGGCATGGCTGGAAATGTTGGCGGCATGGCTCGAAATGTTGGCGGCATGGCTCGAAATGTTTGCGGCATAGCTCGAAATGTAGGCGGCATGGCTCGAAATGTTGGCGGCATGGCTCGAAATGTTGGCGGCATGGCTCGAAATGTTGGCGGCGTGGCACGAAATGTTGGCGGCCTGGTTCGAAATGTTGGCGCCATGGCTCGAAATGTTGGCGGCATGGCTCGAAAGTTTGGCGGTGTGGCTTTAAATGTTATCGGCATGGCTCGAAATGTTGGCGGCATGGCTCGAAATGTTGGCGTCATGGCTCGAAATCTTGGCGGCATCTCTCTAAATGTTGGCGGCATGGCTCCAAATGTTGGCGGCATGACTCGAAATGTTGACGGCATGGCTCGAAATGTTGGCAGCGTGGCACGAAATGTTGGCGGCATGGCTCAAAATGTTAGCGGCATGGCTCGAAATGTTGGCGGCATGGCTCGAAATGTTGGCGTCATGGATCGAAATGTTGGCGGCATGCCTCGAAATGATGGCGGCATGGCTCGAAATGTTAGCGGAAAGGCTCGAAATGTTGGCGGCATGGCTCAAAATGTTTTCGGCATGGCTTGAAATGTTGGCGGCATGGCTCGAAATGATGGCGGCATAGCTAGAAATGTTGGCGGCATGGCTCGAAATGTTGGCGGCATGGCTCAATATGTTGGCGGCATGGCTCGAAATGTTGGCGGCAAGGCTCGAAATGTTGGCGTCATGGCTCGAAATCTTGGCGGCATGGCTCTAAATGTTGGCGGCATGGCTCCAAATGTTGGCGGCATGACTCGAAATGTTGACGGCATGGCTCGAAATGTTGGCAGCGTGGCACGAAATGTTGGCGGCATGGCTCAAAATGTTGGCGGCATGGCTCGAAATGTTGGCGGCATGGCTGGAAGTGTTGGCGGCATGGCTCAAAATGTTGGCGGCATGGCTCGAAATGTTGGCAGCGTGGCACGAAATGTTGGCGGCATGGCTCGAAATGTTAGCGGCAAGGCTCGAAATGTTGGCGGCATGGCTCGAAATGTTGGCGGCATGGCTCAAAATGTTGGCGGCATGGCTCGAAATGTTGGCGGCATGGTTCGAAATGTTGGCGGCATGTCTCGAAATTTTGGCGGCATGGCTCGAAGTGTTGGCGGCATGGCTCGAGGTGTTAGTGGAATGGCTCGAAATGTTGGCGGCATGGCTCAAAATGTTGGCGGCATGGCTTGAAATGTTGGCGGCATGGCTCGAAGTGTTGGCGGCATAGCTAGAAATGTTAGCGGCATGGCTCGAAATGTAGGCGGCATGGCTCGAAATGTTGGCGGCATGGCTCGAAATGTTGGCGGCATGGCTCGATATGTTGGCGGCTTGGCTCGAAATGTTGGCGGCAAGGCTCGAAATATGGCGGCATGGCTCGAAATGGCGGCATGACTCGAAATGTTGGCGGCATTCCTCGAAGTGTTGGCGGCATAGCTCGAAATGTTGGCGGCATGGCTCGAAATGTTGGCAGCGTGGCTGGAAGTGTTGGCGGCATGGCTCAAAATGTTGGCGGCATGGCTCGAAATGTTGGCAGCGTGGCACGAAATGTTGGCGGCATGGCTCGAAATGTTAGCGGCAAGGCTCGAAATGTTGGCGGCATGGCTCGAAATGTTGGCGGCATGGCTGGAAGTGTTGGCGGCATGGCTCAAAATGTTGGCGGCATGGCTCGAAATGTTGGCAGCGTGGCACGAAATGTTGGCGGCATGGCTCGAAATGTTAGCGGCAAGGCTCGAAATGTTGGCGGCATGGCTCGAAATGTTGGCGGCATGGCTCTAAATGTTGGCGGCATGGCTCGAAATGTTGGTGGCATGGCTCGAAATGTTGGCGGCATAGCTGGAAATGTTGGCGGCATGGCTCGAAATGTTGACGGCATGGCTCGAAATGTTTGCGGCATGGCTCGAAATGTTGGCGCCATGGCTCGAAATGTTGGCGGCATGGCTCGAAGTGTTGGCGGCATGGCTCGAGGTGTTAGCGGAATGGCTCGAAATGTTGGCGGCATGGCTCAAAATGTTGGCGGCATGGCTTGAAATGTTGGCGGCATGGCTCGAAGTGTTGGCGGCATAGCTAGAAATGTTAGCGGCATGGCTCGAAATGTAGGCGGCATGGCTCGAAATGTTGGCGGCATGGCTCGAAATGTTGGCGGCATGGCTCGATATGTTGGCGGCTTGGCTCGAAATGTTGGCGGCAAAGCTCGAAATATGGCGGCATGGCTCGAAATGGCGGCATGACTCGAAATGTTGGCGGCATTGCTCGAAGTGTTGGCGGCATAACTCGAAATGTTGGCGGCATGGCTCGAAATGTTGGCAGCGTGGCTGGAAGTGTTGGCGGCATGGCTCAAAATGTTGGCGGCATGGCTCGAAATGTTGGCAGCGTGGCACGAAATGTTGGCGGCATGGCTCGAAATGTTAGCGGCAAGGCTCGAAATGTTGGCGGCATGGCTCGAAATGTTGGCGGCATGGCTGGAAGTGTTGGCGGCATGGCTCAAAATGTTGGCGGCATGGCTCGAAATGTTGGCAGCGTGGCACGAAATGTTGGCGGCATGGCTCGAAATGTTAGCGGCAAGGCTCGAAATGTTGGCGGCATGGCTCGAAATGTTGGCGGCATGGCTCTAAATGTTGGCGGCATGGCTCGAAATGTTGGTGGCATGGCTCGAAATGTTGGCGGCATAGCTGGAAATGTTGGCGGCATGGCTCGAAATGTTGACGGCATGGCTCGAAATGTTTGCGGCATGGCTCGAAATGTTGGCGCCATGGCTCGAAATGTTGGCGGCATGGCTCGAAATGTTGACGGCATGGCTCGAAATGTTGGCGGCATGGCTCGGAATGTTGGCGGCATAGCTGGAAATGTTGGCGGCATGGCTCGAAATGTTGGCGGCATGGTTCGAAATATTGACGGCATGGCTCGAAATGTTTGCGGCATGGCTCGAAATGTTGGCGCCATGGCTCGAAATGTTGGCGGCATGGCTCGAAATTTTGGCGGTGTGACTTTAAATGTTATCGGCATGGCTCGAAATGTTGGCGGCATGGCTCGAAATGTTGGCGTCATGGCTCGAAATCTTGGCGGCATGGCTCTAAATGTTGGCGGCATGGCTCCAAATGTTGGCGGCATGACTCGAAATGTTGACGACATGGCTCGAAATGTTGGCGGCATGGCTCGAAATGTTGGCGACATGGCTCCAAATGTTGGCGGCATGACTAGAAATGTTGGCGGCATGGCTAGAAATGTTGGCGGCATGGCTCAAAATGTTGGCGGCATGGCTCGAAATGTTGGCGGCATGGCTCGAAATGTTGGCGCCATGGCTCGAAATGTTGGCGGCATGGCTCGAAATGTTTTCGGCATGGCTCGAAATGTTGGCGGCATGGCTCGAAATGTTGGCGGCATAGCTGGAAATGTTGGCGGCATGGCTCGAAATGTTGGCGGCATGGCTCGGAATGTTGGCGGCATAGCTGGAAATGTTGGCGGCATGGCTCGAAATGTTGGCGGCATGGTTCGAAATATTGACGGCATGGCTCGAAATGTTTGCGGCATGGCTCGAAATGTTGGCGCCATGGCTCGAAATGTTGGCGGCATGGCTCGAAATTTTGGCGGTGTGACTTTAAATGTTATCGGCATGGCTCGAAATGTTGGCGGCATGGCTCGAAATGTTGGCGTCATGGCTCGAAATCTTGGCGGCATGGCTCTAAATGTTGGCGGCATGGCTCCAAATGTTGGCGGCATGACTCGAAATGTTGACGGCATGGCTCGAAATGTTGGCGGCATGGCTCGAAATGTTGGCGACATGGCTCCAAATGTTGGCGGCATGACTAGAAATGTTGGCGGCATGGCTAGAAATGTTGGCGGCATGGCTCAAAATGTTGGCGGCATGGCTCGAAATGTTGGCGGCATGGCTCGAAATGTTGGCGGCATGTCTCGAAATTTTGGCGGCATGGCTCGAAATGTTGGCGGCATGGCTCGAGGTGTTAGCGGAATGGCTCGAAATGTTGGCGGCATGGCTCAAAATGTTGGCGGCATGGCTTGTAATGTTGGCGGCATGTCTCGAAGTGTTGGCGGCATAGCTAGAAATGTTAGCGGCATGGCTCGAAATGTAGGCGGCATGGCTCGAAATGTTGGCGGCATGGCTCGAAATGTTGGCGGCATGGCTCGATATGTTGGCGGCATGGCTCGAAATGTTGGCGGCAAGGCTCGAAATATGGCGGCATGGCTCGAAATGGCGGCATGACTCGAAATGTTGGCGGCATTGCTCGAAGTGTTGGCGGCATAGCTCGAAATGTTAGCGGCATGGCTCGAAATGTTGGCGGCATGGCTCTAAATGTTGGCGGCATGGCTCGAAATGTTGGTGGCATGGCTCGAAATGTTGGCGGCATAGCTGGAAATGTTGGCGGCATGGCTCGAAATGTTGGCGGCATGGCTCGAAATGTTTGCGGCATGGCTCGAAATGTTGGCGCCATGGCTCGAAATGTTGGCGGCATGGCTCGAAATGTTTTCGGCGTGGCTCGAAATGTTGGCGGCATGGCTCGAAATGTTGGCGGCATAGCTGGAAATGTTGGCGGCATGGCTCGAAATTTTGACGGCATGGCTCGAAATGTTGGCGGCATGGCTCGGAATGTTGGCGGCATAGCTGGAAATGTTGGCGGCATGGCTCGAAATGTTGGCGGCATGGTTCGAAATATTGACGGCATGGCTCGAAATGTTTGCGGCATGGCTCGAAATGTTGGCGCCATGGCTCGAAATGTTGGCGGCATGGCTCGAACTATTGGCGGTGTGGCTTTAAATGTTATCGGCATGGCTCGAAATGTTGGCGACATGGCTCGAAATGTTGGCGTCATGGCTCGAATCTTGGCGGCATGGCTCTAAATGTTGGCGGCATGGCTCCAAATGTTGGCGGCATGACTCGAAATGTTGACGGCATGGCTCGAAATGTTGGCGGCATGGCTCGAAATGTTGGCGACATGGCTCCAAATGTTGGCGGCATGACTAGAAATGTTGGCGGCATGGCTCGAAATATTAGCGGCAATGCTCGAAATGTTAGCGGCATGGATCGAAATGTTGGCGGCATAGCGCGACGTGTTGGCGGGATGGCTCCAAATGTTGGCGGCATGGCTCCAAATGTTGGCGGCGTGGCTCCAAATGTTGGCGGCTTGGCTCGAAATGTTGGCGGCATGGCTCGAAATGTTGGCGGCATGGCTCAAAATGTTGGCGGTGTAGCTCGAAATGTTGGCGGCATGGCTCGAAATGTTGGCGGCATGGCTCGAAATGTTGGCGGCATGGCTGGAAATGTTGACGGCATGGCTCAAAATGTTAGCGGCATGGCTCGAAATGTTGGCGGCATGACTCCAAATGTTGGCGGCATGGCTCGAAATGTTGGCGTCATAGCTCCAAATGTTGCAGGGTGGCTCGAAATGTTGGCGGCATGGCTCGAAATGTTGGCGGCATGGCTCGAAATGTTGGCAGCATGGCTCGAAATGTTGGCGGCATGGTACGAAATGTTGGCGGCATGGCTCAAAATGATGACGGCATGGCTCGAAATGTTGGCGACATGGCTCGAAGTGTTGGCGGCATGGCTAGAAGTGTTGGCGGCATGGCTCGAAATGTTGGCGGCATGGCTCGAAGTGTTGGCGGCGTGGCTCGAAATGTTGGCGGCATGGCTCGAAATGTTGGCGGCGCGGCTCGCAATGTTGGCGGCATGGCTCGAAATTTTGGCTGCATGGCTCGAAATGTTGGCGGCATGGCTCGAAATTTGGGCGGCATTGCTCGAAATGTTGGCGGCATGGCTTGAAGCGTTGGCGGCATGGTTCGAAACGTTGACGGCATGGCTCGAAATGTTAGCGGCATGGCTCGAAATGTTGGCGGCATGGCTCCAAATGTTGGCGGCATGGCTCGAAATGTTGGCGGCATAGCACGAAATGTTGGCAGCGTGGCTCGAAATGTTGGCGGCATGGCTCGAAATGTTGGCGGCATGGCTCGAAATGTTGGCGGCATGGCTCGAAATGTTGGCGGCATGGCTCGACATGTTGGCGGCATGGCTCGAAATGTTGGCGACATGGCTCCAAATGTTGGCGGCATGACTAGAAATGTTGGCGGCATGGCTAGAAATGTTGGCGGCATGGCTCAAAATGTTGGCGGCATGGCTCGAAATGTTGGCGGCATGGCTCGAAATGTTGGCGGCATGTCTCGAAATTTTGGCGGCATGGCTCGAAATGTTGGCGGCATGGCTCGAGGTGTTAGCGGAATGGCTCGAAATGTTGGCGGCATGGCTCAAAATGTTGGCGGCATGGCTTGTAATGTTGGCGGCATGTCTCGAAGTGTTGGCGGCATAGCTAGAAATGTTAGCGGCATGGCTCGAAATGTAGGCGGCATGGCTCGAAATGTTGGCGGCATGGCTCGAAATGTTGGCGGCATGGCTCGATATGTTGGCGGCATGGATCGAAATGTTGGCGGCAAGGCTCGAAATATGGCGGCATGGCTCGAAATGGCGGCATGACTCGAAATGTTGGCGGCATTGCTCGAAGTGTTGGCGGCATAGCTCGAAATGTTAGCGGCATGGCTCGAAATGTTGGCGGCATGGCTCTAAATGTTGGCGGCATGGCTCGAAATGTTGGTGGCATGGCTCGAAATGTTGGCGGCATAGCTGGAAATGTTGGCGGCATGGCTCGAAATGTTGGCGGCATGGCTCGAAATGTTTGCGGCATGGCTCGAAATGTTGGCGCCATGGCTCGAAATGTTGGCGGCATGGCTCGAAATGTTTTCGGCGTGGCTCGAAATGTTGGCGGCATGGCTCGAAATGTTGGCGGCATAGCTGGAAATGTTGGCGGCATGGCTCGAAATTTTGACGGCATGGCTCGAAATGTTGGCGGCATGGCTCGGAATGTTGGCGGCATAGCTGGAAATGTTGGCGGCATGGCTCGAAATGTTGGCGGCATGGTTCGAAATATTGACGGCATGGCTCGAAATGTTTGCGGCATGGCTCGAAATGTTGGCGCCATGGCTCGAAATGTTGGCGGCATGGCTCGAACTATTGGCGGTGTGGCTTTAAATGTTATCGGCATGGCTCGAAATGTTGGCGACATGGCTCGAAATGTTGGCGTCATGGCTCGAATCTTGGCGGCATGGCTCTAAATGTTGGCGGCATGGCTCCAAATGTTGGCGGCATGACTCGAAATGTTGACGGCATGGCTCGAAATGTTGGCGGCATGGCTCGAAATGTTGGCGACATGGCTCCAAATGTTGGCGGCATGACTAGAAATGTTGGCGGCATGGCTCGAAATATTAGCGGCAATGCTCGAAATGTTAGCGGCATGGATCGAAATGTTGGCGGCATAGCGCGACGTGTTGGCGGGATGGCTCCAAATGTTGGCGGCATGGCTCCAAATGTTGGCGGCGTGGCTCCAAATGTTGGCGGCTTGGCTCGAAATGTTGGCGGCATGGCTCGAAATGTTGGCGGCATGGCTCAAAATGTTGGCGGTGTAGCTCGAAATGTTGGCGGCATGGCTCGAAATGTTGGCGGCATGGCTCGAAATGTTGGCGGCATGGCTGGAAATGTTGACGGCATGGCTCAAAATGTTAGCGGCATGGCTCGAAATGTTGGCGGCATGGCTCCAAATGTTGGCGGCATGGCTCGAAAAGTTGGCGTCATAGCTCCAAATGTTGCAGGGTGGCTCGAAATGTTGGCGGCATGGCTCGAAATGTTGGCGGCATGGCTCGAAATGTTGGCAGCATGGCTCGAAATGTTGGCGGCATGGTACGAAATGTTGGCGGCATGGCTCAAAATGATGACGGCATGGCTCGAAATGTTGGCGACATGGCACGAAGTGTTGGCGGCATGGCTAGAAGTGTTGGCGGCATGGCTCGAAATGTTGGCGGCATGGCTCGAAGTGTTGGCGGCATGGCTCGAAATGTTGGCGGCATGGCTCGAAGTGTTGGCGGCGTGGCTCGAAATGTTGGCGGCATGGCTCGAAATGTTGGCGGCGCGGCTCGCAATGTTGGCGGCATGGCTCGAAATTTTGGCTGCATGGCTCGAAATGTTGGCGGCATGGCTCGAAATTTGGGCGGCATTGCTCGAAATGTTGGCGGCATGGCTTGAAGCGTTGGCGGCATGGTTCGAAACGTTGACGGCATGGCTCGAAATGTTAGCGGCATGGCTCGAAATGTTGGCGGCATGGCTCCAAATGTTGGCGGCATGGCTCGAAATGTTGGCGGCATAGCACGAAATGTTGGCAGCGTGGCTCGAAATGTTGGCGGCATGGCTCGAAATGTTGGCGGCATGGCTCGAAATGTTGGCGGCATGGCTCGAAATGTTGGCGGCATGGCTCGACATGTTGGCGGCATGGCTCGAAATGTTGGCGGCATGGCTCGAAATGTTGGCGGCATGGTACGAAATGTTGGCGGCATGGCACGAAATGTTGACGGCATGGCTCGAAATGTTGCCGGCATGGCTCAAAGTGTTGACGGCATGCCTCGAAATGTTGGCGGCATGGCTCGAAATGTTGGCGGCATGGCTCGAAATGTAGACGGCACGGCTCGAAATGTTGGCGGCATGGGTCGAAATGTTGGCGGCATGGCTCGAAATGTTGGCGGTATAACTCGAAATGGTTTCAGCATGGCTCGAAATGTTGGCGTCATAGTACGAAATGTTGGCGGCATGACTCGAAATGTTTGCGGCATGGCTCGAAATGTTGGCGGCATGGCTCGAAGTGTTGGCGGAATGGCTAGAAATGTTGGCGGCATGGCTCGAAGTGTTGGCGGCATGGCTCAAAGTGTTGGCGGCGTGGCTCGAAATGTTGGCGGCATGGCTCGAAATGTTGGCGGCGCGGCTCGCAATGTTGGCGGCATGGCTCGAAATTTTGGCTGCATGGCTCGAAATGTTGGCGGCATGGCTCGAAATTTGGGCGGCATTGCTCGAAATGTTGGCGGCATGGCTTGAAGCGTTGGCGGCATGGTTCGAAACGTTGACGGCATGGCTCGAAATGTTAGCGGCATGGCTCGAAATGTTGGCGGCATGGCTCCAAATGTTGGCGGCATGGCTCGAAATGTTGGCGGCATAGCACGAAATGTTGGCAGCGTGGCTCGAAATGTTGGCGGCATGGCTCGAAATGTTGGCGGCATGGCTCGAAATGTTGGCGGCATGGCTCGAAATGTTGGCGGCATGGCTCGACATGTTGGCGGCATGGCTCGAAATGTTGGCGGCATGGCTCGAAATGTTGGCGACATGGTACGAAATGTTGGCAGCATGGCACGAAATGTTGACGGCATGGCTCGAAATGTTGCCGGCATGGCTCAAAGTGTTGACGGCATGCCTCGAAATGTTGGCGGCATGGCTCGAAATGTTGGCGGCATGGCTCGAAATGTAGACGGCACGGCTCGAAATGTTGGCGGCATGGGTCGAAATGTTGGCGGCATGGCTCGAAATGTTGGCGGTATAACTCGAAATGGTTTCAGCATGGCTCGAAATGTTGGCGTCATAGTACGAAATGTTGGCGGCATGACTCGAAATGTTTGCGGCATGGCTCGAAATGTTGGCGGCATGGCTCGAAGTGTTGGCGGAATGGCTAGAAATGTTGGCGGCATGGCTCGAAGTGTTGGCGGCATGGCTCAAAGTGTTGGCGGCGTGGCTCGAAATGTTGGCGGCATGGCTCGAAATGTTGGCGGCACGGCTCGAAATGTTGGCGGCATGTCTCGAAATTTTGGCTGCATGGCTCGAAATGTTGGCGGCATGGCTCGAAATGTTGGCGGCATGGCTCGAAGTGTTGGCGGCATGGCTCGAAATGTTGGCGGCATGGCTTGAAATGTTGGCGGCGTTTCTCGAATGCTGGCGGCATGGCTCGAGAATTTGGCGGCCTGGCTCGAAATGTCGGCGGCATGGCTCAAAATGTTGGCGGCATTGCTCGAAATGTTGGCGGCATGGCTCAAAATGTTGGCGGCATGGCTCGAAATGTTGGCGGCATGGCTAGATATGTTATCGGCATGGCTCGAAATGTTGGCGGCATGGCTCGAAATGTTGGCGTCATGGCTCGAAATCTAGGCGGCATGGCTCTAAATGTTGGCGGCATGGCTGCAAATGTTGGCGGCATGACTCGAAATGTTGACCGCATGGCTCGAAATGTTGGCGGCATGGCTCGAAATGTTGGCGGCATGGCTCCAAATGTTGGCGGCATGACTAGAAATGTTGGCGGCATGGCTCGAAATATTAGCGGCAATGCTCGAAATGTTAGCGGCATGAATCGAAATGTTGGCGGCATAGCGCGACGTGTTGGCGGCATGGCTCCAAATGTTGGCGGCATGGCTCCAAATGTTGGCGGCGTGGCTCCAAATGTTGGCGGCTTTGCTCGAAATGTTGGCGCCATGGCTCGAAATGTTGGCGGCATGGCTCAAAATGTTGGCGGTGTGGCTCGAAATGTTGGCGGCATGGCTCGAAATGTTGGCGGCATGGCTCGAAATGTTGGCGGCAAGGCTGGAAATGTTGACGGCATGGCTCGAAATGTTAGCGGCATGGCTCGAAATGTTGGCGGCATGGCTCCAAATGTTGGCGGCATGGCTCGAAATGTTGGCGTCATAGCTCCAAATGTTGCAGGGTGGCTCGAAATGTTGGCGGCATGGCTCGAAATGTTGGCGGCATGGCTCGAAATGTTGGCGGCATGGCTCGAAATGGTGGCAGCATGGCTCGAAATGTTGGCGGCATGGTACGAAATGTTGGCGGCATGGCTCAAAATGATGACGCCATGGCTCGAAATGTTGGCGACATGGCTCGAAGTGATGGCGGCATGGCTAGAAGTGTTGGCGGCATGACTCGAAATGTTGGCGGCATGGCTCAAAATGATGACGGCGTGGCTCGAAATGTTGGCGGCATGGCTCGAAATGTTGGCGGCGCGGCTCGCAATGTTTGCGGCATGGCTCGAAATTTTGGCTGCATGGCTCGAAATGTTGGCGGCATGGCTCGAAATTTTGGCGGCATGGCTCGAAATGTTGGCGGCATGGCTCAAAGCGTTGGCGGCATGGTTCGAAACGTTGACGGCATGGCTCGAAATGTTAGCGGCATGGCTCGAAATGTTGGCGGCATGGCTCCAAATGTTGGCGGCATGGCTCGAACTGTTGGCGGCATAGCTCGAAATGTTGGCAGCGTGGCTCGAAATGTTGGCGGCATGGCTCGAATTGTTGGCGGCATGGCTCGAAATGTTGGCGGCATGGCTCGAAATGTTGGCGGCATGGCTCGACATGTTGGCGGCATGGCTCGAAATGTTAGCGGCATGGCTCGAAATGTTGGCGGCATGGTACGAAATGTTGGCGGCATGGCACGAAATGTTGACGGCATGGCTCGAAATGTTGCCGGCATGGCTGGAAATGTTTGCGGCATGGCTCGAAATGTTGGCGCCATGGCTCGAAATGTTGGCGGCATGGCTCGAAATGTTTTCGGCATGGCTCGAAATGTTGGCGGCATGGCTCGAAATGTTGGCGGCATAGCTGGAAATGTTGGCGGCATGGCTCGAAATGTTGACGGCATGGCTCGAAATGTTGGCGGCATGGCTCGGAATGTTGGCGGCATAGCTGGAAATGTTGGCGGCATGGCTCGAAATGTTGGCGGCATGGTTCGAAATATTGACGGCATGGCTCGAAATGTTTGCGGCATGGCTCGAAATGTTGGCGCCATGGCTCGAAATGTTGGCGGCATGGCTCGAAATTTTGGCTGCATGGCTCGAAATGTTGGCGGCATGGCTCGAAATTTTGGCGGCATGGCTCGAAATGTTGGCGGCATGGCTCAAAGCGTTGGCGGCATGGTTCGAAACGTTGACGGCATGGCTCGAAATGTTAGCGGCATGGCTCGAAATGTTGGCGGCATGGCTCCAAATGTTGGCGGCATGGCTCGAACTGTTGGCGGCATAGCTCGAAATGTTGGCAGCGTGGCTCGAAATGTTGGCGGCATGGCTCGAATTGTTGGCGGCATGGCTCGAAATGTTGGCGGCATGGCTCGAAATGTTGGCGGCATGGCTCGACATGTTGGCGGCATGGCTCGAAATGTTAGCGGCATGGCTCGAAATGTTGGCGGCATGGTACGAAATGTTGGCGGCATGGCACGAAATGTTGACGGCATGGCTGGAAATGTTTGCGGCATGGCTCGAAATGTTGGCGCCATGGCTCGAAATGTTGGCGGCATGGCTCGAAATGTAGACGGCACGGCTCGAAATGTTGGCGGCATGGGTCGAAATGTTGGCGGCATGGCTCGAAATGTTGGCGGTATAACTCGAAATGGTTTCAGCATGGCTCGAAATGTTGGCGTCATAGTACGAAATGTTGGCGGCATGACTCGAAATGTTTGCGGCATGGCTCGAAATGTTGGCGGCATGGCTCGAAGTGTTGGCGGAATGGCTAGAAATGTTGGCGGCATGGCTCGAAGTGTTGGCGGCATGGCTCAAAGTGTTGGCGGCGTGGCTCGAAATGTTGGCGGCATGGCTCGAAATGTTGGCGGCACGGCTCGAAATGTTGGCGGCATGTCTCGAAATTTTGGCTGCATGGCTCGAAATGTTGGCGGCATGGCTCGAAATGTTGGCGGCATGGCTCGAAGTGTTGGCGGCATGGCTCGAAATGTTGGCGGCATGGCTTGAAATGTTGGCGGCGTTTCTCGAATGCTGGCGGCATGGCTCGAGAATTTGGCGGCCTGGCTCGAAATGTCGGCGGCATGGCTCAAAATGTTGGCGGCATTGCTCGAAATGTTGGCGGCATGGCTCAAAATGTTGGCGGCATGGCTCGAAATGTTGGCGGCATGGCTAGATATGTTATCGGCATGGCTCGAAATGTTGGCGGCATGGCTCGAAATGTTGGCGTCATGGCTCGAAATCTAGGCGGCATGGCTCTAAATGTTGGCGGCATGGCTGCAAATGTTGGCGGCATGACTCGAAATGTTGACCGCATGGCTCGAAATGTTGGCGGCATGGCTCGAAATGTTGGCGGCATGGCTCCAAATGTTGGCGGCATGACTAGAAATGTTGGCGGCATGGCTCGAAATATTAGCGGCAATGCTCGAAATGTTAGCGGCATGAATCGAAATGTTGGCGGCATAGCGCGACGTGTTGGCGGCATGGCTCCAAATGTTGGCGGCATGGCTCCAAATGTTGGCGGCGTGGCTCCAAATGTTGGCGGCTTTGCTCGAAATGTTGGCGCCATGGCTCGAAATGTTGGCGGCATGGCTCAAAATGTTGGCGGTGTGGCTCGAAATGTTGGCGGCATGGCTCGAAATGTTGGCGGCATGGCTCGAAATGTTGGCGGCAAGGCTGGAAATGTTGACGGCATGGCTCGAAATGTTAGCGGCATGGCTCGAAATGTTGGCGGCATGGCTCCAAATGTTGGCGGCATGGCTCGAAATGTTGGCGTCATAGCTCCAAATGTTGCAGGGTGGCTCGAAATGTTGGCGGCATGGCTCGAAATGTTGGCGGCATGGCTCGAAATGTTGGCGGCATGGCTCGAAATGGTGGCAGCATGGCTCGAAATGTTGGCGGCATGGTACGAAATGTTGGCGGCATGGCTCAAAATGATGACGCCATGGCTCGAAATGTTGGCGACATGGCTCGAAGTGATGGCGGCATGGCTAGAAGTGTTGGCGGCATGACTCGAAATGTTGGCGGCATGGCTCAAAATGATGACGGCGTGGCTCGAAATGTTGGCGGCATGGCTCGAAATGTTGGCGGCGCGGCTCGCAATGTTTGCGGCATGGCTCGAAATTTTGGCTGCATGGCTCGAAATGTTGGCGGCATGGCTCGAAATTTTGGCGGCATGGCTCGAAATGTTGGCGGCATGGCTCAAAGCGTTGGCGGCATGGTTCGAAACGTTGACGGCATGGCTCGAAATGTTAGCGGCATGGCTCGAAATGTTGGCGGCATGGCTCCAAATGTTGGCGGCATGGCTCGAACTGTTGGCGGCATAGCTCGAAATGTTGGCAGCGTGGCTCGAAATGTTGGCGGCATGGCTCGAATTGTTGGCGGCATGGCTCGAAATGTTGGCGGCATGGCTCGAAATGTTGGCGGCATGGCTCGACATGTTGGCGGCATGGCTCGAAATGTTAGCGGCATGGCTCGAAATGTTGGCGGCATGGTACGAAATGTTGGCGGCATGGCACGAAATGTTGACGGCATGGCTCGAAATGTTGCCGGCATGGCTGGAAATGTTTGCGGCATGGCTCGAAATGTTGGCGCCATGGCTCGAAATGTTGGCGGCATGGCTCGAAATGTTTTCGGCATGGCTCGAAATGTTGGCGGCATGGCTCGAAATGTTGGCGGCATAGCTGGAAATGTTGGCGGCATGGCTCGAAATGTTGACGGCATGGCTCGAAATGTTGGCGGCATGGCTCGGAATGTTGGCGGCATAGCTGGAAATGTTGGCGGCATGGCTCGAAATGTTGGCGGCATGGTTCGAAATATTGACGGCATGGCTCGAAATGTTTGCGGCATGGCTCGAAATGTTGGCGCCATGGCTCGAAATGTTGGCGGCATGGCTCGAAATTTTGGCTGCATGGCTCGAAATGTTGGCGGCATGGCTCGAAATTTTGGCGGCATGGCTCGAAATGTTGGCGGCATGGCTCAAAGCGTTGGCGGCATGGTTCGAAACGTTGACGGCATGGCTCGAAATGTTAGCGGCATGGCTCGAAATGTTGGCGGCATGGCTCCAAATGTTGGCGGCATGGCTCGAACTGTTGGCGGCATAGCTCGAAATGTTGGCAGCGTGGCTCGAAATGTTGGCGGCATGGCTCGAATTGTTGGCGGCATGGCTCGAAATGTTGGCGGCATGGCTCGAAATGTTGGCGGCATGGCTCGACATGTTGGCGGCATGGCTCGAAATGTTAGCGGCATGGCTCGAAATGTTGGCGGCATGGTACGAAATGTTGGCGGCATGGCACGAAATGTTGACGGCATGGCTGGAAATGTTTGCGGCATGGCTCGAAATGTTGGCGCCATGGCTCGAAATGTTGGCGGCATGGCTCGAAATGTTTTCGGCATGGCTCGAAATGTTGGCGGCATGGCACGAAATGTTGCCGGCATGGCTGGAAATGTTTGCGGCATGGCTCGAAATGTTGGCGCCATGGCTCGAAATGTTGGCGGCATGGCTCGAAATGTTTTCGGCATGGCTCGAAATGTTGGCGGCATGGCTCGAAATGTTGGCGGCATAGCTGGAAATGTTGGCGGCATGGCTCGAAATGTTGACGGCATGGCTCGAAATGTTGGCGGCATGGCTCGGAATGTTGGCGGCATAGCTGGAAATGTTGGCGGCATGGCTCGAAATGTTGGCGGCATGGTTCGAAATATTGACGGCATGGCTCGAAATGTTTGCGGCATGGCTCGAAATGTTGGCGCCATGGCTCGAAATGTTGGCGGCATGGCTCGAAATTTTGGCGGTGTGGCTTTAAATGTTATCGGCATGGCTCGAAATGTTGGCGGCATGGCTCGAAATGTTGGCGTCATGGCTCGAAATCTTGGCGGCATGGCTCTAAATGTTGGCGGCATGGCTCCAAATGTTGGCGGCATGACTCGAAATGTTGACGGCATGGCTCGAAATGTTGGCGGCATGGCTCGAAATGTTGGCGGCATAGCTGGAAATGTTGGCGGCATGGCTCGAAATGTTGACGGCATGGCTCGAAATGTTGGCGGCATGGCTCGGAATGTTGGCGGCATAGCTGGAAATGTTGGCGGCATGGCTCGAAATGTTGGCGGCATGGTTCGAAATATTGACGGCATGGCTCGAAATGTTTGCGGCATGGCTCGAAATGTTGGCGCCATGGCTCGAAATGTTGGCGGCATGGCTCGAAATTTTGGCGGTGTGGCTTTAAATGTTATCGGCATGGCTCGAAATGTTGGCGGCATGGCTCGAAATGTTGGCGTCATGGCTCGAAATCTTGGCGGCATGGCTCTAAATGTTGGCGGCATGGCTCCAAATGTTGGCGGCATGACTCGAAATGTTGACGGCATGGCTCGAAATGTTGGCGGCATGGCTCGAAATGTTGGCGGCATAGCTGGAAATGTTGGCGGCATGGCTCGAAATGTTGACGGCATGGCTCGAAATGTTGGCGGCATGGCTCGGAATGTTGGCGGCATAGCTGGAAATGTTGGCGGCATGGCTCGAAATGTTGGCGGCATGGTTCGAAATATTGACGGCATGGCTCGAAATGTTTGCGGCATGGCTCGAAATGTTGGCGCCATGGCTCGAAATGTTGGCGGCATGGCTCGAAATTTTGGCGGTGTGGCTTTAAATGTTATCGGCATGGCTCGAAATGTTGGCGGCATGGCTCGAAATGTTGGCGTCATGGCTCGAAATCTTGGCGGCATGGCTCTAAATGTTGGCGGCATGGCTCCAAATGTTGGCGGCATGACTCGAAATGTTGACGGCATGGTACGAAATGTTGGCGGCATGGCACGAAATGTTGCCGGCATGGCTGGAAATGTTTGCGGCATGGCTCGAAATGTTGGCGCCATGGCTCGAAATGTTGGCGGCATGGCTCGAAATGTTTTCGGCATGGCTCGAAATGTTGGCGGCATGGCTCGAAATGTTGGCGGCATAGCTGGAAATGTTGGCGGCATGGCTCGATATGTTGACGGCATGGCTCGAAATGTTGGCGGCATGGCTCGAAATGTTTTCGGCATGGCTCGAAATGTTGGCGGCATGGCTCGAAATGTTGGCGGCATAGCTGGAAATGTTGGCGGCATGACTCGAAATGTTGACGGCATGGCTCGAAATGTTGGCGGCATGGCTCGAAATGTTGGCGACATGGCTCCAAATGTTGGCGGCATGACTAGAAATGTTGGCGGCATGGCTAGAAATGTTGGCGGCATGGCTCAAAATGTTGGCGGCATGGCTCGAAATGTTGGCGGCATGGCTCGAAATGTTGGCGGCATGTCTCGAAATTTTGGCGGCATGGCTCGAAATGTTGGCGGCATGGCTCGAGGTGTTAGCGGAATGGCTCGAAATGTTGGCGGCATGGCTCAAAATGTTGGCGGCATGGCTTGTAATGTTGGCGGCATGTCTCGAAGTGTTGGCGGCATAGCTAGAAATGTTAGCGGCATGGCTCGAAATGTAGGCGGCATGGCTCGAAATGTTGGCGGCATGGTACGAAATGTTGGCGGCATGGCACGAAATGTTGACGGCATGGCTCGAAATGTTGACGGCATGGCTCGAAATGTTTGCGGCATGGCTCGAAATGTTGGCGCCATGGCTCGAAATGTTGGCGGCATGGCTCGAAATGTTTTCGGCATGGCTCGAAATGTTGGCGGCATGGCTCGAAATGTTGGCGGCATAGCTGGAAATGTTGGCGGCATGGCTCGAAATGTTGACGGCATGGCTCGAAATGTTGGCGGCATGGCTCGGAATGTTGGCGGCATAGCTGGAAATGTTGGCGGCATGGCTCGAAATGTTGGCGGCATGGTTCGAAATATTGACGGCATGGCTCGAAATGTTTGCGGCATGGCTCGAAATGTTGGCGCCATGGCTCGAAATGTTGGCGGCATGGCTCGAAATTTTGGCGGTGTGGCTTTAAATGTTATCGGCATGGCTCGAAATGTTGGCGGCATGGCTCGAAATGTTGGCGTCATGGCTCGAAATCTTGGCGGCATGGCTCTAAATGTTGGCGGCATGGCTCCAAATGTTGGCGGCATGACTCGAAATGTTGACGGCATGGCTCGAAATGTTGGCGGCATGGCTCGAAATGTTGGCGACATGGCTCCAAATGTTGGCGGCATGACTAGAAATGTTGGCGGCATGGCTAGAAATGTTGGCGGCATGGCTCAAAATGTTGGCGGCATGGCTCGAAATGTTGGCGGCATGGCTCGAAATGTTGGCGGCATGTCTCGAAATTTTGGCGGCATGGCTCGAAATGTTGGCGGCATGGCTCGAGGTGTTAGCGGAATGGCTCGAAATGTTGGCGGCATGGCTCAAAATGTTGGCGGCATGGCTTGTAATGTTGGCGGCATGTCTCGAAGTGTTGGCGGCATAGCTAGAAATGTTAGCGGCATGGCTCGAAATGTAGGCGGCATGGCTCGAAATGTTGGCGGCATGGCTCGAAATGTTGGCGGCATGGCTCGATATGTTGGCGGCATGGCTCGAAATGTTGGCGGCAAGGCTCGAAATATGGCGGCATGGCTCGAAATGGCGGCATGACTCGAAATGTTGGCGGCATTGCTCGAAGTGTTGGCGGCATAGCTCGAAATGTTAGCGGCATGGCTCGAAATGTTGGCGGCATGGCTCTAAATGTTGGCGGCATGGCTCGAAATGTTGGTGGCATGGCTCGAAATGTTGGCGGCATAGCTGGAAATGTTGGCGGCATGGCTCGAAATGTTGGCGGCATGGCTCGAAATGTTTGCGGCATGGCTCGAAATGTTGGCGCCATGGCTCGAAATGTTGGCGGCATGGCTCGAAATGTTTTCGGCGTGGCTCGAAATGTTGGCCGGCATGGCTCGAAATGTTGGCGGCATAGCTGGAAATGTTGGCGGCATGGCTCGAAATTTTGACGGCATGGCTCGAAATGTTGGCGGCATGGCTCGGAATGTTGGCGGCATAGCTGGAAATGTTGGCAGCATGGCTCGAAATGTTGGCGGCATGGTTCGAAATATTGACGGCATGGCTCGAAATGTTTGCGGCATGGCTCGAAATGTTGGCGCCATGGCTCGAAATGTTGGCGGCATGGCTCGAACTATTGGCGGTGTGGCTTTAAATGTTATCGGCATTGCTCGAAATGTTGGCGACATGGCTCGAAATGTTGGCGTCATGGCTCGAATCTTGGCGGCATGGCTCTAAATGTTGGCGGCATGGCTCCAAATGTTGGCGGCATGACTCGAAATGTTGACGGCATGGCTCGAAATGTTGGCGGCATGGCTCGAAATGTTGGCGACATGGCTCCAAATGTTGGCGGCATGACTAGAAATGTTGGCGGCATGGCTCGAAATATTAGCGGCAATGCTCGAAATGTTAGCGGCATGGATCGAAATGTTGGCGGCATAGCGCGACGTGTTGGCGGGATGGCTCCAAATGTTGGCGGCATGGCTCCAAATGTTGGCGGCGTGGCTCCAAATGTTGGCGGCATGGCTCGAAATGTTGGCGGCATGGCTCGAAATGTTGGCGGCATGGCTCAAAATGTTGGCGGTGTAGCTCGAAATGTTGGCGGCATGGCTCGAAATGTTGGCGGCATGGCTCGAAATGTTGGCGGCATGGCTGGAAATGTTGACGGCATGGCTCAAAATGTTAGCGGCATGGCTCGAAATGTTGGCGGCATGGCTCCAAATGTTGGCGGCATGGCTCGAAATGTTGGCGTCATAGCTCCAAATGTTGCAGGGTGGCTCGAAATGTTGGCGGCATGGCTCGAAATGTTGGCGGCATGGCTCGAAATGTTGGCAGCATGGCTCGAAATGTTGGCGGCATGGTACGAAATGTTGGCGGCATGGCTCAAAATGATGACGGCATGGCTCGAAATGTTGGCGACATGGCTCGAAGTGTTGGCGGCATGGCTAGAAGTGTTGGCGGCATGGCTCGAAATGTTGGCGGCATGGCTCGAAGTGTTGGCGGCGTGGCTCGAAATGTTGGCGGCATGGCTCGAAATGTTGGCGGCGCGGCTCGCAATGTTGGCGGCATGGCTCGAAATTTTGGCTGCATGGCTCGAAATGTTGGCGGCATGGCTCGAAATTTGGGCGGCATTGCTCGAAATGTTGGCGGCATGGCTTGAAGCGTTGGCGGCATGGTTCGAAACGTTGACGGCATGGCTCGAAATGTTAGCGGCATGGCTCGAAATGTTGGCGGCATGGCTCCAAATGTTGGCGGCATGGCTCGAAATGTTGGCGGCATAGCACGAAATGTTGGCAGCGTGGCTCGAAATGTTGGCGGCATGGCTCGAAATGTTGGCGGCATGGCTCGAAATGTTGGCGGCATGGCTCGAAATGTTGGCGGCATGGCTCGACATGTTGGCGGCATGGCTCGAAATGTTGGCGGCATGGCTCGAAATGTTGGCGGCATGGTACGAAATGTTGGCGGCATGGCACGAAATGTTGACGGCATGGCTCGAAATGTTGCCGGCATGGCTCAAAGTGTTGACGGCATGCCTCGAAATGTTGGCGGCATGGCTCGAAATGTTGGCGGCATGGCTCGAAATGTAGACGGCACGGCTCGAAATGTTGGCGGCATGGGTCGAAATGTTGGCGGCATGGCTCGAAATGTTGGCGGTATAACTCGAAATGGTTTCAGCATGGCTCGAAATGTTGGCGTCATAGTACGAAATGTTGGCGGCATGACTCGAAATGTTTGCGGCATGGCTCGAAATGTTGGCGGCATGGCTCGAAGTGTTGGCGGAATGGCTAGAAATGTTGGCGGCATGGCTCGAAGTGTTGGCGGCATGGCTCAAAGTGTTGGCGGCGTGGCTCGAAATGTTGGCGGCATGGCTCGAAATGTTGGCGGCACGGCTCGAAATGTTGGCGGCATGTCTCGAAATTTTGGCTGCATGGCTCGAAATGTTGGCGGCATGGCTCGAAATGTTGGCGGCATGGCTCGAAGTGTTGGCGGCATGGCTCGAAATGTTGGCGGCATGGCTTGAAATGTTGGCGGCGTTTCTCGAATGCTGGCGGCATGGCTCGAGAATTTGGCGGCCTGGCTCGAAATGTCGGCGGCATGGCTCAAAATGTTGGCGGCATTGCTCGAGATGTTGGCGGCATGGCTCAAAATGTTGGCGGCATGGCTCGAAATGTTGGCGGCATGGCTAGATATGTTATCGGCATGGCTCGAAATGTTGGCGGCATGGCTCGAAATGTTGGCGTCATGGCTCGAAATCTAGGCGGCATGGCTCTAAATGTTGGCGGCATGGCTGCAAATGTTGGCGACATGACTCGAAATGTTGACCGCATGGCTCGAAATGTTGGCGGCATGGCTCGAAATGTTGGCGGCATGGCTCCAAATGTTGGCGGCATGACTAGAAATGTTGGCGGCATGGCTCGAAATATTAGCGGCAATGCTCGAAATGTTAGCGGCATGAATCGAAATGTTGGCGGCATAGCGCGACGTGTTGGCGGCATGGCTCCAAATGTTGGCGGCATGGCTCCAAATGTTGGCGGCGTGGCTCCAAATGTTGGCGGCTTTGCTCGAAATGTTGGCGCCATGGCTCGAAATGTTGGCGGCATGGCTCAAAATGTTGGCGGTGTGGCTCGAAATGTTGGCGGCATGGCTCGAAATGTTGGCGGCATGGCTCGAAATGTTGGCGGCAAGGCTGGAAATGTTGACGGCATGGCTCGAAATGTTAGCGGCATGGCTCGAAATGTTGGCGGCATGGCTCCAAATGTTGGCGGCATGGCTCGAAATGTTGGCGTCATAGCTCCAAATGTTGCAGGGTGGCTCGAAATGTTGGCGGCATGGCTCGAAATGTTGGCGGCATGGCTCGAAATGTTGGCGGCATGGCTCGAAATGGTGGCAGCATGGCTCGAAATGTTGGCGGCATGGTACGAAATGTTGGCGGCATGGCTCAAAATGATGACGCCATGGCTCGAAATGTTGGCGACATGGCTCGAAGTGATGGCGGCATGGCTAGAAGTGTTGGCGGCATGGCTCGAAATGTTGGCGGCATGGCTCAAAATGATGACGGCGTGGCTCGAAATGTTGGCGGCATGGCTCGAAATGTTGGCGGCGCGGCTCGCAATGTTTGCGGCATGGCTCGAAATTTTGGCTGCATGGCTCGAAATGTTGGCGGCATGGCTCGAAATTTTGGCGGCATGGCTCGAAATGTTGGCGGCATGGCTCAAAGCGTTGGCGGCATGGTTCGAAACGTTGACGGCATGGCTCGAAATGTTAGCGGCATGGCTCGAAATGTTGGCGGCATGGCTCCAAATGTTGGCGGCATGGCTCGAACTGTTGGCGGCATAGCTCGAAATGTTGGCAGCGTGGCTCGAAATGTTGGCGGCATGGCTCGAATTGTTGGCGGCATGGCTCGAAATGTTGGCGGCATGGCTCGAAATGTTGGCGGCATGGCTCGACATGTTGGCGGCATGGCTCGAAATGTTAGCGGCATGGCTCGAAATGTTGGCGGCATGGTACGAAATGTTGGCGGCATGGCACGAAATGTTGACGGCATGGCTCGAAATGTTGCAGGCATGGCTGGAAATGTTGGCGGCATGGTACGAAATGTTGGCGGCATGGCTCGAAATGTTTGCGGCATGGCTCAAAATGTTGGCGGCATGGCTCGAAGTGTTGGCGGCATGGCTAGAAATGTTGGCGGCATGGCTCGAAGTGTTGGCGGCATGGCTCAAAGTGCTGGCGGCGTGGCTAGAAATGTTGGTGGCATGGCTCGAAATGTTGGCGGCACGGCTCGAAATGTTGGCGGCATATCTCGAAATTTTGGCTGCATGGCTCGAAGTGTTGGCGGCATGGCTCGAAATGTTGGCGGCATGGCTCCAAATGTTGGCTGCGTTTCTCGAATGCTGGCGGCGTGGCTCGAGAATTTGGCGGCCTGGCTCGAAATGTCGGCGGCATGGCTCAAAATGTTGGCGGCATTGCTCGAAATGTTGGCGGCATGACTCAAAATGTTGGCGGCATGGCTCGAAATGTTGGCGGCATGGCTAGATATGTTGGCGGCATGGCTCGAAGTGTTGGCGGCATAGCTCGAAGTGTTGGCGTCATAGCTCCAAATGTTGCAGGGTGGCTCGAAATGTTGGCGGCATGGCTCGAAATGTTGGCGGCATGGCTCGAAATGTTGGCAGCATGGCTCGAAATGTTGGCGGCATGGTACGAAATGTTGGCGGCATGGCTCAAAATGATGACGGCATGGCTCGAAATGTTGGCGACATGGCTCGAAGTGTTGGCGGCATGGCTAGAAGTGTTGGCGGCATGGCTCGAAATGTTGGCGGCATGGCTCGAAGTGTTGGCGGCGTGGCTCGAAATGTTGGCGGCATGGCTCGAAATGTTGGCGGCGCGGCTCGCAATGTTGGCGGCATGGCTCGAAATTTTGGCTGCATGGCTCGAAATGTTGGCGGCATGGCTCGAAATTTGGGCGGCATTGCTCGAAATGTTGGCGGCATGGCTTGAAGCGTTGGCGGCATGGTTCGAAACGTTGACGGCATGGCTCGAAATGTTAGCGGCATGGCTCGAAATGTTGGCGGCATGGCTCCAAATGTTGGCGGCATGGCTCGAAATGTTGGCGGCATAGCACGAAATGTTGGCAGCGTGGCTCGAAATGTTGGCGGCATGGCTCGAAATGTTGGCGGCATGGCTCGAAATGTTGGCGGCATGGCTCGAAATGTTGGCGGCATGGCTCGACATGTTGGCGGCATGGCTCGAAATGTTGGCGACATGGCTCCAAATGTTGGCGGCATGACTAGAAATGTTGGCGGCATGGCTAGAAATGTTGGCGGCATGGCTCAAAATGTTGGCGGCATGGCTCGAAATGTTGGCGGCATGGCTCGAAATGTTGGCGGCATGTCTCGAAATTTTGGCGGCATGGCTCGAAATGTTGGCGGCATGGCTCGAGGTGTTAGCGGAATGGCTCGAAATGTTGGCGGCATGGCTCAAAATGTTGGCGGCATGGCTTGTAATGTTGGCGGCATGTCTCGAAGTGTTGGCGGCATAGCTAGAAATGTTAGCGGCATGGCTCGAAATGTAGGCGGCATGGCTCGAAATGTTGGCGGCATGGCTCGAAATGTTGGCGGCATGGCTCGATATGTTGGCGGCATGGATCGAAATGTTGGCGGCAAGGCTCGAAATATGGCGGCATGGCTCGAAATGGCGGCATGACTCGAAATGTTGGCGGCATTGCTCGAAGTGTTGGCGGCATAGCTCGAAATGTTAGCGGCATGGCTCGAAATGTTGGCGGCATGGCTCTAAATGTTGGCGGCATGGCTCGAAATGTTGGTGGCATGGCTCGAAATGTTGGCGGCATAGCTGGAAATGTTGGCGGCATGGCTCGAAATGTTGGCGGCATGGCTCGAAATGTTTGCGGCATGGCTCGAAATGTTGGCGCCATGGCTCGAAATGTTGGCGGCATGGCTCGAAATGTTTTCGGCGTGGCTCGAAATGTTGGCGGCATGGCTCGAAATGTTGGCGGCATAGCTGGAAATGTTGGCGGCATGGCTCGAAATTTTGACGGCATGGCTCGAAATGTTGGCGGCATGGCTCGGAATGTTGGCGGCATAGCTGGAAATGTTGGCGGCATGGCTCGAAATGTTGGCGGCATGGTTCGAAATATTGACGGCATGGCTCGAAATGTTTGCGGCATGGCTCGAAATGTTGGCGCCATGGCTCGAAATGTTGGCGGCATGGCTCGAACTATTGGCGGTGTGGCTTTAAATGTTATCGGCATGGCTCGAAATGTTGGCGACATGGCTCGAAATGTTGGCGTCATGGCTCGAATCTTGGCGGCATGGCTCTAAATGTTGGCGGCATGGCTCCAAATGTTGGCGGCATGACTCGAAATGTTGACGGCATGGCTCGAAATGTTGGCGGCATGGCTCGAAATGTTGGCGACATGGCTCCAAATGTTGGCGGCATGACTAGAAATGTTGGCGGCATGGCTCGAAATATTAGCGGCAATGCTCGAAATGTTAGCGGCATGGATCGAAATGTTGGCGGCATAGCGCGACGTGTTGGCGGGATGGCTCCAAATGTTGGCGGCATGGCTCCAAATGTTGGCGGCGTGGCTCCAAATGTTGGCGGCTTGGCTCGAAATGTTGGCGGCATGGCTCGAAATGTTGGCGGCATGGCTCAAAATGTTGGCGGTGTAGCTCGAAATGTTGGCGGCATGGCTCGAAATGTTGGCGGCATGGCTCGAAATGTTGGCGGCATGGCTGGAAATGTTGACGGCATGGCTCAAAATGTTAGCGGCATGGCTCGAAATGTTGGCGGCATGGCTCCAAATGTTGGCGGCATGGCTCGAAATGTTGGCGTCATAGCTCCAAATGTTGCAGGGTGGCTCGAAATGTTGGCGGCATGGCTCGAAATGTTGGCGGCATGGCTCGAAATGTTGGCAGCATGGCTCGAAATGTTGGCGGCATGGTACGAAATGTTGGCGGCATGGCTCAAAATGATGACGGCATGGCTCGAAATGTTGGCGACATGGCTCGAAGTGTTGGCGGCATGGCTAGAAGTGTTGGCGGCATGGCTCGAAATGTTGGCGGCATGGCTCGAAGTGTTGGCGGCATGGCTCGAAATGTTGGCGGCATGGCTCGAAGTGTTGGCGGCGTGGCTCGAAATGTTGGCGGCATGGCTCGAAATGTTGGCGGCGCGGCTCGCAATGTTGGCGGCATGGCTCGAAATTTTGGCTGCATGGCTCGAAATGTTGGCGGCATGGCTCGAAATTTGGGCGGCATTGCTCGAAATGTTGGCGGCATGGCTTGAAGCGTTGGCGGCATGGTTCGAAACGTTGACGGCATGGCTCGAAATGTTAGCGGCATGGCTCGAAATGTTGGCGGCATGGCTCCAAATGTTGGCGGCATGGCTCGAAATGTTGGCGGCATAGCACGAAATGTTGGCAGCGTGGCTCGAAATGTTGGCGGCATGGCTCGAAATGTTGGCGGCATGGCTCGAAATGTTGGCGGCATGGCTCGAAATGTTGGCGGCATGGCTCGACATGTTGGCGGCATGGCTCGAAATGTTGGCGGCATGGCTCGAAATGTTGGCGGCATGGTACGAAATGTTGGCGGCATGGCACGAAATGTTGACGGCATGGCTCGAAATGTTGCCGGCATGGCTCAAAGTGTTGACGGCATGCCTCGAAATGTTGGCGGCATGGCTCGAAATGTTGGCGGCATGGCTCGAAATGTAGACGGCACGGCTCGAAATGTTGGCGGCATGGGTCGAAATGTTGGCGGCATGGTTCGAAATGTTGGCGGTATAACTCGAAATGGTTTCAGCATGGCTCGAAATGTTGGCGTCATAGTACGAAATGTTGGCGGCATGACTCGAAATGTTTGCGGCATGGCTCGAAATGTTGGCGGCATGGCTCGAAGTGTTGGCGGAATGGCTAGAAATGTTGGCGGCATGGCTCGAAGTGTTGGCGGCATGGCTCAAAGTGTTGGCGGCGTGGCTCGAAATGTTGGCGGCATGGCTCGAAATGTTGGCGGCGCGGCTCGCAATGTTGGCGGCATGGCTCGAAATTTTGGCTGCATGGCTCGAAATGTTGGCGGCATGGCTCGAAATTTGGGCGGCATTGCTCGAAATGTTGGCGGCATGGCTTGAAGCGTTGGCGGCATGGTTCGAAACGTTGACGGCATGGCTCGAAATGTTAGCGGCATGGCTCGAAATGTTGGCGGCATGGCTCCAAATGTTGGCGGCATGGCTCGAAATGTTGGCGGCATAGCACGAAATGTTGGCAGCGTGGCTCGAAATGTTGGCGGCATGGCTCGAAATGTTGGCGGCATGGCTCGAAATGTTGGCGGCATGGCTCGAAATGTTGGCGGCATGGCTCGACATGTTGGCGGCATGGCTCGAAATGTTGGCGGCATGGCTCGAAATGTTGGCGGCATGGTACGAAATGTTGGCGGCATGGCACGAAATGTTGACGGCATGGCTCGAAATGTTGCCGGCATGGCTCAAAGTGTTGACGGCATGCCTCGAAATGTTGGCGGCATGGCTCGAAATGTTGGCGGCATGGCTCGAAATGTAGACGGCACGGCTCGAAATGTTGGCGGCATGGGTCGAAATGTTGGCGGCATGGCTCGAAATGTTGGCGGTATAACTCGAAATGGTTTCAGCATGGCTCGAAATGTTGGCGTCATAGTACGAAATGTTGGCGGCATGACTCGAAATGTTTGCGGCATGGCTCGAAATGTTGGCGGCATGGCTCGAAGTGTTGGCGGAATGGCTAGAAATGTTGGCGGCATGGCTCGAAGTGTTGGCGGCATGGCTCAAAGTGTTGGCGGCGTGGCTCGAAATGTTGGCGGCATGGCTCGAAATGTTGGCGGCACGGCTCGAAATGTTGGCGGCATGTCTCGAAATTTTGGCTGCATGGCTCGAAATGTTGGCGGCATGGCTCGAAATGTTGGCGGCATGGCTCGAAGTGTTGGCGGCATGGCTCGAAATGTTGGCGGCATGGCTTGAAATGTTGGCGGCGTTTCTCGAATGCTGGCGGCATGGCTCGAGAATTTGGCGGCCTGGCTCGAAATGTCGGCGGCATGGCTCAAAATGTTGGCGGCATTGCTCGAAATGTTGGCGGCATGGCTCAAAATGTTGGCGGCATGGCTCGAAATGTTGGCGGCATGGCTAGATATGTTATCGGCATGGCTCGAAATGTTGGCGGCATGGCTCGAAATGTTGGCGTCATGGCTCGAAATCTAGGCGGCATGGCTCTAAATGTTGGCGGCATGGCTGCAAATGTTGGCGGCATGACTCGAAATGTTGACCGCATGGCTCGAAATGTTGGCGGCATGGCTCGAAATGTTGGCGGCATGGCTCCAAATGTTGGCGGCATGACTAGAAATGTTGGCGGCATGGCTCGAAATATTAGCGGCAATGCTCGAAATGTTAGCGGCATGAATCGAAATGTTGGCGGCATAGCGCGACGTGTTGGCGGCATGGCTCCAAATGTTGGCGGCATGGCTCCAAATGTTGGCGGCGTGGCTCCAAATGTTGGCGGCTTTGCTCGAAATGTTGGCGCCATGGCTCGAAATGTTGGCGGCATGGCTCAAAATGTTGGCGGTGTGGCTCGAAATGTTGGCGGCATGGCTCGAAATGTTGGCGGCATGGCTCGAAATGTTGGCGGCAAGGCTGGAAATGTTGACGGCATGGCTCGAAATGTTAGCGGCATGGCTCGAAATGTTGGCGGCATGGCTCCAAATGTTGGCGGCATGGCTCGAAATGTTGGCGTCATAGCTCCAAATGTTGCAGGGTGGCTCGAAATGTTGGCGGCATGGCTCGAAATGTTGGCGGCATGGCTCGAAATGTTGGCGGCATGGCTCGAAATGGTGGCAGCATGGCTCGAAATGTTGGCGGCATGGTACGAAATGTTGGCGGCATGGCTCAAAATGATGACGCCATGGCTCGAAATGTTGGCGACATGGCTCGAAGTGATGGCGGCATGGCTAGAAGTGTTGGCGGCATGACTCGAAATGTTGGCGGCATGGCTCAAAATGATGACGGCGTGGCTCGAAATGTTGGCGGCATGGCTCGAAATGTTGGCGGCGCGGCTCGCAATGTTTGCGGCATGGCTCGAAATTTTGGCTGCATGGCTCGAAATGTTGGCGGCATGGCTCGAAATTTTGGCGGCATGGCTCGAAATGTTGGCGGCATGGCTCAAAGCGTTGGCGGCATGGTTCGAAACGTTGACGGCATGGCTCGAAATGTTAGCGGCATGGCTCGAAATGTTGGCGGCATGGCTCCAAATGTTGGCGGCATGGCTCGAACTGTTGGCGGCATAGCTCGAAATGTTGGCAGCGTGGCTCGAAATGTTGGCGGCATGGCTCGAATTGTTGGCGGCATGGCTCGAAATGTTGGCGGCATGGCTCGAAATGTTGGCGGCATGGCTCGACATGTTGGCGGCATGGCTCGAAATGTTAGCGGCATGGCTCGAAATGTTGGCGGCATGGTACGAAATGTTGGCGGCATGGCACGAAATGTTGACGGCATGGCTCGAAATGTTGCCGGCATGGCTGGAAATGTTTGCGGCATGGCTCGAAATGTTGGCGCCATGGCTCGAAATGTTGGCGGCATGGCTCGAAATGTTTTCGGCATGGCTCGAAATGTTGGCGGCATGGCTCGAAATGTTGGCGGCATAGCTGGAAATGTTGGCGGCATGGCTCGAAATGTTGACGGCATGGCTCGAAATGTTGGCGGCATGGCTCGGAATGTTGGCGGCATAGCTGGAAATGTTGGCGGCATGGCTCGAAATGTTGGCGGCATGGTTCGAAATATTGACGGCATGGCTCGAAATGTTTGCGGCATGGCTCGAAATGTTGGCGCCATGGCTCGAAATGTTGGCGGCATGGCTCGAAATTTTGGCTGCATGGCTCGAAATGTTGGCGGCATGGCTCGAAATTTTGGCGGCATGGCTCGAAATGTTGGCGGCATGGCTCAAAGCGTTGGCGGCATGGTTCGAAACGTTGACGGCATGGCTCGAAATGTTAGCGGCATGGCTCGAAATGTTGGCGGCATGGCTCCAAATGTTGGCGGCATGGCTCGAACTGTTGGCGGCATAGCTCGAAATGTTGGCAGCGTGGCTCGAAATGTTGGCGGCATGGCTCGAATTGTTGGCGGCATGGCTCGAAATGTTGGCGGCATGGCTCGAAATGTTGGCGGCATGGCTCGACATGTTGGCGGCATGGCTCGAAATGTTAGCGGCATGGCTCGAAATGTTGGCGGCATGGTACGAAATGTTGGCGGCATGGCACGAAATGTTGACGGCATGGCTCGAAATGTTGCCGGCATGGCTGGAAATGTTTGCGGCATGGCTCGAAATGTTGGCGCCATGGCTCGAAATGTTGGCGGCATGGCTCGAAATGTTTTCGGCATGGCTCGAAATGTTGGCGGCATGGCTCGAAATGTTGGCGGCATAGCTGGAAATGTTGGCGGCATGGCTCGAAATGTTGACGGCAATGCTCGAAATGTTGGCGGCATGGCTCGGAATGTTGGCGGCATAGCTGGAAATGTTGGCGGCATGGCTCGAAATGTTGGCGGCATGGTTCGAAATATTGACGGCATGGCTCGAAATGTTTGCGGCATGGCTCGAAATGTTGGCGCCATGGCTCGAAATGTTGGCGGCATGGCTCGAAATTTTGGCGGTGTGGCTTTAAATGTTATCGGCATGGCTCGAAATGTTGGCGGCATGGCTCGAAATGTTGGCGTCATGGCTCGAAATCTTGGCGGCATGGCTCTAAATGTTGGCGGCATGGCTCCAAATGTTGGCGCCATGACTCGAAATGTTGACGGCATGGCTCGAAATGTTGGCGGCATGGCTCGAAATGTTGGCGACATGGCTCCAAATGTTGGCGGCATGACTAGAAATGTTGGCGGCATGGCTAGAAATGTTGGCGGCATGGCTCAAAATGTTGGCGGCATGGCTCGAAATGTTGGCGGCATGGCTCGAAATGTTGGCGGCATGTCTCGAAATTTTGGCGGCATGGCTCGAAATGTTGGCGGCATGGCTCGAGGTGTTAGCGGAATGGCTCGAAATGTTGGCGGCATGGCTCAAAATGTTGGCGGCATGGCTTGTAATGTTGGCGGCATGTCTCGAAGTGTTGGCGGCATAGCTAGAAATGTTAGCGGCATGGCTCGAAATGTAGGCGGCATGGCTCGAAATGTTGGCGGCATGGTACGAAATGTTGGCGGCATGGCACGAAATGTTGACGGCATGGCTCGAAATGTTGACGGCATGGCTCGAAATGTTTGCGGCATGGCTCGAAATGTTGGCGCCATGGCTCGAAATGTTGGCGGCATGGCTCGAAATGTTTTCGGCATGGCTCGAAATGTTGGCGGCATGGCTCGAAATGTTGGCGGCATAGCTGGAAATGTTGGCGGCATGGCTCGAAATGTTGACGGCATGGCTCGAAATGTTGGCGGCATGGCTCGGAATGTTGGCGGCATAGCTGGAAATGTTGGCGGCATGGCTCGAAATGTTGGCGGCATGGTTCGAAATATTGACGGCATGGCTCGAAATGTTTGCGGCATGGCTCGAAATGTTGGCGCCATGGCTCGAAATGTTGGCGGCATGGCTCGAAATTTTGGCGGTGTGGCTTTAAATGTTATCGGCATGGCTCGAAATGTTGGCGGCATGGCTCGAAATGTTGGCGTCATGGCTCGAAATCTTGGCGGCATGGCTCTAAATGTTGGCGGCATGGCTCCAAATGTTGGCGGCATGACTCGAAATGTTGACGGCATGGCTCGAAATGTTGGCGGCATGGCTCGAAATGTTGGCGACATGGCTCCAAATGTTGGCGGCATGACTAGAAATGTTGGCGGCATGGCTAGAAATGTTGGCGGCATGGCTCAAAATGTTGGCGGCATGGCTCGAAATGTTGGCGGCATGGCTCGAAATGTTGGCGGCATGTCTCGAAATTTTGGCGGCATGGCTCGAAATGTTGGCGGCATGGCTCGAGGTGTTAGCGGAATGGCTCGAAATGTTGGCGGCATGGCTCAAAATGTTGGCGGCATGGCTTGTAATGTTGGCGGCATGTCTCGAAGTGTTGGCGGCATAGCTAGAAATGTTAGCGGCATGGCTCAAAATGTAGGCGGCATGGCTCGAAATGTTGGCGGCATGGCTCGAAATGTTGGCGGCATGGCTCGATATGTTGGCGGCATGGCTCGAAATGTTGGCGGCAAGGCTCGAAATATGGCGGCATGGCTCGAAATGGCGGCATGACTCGAAATGTTGGCGGCATTGCTCGAAGTGTTGGCGGCATAGCTCGAAATGTTAGCGGCATGGCTCGAAATGTTGGCGGCATGGCTCTAAATGTTGGCGGCATGGCTCGAAATGTTGGTGGCATGGCTCGAAATGTTGGCGGCATAGCTGGAAATGTTGGCGGCATGGCTCGAAATGTTGGCGGCATGGCTCGAAATGTTTGCGGCATGGCTCGAAATGTTGGCGCCATGGCTCGAAATGTTGGCGGCATGGCTCGAAATGTTTTCGGCGTGGCTCGAAATGTTGGCGGCATGGCTCGAAATGTTGGCGGCATAGCTGGAAATGTTGGCGGCATGGCTCGAAATTTTGACGGCATGGCTCGAAATGTTGGCGGCATGGCTCGGAATGTTGGCGGCATAGCTGAAAATGTTGGCAGCATGGCTCGAAATGTTGGCGGCATGGTTCGAAATATTGACGGCATGGCTCGAAATGTTTGCGGCATGGCTCGAAATGTTGGCGCCATGGCTCGAAATGTTGGCGGCATGGCTCGAACTATTGGCGGTGTGGCTTTAAATGTTATCGGCATGGCTCGAAATGTTGGCGACATGGCTCGAAATGTTGGCGTCATGGCTCGAATCTTGGCGGCATGGCTCTAAATGTTGGCGGCATGGCTCCAAATGTTGGCGGCATGACTCGAAATGTTGACGGCATGGCTCGAAATGTTGGCGGCATGGCTCGAAATGTTGGCGACATGGCTCCAAATGTTGGCGGCATGACTAGAAATGTTGGCGGCATGGCTCGAAATATTAGCGGCAATGCTCGAAATGTTAGCGGCATGGATCGAAATGTTGGCGGCATAGCGCGACGTGTTGGCGGGATGGCTCCAAATGTTGGCGGCATGGCTCCAAATGTTGGCGGCGTGGCTCCAAATGTTGGCGGCTTGGCTCGAAATGTTGGCGGCATGGCTCGAAATGTTGGCGGCATGTCTCAAAATGTTGGCGGTGTAGCTCGAAATGTTGGCGGCATGGCTCGAAATGTTGGCGGCATGGCTCGAAATGTTGGCGGCATGGCTGGAAATGTTGACGGCATGGCTCAAAATGTTAGCGGCATGGCTCGAAATGTTGGCGGCATGGCTCCAAATGTTGGCGGCATGGCTCGAAATGTTGGCGTCATAGCTCCAAATGTTGCAGGGTGGCTCGAAATGTTGGCGGCATGGCTCGAAATGTTGGCGGCATGGCTCGAAATGTTGGCAGCATGGCTCGAAATGTTGGCGGCATGGTACGAAATGTTGGCGGCATGGCTCAAAATGATGACGGCATGGCTCGAAATGTTGGCGACATGGCTCGAAGTGTTGGCGGCATGGCTAGAAGTGTTGGCGGCATGGCTCGAAATGTTGGCGGCATGGCTCGAAGTGTTGGCGGCGTGGCTCGAAATGTTGGCGGCATGGCTCGAAATGTTGGCGGCGCGGCTCGCAATGTTGGCGGCATGGCTCGAAATTTTGGCTGCATGGCTCGAAATGTTGGCGGCATGGCTCGAAATTTGGGCGGCATTGCTCGAAATGTTGGCGGCATGGCTTGAAGCGTTGGCGGCATGGTTCGAAACGTTGACGGCATGGCTCGAAATGTTAGCGGCATGGCTCGAAATGTTGGCAGCGTGGCTCGAAATGTTGGCGGCATGGCTCGAAATGTTGGCGGCATGGCTCGAAATGTTGGCGGCATGGCTCGAAATGTTGGCGGCATGGCTCGACATGTTGGCGGCATGGCTCGAAATGTTGGCGGCATGGCTCGAAATGTTGGCGGCATGGTACGAAATGTTGGCGGCATGGCACGAAATGTTGACGGCATGGCTCGAAATGTTGCCGGCATGGCTCAAAGTGTTGACGGCATGCCTCGAAATGTTGGCGGCATGGCTCGAAATGTTGGCGGCATGGCTCGAAATGTAGACGGCACGGCTCGAAATGTTGGCGGCATGGGTCGAAATGTTGGCGGCATGGCTCGAAATGTTGGCGGTATAACTCGAAATGGTTTCAGCATGGCTCGAAATGTTGGCGTCATAGTACGAAATGTTGGCGGCATGACTCGAAATGTTTGCGGCATGGCTCGAAATGTTGGCGGCATGGCTCGAAGTGTTGGCGGAATGGCTAGAAATGTTGGCGGCATGGCTCGAAGTGTTGGCGGCATGGCTCAAAGTGTTGGCGGCGTGGCTCGAAATGTTGGCGGCATGGCTCGAAATGTTGGCGGCACGGCTCGAAATGTTGGCGGCATGTCTCGAAATTTTGGCTGCATGGCTCGAAATGTTGGCGGCATGGCTCGAAATGTTGGCGGCATGGCTCGAAGTGTTGGCGGCATGGCTCGAAATGTTGGCGGCATGGCTTGAAATGTTGGCGGCGTTTCTCGAATGCTGGCGGCATGGCTCGAGAATTTGGCGGCCTGGCTCGAAATGTCGGCGGCATGGCTCAAAATGTTGGCGGCATTGCTCGAAATGTTGGCGGCATGGCTCAAAATGTTGGCGGCATGGCTCGAAATGTTGGCGGCATGGCTAGATATGTTATCGGCATGGCTCGAAATGTTGGCGGCATGGCTCGAAATGTTGGCGTCATGGCTCGAAATCTAGGCGGCATGGCTCTAAATGTTGGCGGCATGGCTGCAAATGTTGGCGGCATGACTCGAAATGTTGACCGCATGGCTCGAAATGTTGGCGGCATGGCTCGAAATGTTGGCGGCATGGCTCCAAATGTTGGCGGCATGACTAGAAATGTTGGCGGCATGGCTCGAAATATTAGCGGCAATGCTCGAAATGTTAGCGGCATGAATCGAAATGTTGGCGGCATAGCGCGACGTGTTGGCGGCATGGCTCCAAATGTTGGCGGCATGGCTCCAAATGTTGGCGGCGTGGCTCCAAATGTTGGCGGCTTTGCTCGAAATGTTGGCGCCATGGCTCGAAATGTTGGCGGCATGGCTCAAAATGTTGGCGGTGTGGCTCGAAATGTTGGCGGCATGGCTCGAAATGTTGGCGGCATGGCTCGAAATGTTGGCGGCAAGGCTGGAAATGTTGACGGCATGGCTCGAAATGTTAGCGGCATGGCTCGAAATGTTGGCGGCATGGCTCCAAATGTTGGCGGCATGGCTCGAAATGTTGGCGTCATAGCTCCAAATGTTGCAGGGTGGCTCGAAATGTTGGCGGCATGGCTCGAAATGTTGGCGGCATGGCTCGAAATGTTGGCGGCATGGCTCGAAATGGTGGCAGCATGGCTCGAAATGTTGGCGGCATGGTACGAAATGTTGGCGGCATGGCTCAAAATGATGACGCCATGGCTCGAAATGTTGGCGACATGGCTCGAAGTGATGGCGGCATGGCTAGAAGTGTTGGCGGCATGGCTCGAAATGTTGGCGGCATGGCTCAAAATGATGACGGCGTGGCTCGAAATGTTGGCGGCATGGCTCGAAATGTTGGCGGCGCGGCTCGCAATGTTTGCGACATGGCTCGAAATTTTGGCTGCATGGCTCGAAATGTTGGCGGCATGGCTCGAAATTTTGGCGGCATGGCTCGAAATGTTGGCGGCATGGCTCAAAGCGTTGGCGGCATGGTTCGAAACGTTGACGGCATGGCTCGAAATGTTAGCGGCATGGCTCGAAATGTTGGCGGCATGGCTCCAAATGTTGGCGGCATGGCTCGAACTGTTGGCGGCATAGCTCGAAATGTTGGCAGCGTGGCTCGAAATGTTGGCGGCATGGCTCGAATTGTTGGCGGCATGGCTCGAAATGTTGGCGGCATGGCTCGAAATGTTGGCGGCATGGCTCGACATGTTGGCGGCATGGCTCGAAATGTTAGCGGCATGGCTCGAAATGTTGGCGGCATGGTACGAAATGTTGGCGGCATGGCACGAAATGTTGACGGCATGGCTCGAAATGTTGCCGGCATGGCTGGAAATGTTGGCGGCATGGTACGAAATGTTGGCGGCATGGCTCGAAATGTTTGCGGCATGGCTCAAAATGTTGGCGGCATGGCTCGAAGTGTTGGCGGCATGGCTAGAAATGTTGGCGGCATGGCTCGAAGTGTTGGCGGCATGGCTCAAAGTGCTGGCGGCGTGGCTAGAAATGTTGGTGGCATGGCTCGAAATGTTGGCGGCATATCTCGAAATTTTGGCTGCATGGCTCGAAGTGTTGGCGGCATGGCTCGAAATGTTGGCGGCATGGCTCGAAATGTTGGCTGCGTTTCTCGAATGCTGGCGGCGTGGCTCGAGAATTTGGCGGCCTGGCTCGAAATGTCGGCGGCATGGCTCAAAATGTTGGCGGCATTGCTCGAAATGTTGGCGGCATGACTCAAAATGTTGGCGGCATGGCTCGAAATGTTGGCGGCATGGCTAGATATGTTGGCGGCATGGCTCGAAGTGTTGGCGGCATAGCTCGAAGTGTTGGCGGCATGGCTCGAAATGTTGGCGGCATGGCTCGAAATGTTGGCGGCATGGCTAGAAATGTTCTCGGCATGGCTAGAAATGTTGGCGGCATGGTTAGAAATGATGGCGGCATGGCTCGACATGTTGGTGGGATGGCTCGAAATGTTGGCGGCATGGTTCGAAATGGCGGCATGACTCGAAATGTTGCCGGCATGGCTCGAAGTGTTGGCGGCATAGCTCGAAATGTTGGCGGCATGGCTCGAAATGTTGGCGGCATGGCTCGAAATGTTGGTGGCATGGTTCGAAATGTTGGCGGCATGGCTCGAAATGTTGGCGGCATGGTTCGAAATGTTAGCGGCATGGCTCAAAGTGTTGACGGCATGGCTAGAAATGTTGGCGGCATGGCTCGAATTGTTGGCGGCATGGCTCGAAGTGTTGGCGGCATGGCTAGAAATGTTCTCGGCATGGCTAGAAATGTTGGCGGCATGGTTAGAAATGATGGCGGCATGGCTCGACATGTTGGTGGGATGGCTCGAAATGTTGGCGACATGGCTCGAAGTGTTGGCGGCATGGCTAGAAGTGTTGGCGGCATGGCTCGAAATGTTGGCGGCATGGCTCGAAGTGTTGGCGGCGTGGCTCGAAATGTTGGCGGCATGGCTCGAAATGTTGGCGGCGCGGCTCGCAATGTTGGCGGCATGGCTCGAAATTTTGGCTGCATGGCTCGAAATGTTGGCGGCATGGCTCGAAATTTGGGCGGCATTGCTCGAAATGTTGGCGGCATGGCTTGAAGCGTTGGCGGCATGGTTCGAAACGTTGACGGCATGGCTCGAAATGTTAGCGGCATGGCTCGAAATGTTGGCGGCATGGCTCCAAATGTTGGCGGCATGGCTCGAAATGTTGGCGGCATAGCACGAAATGTTGGCAGCGTGGCTCGAAATGTTGGCGGCATGGCTCGAAATGTTGGCGGCATGGCTCGAAATGTTGGCGGCATGGCTCGAAATGTTGGCGGCATGGCTCGACATGTTGGCGGCATGGCTCGAAATGTTGGCGACATGGCTCCAAATGTTGGCGGCATGACTAGAAATGTTGGCGGCATGGCTAGAAATGTTGGCGGCATGGCTCAAAATGTTGGCGGCATGGCTCGAAATGTTGGCGGCATGGCTCGAAATGTTGGCGGCATGTCTCGAAATTTTGGCGGCATGGCTCGAAATGTTGGCGGCATGGCTCGAGGTGTTAGCGGAATGGCTCGAAATGTTGGCGGCATGGCTCAAAATGTTGGCGGCATGGCTTGTAATGTTGGCGGCATGTCTCGAAGTGTTGGCGGCATAGCTAGAAATGTTAGCGGCATGGCTCGAAATGTAGGCGGCATGGCTCGAAATGTTGGCGGCATGGCTCGAAATGTTGGCGGCATGGCTCGATATGTTGGCGGCATGGATCGAAATGTTGGCGGCAAGGCTCGAAATATGGCGGCATGGCTCGAAATGGCGGCATGACTCGAAATGTTGGCGGCATTGCTCGAAGTGTTGGCGGCATAGCTCGAAATGTTAGCGGCATGGCTCGAAATGTTGGCGGCATGGCTCTAAATGTTGGCGGCATGGCTCGAAATGTTGGTGGCATGGCTCGAAATGTTGGCGGCATAGCTGGAAATGTTGGCGGCATGGCTCGAAATGTTGGCGGCATGGCTCGAAATGTTTGCGGCATGGCTCGAAATGTTGGCGCCATGGCTCGAAATGTTGGCGGCATGGCTCGAAATGTTTTCGGCGTGGCTCGAAATGTTGGCGGCATGGCTCGAAATGTTGGCGGCATAGCTGGAAATGTTGGCGGCATGGCTCGAAATTTTGACGGCATGGCTCGAAATGTTGGCGGCATGGCTCGGAATGTTGGCGGCATAGCTGGAAATGTTGGCGGCATGGCTCGAAATGTTGGCGGCATGGTTCGAAATATTGACGGCATGGCTCGAAATGTTTGCGGCATGGCTCGAAATGTTGGCGCCATGGCTCGAAATGTTGGCGGCATGGCTCGAACTATTGGCGGTGTGGCTTTAAATGTTATCGGCATGGCTCGAAATGTTGGCGACATGGCTCGAAATGTTGGCGTCATGGCTCGAATCTTGGCGGCATGGCTCTAAATGTTGGCGGCATGGCTCCAAATGTTGGCGGCATGACTCGAAATGTTGACGGCATGGCTCGAAATGTTGGCGGCATGGCTCGAAATGTTGGCGACATGGCTCCAAATGTTGGCGGCATGACTAGAAATGTTGGCGGCATGGCTCGAAATATTAGCGGCAATGCTCGAAATGTTAGCGGCATGGATCGAAATGTTGGCGGCATAGCGCGACGTGTTGGCGGGATGGCTCCAAATGTTGGCGGCATGGCTCCAAATGTTGGCGGCGTGGCTCCAAATGTTGGCGGCTTGGCTCGAAATGTTGGCGGCATGGCTCGAAATGTTGGCGGCATGGCTCAAAATGTTGGCGGTGTAGCTCGAAATGTTGGCGGCATGGCTCGAAATGTTGGCGGCATGGCTCGAAATGTTGGCGGCATGGCTGGAAATGTTGACGGCATGGCTCAAAATGTTAGCGGCATGGCTCGAAATGTTGGCGGCATGGCTCCAAATGTTGGCGGCATGGCTCGAAATGTTGGCGTCATAGCTCCAAATGTTGCAGGGTGGCTCGAAATGTTGGCGGCATGGCTCGAAATGTTGGCGGCATGGCTCGAAATGTTGGCAGCATGGCTCGAAATGTTGGCGGCATGGTACGAAATGTTGGCGGCATGGCTCAAAATGATGACGGCATGGCTCGAAATGTTGGCGACATGGCTCGAAGTGTTGGCGGCATGGCTAGAAGTGTTGGCGGCATGGCTCGAAATGTTGGCGGCATGGCTCGAAGTGTTGGCGGCATGGCTCGAAATGTTGGCGGCATGGCTCGAAGTGTTGGCGGCGTGGCTCGAAATGTTGGCGGCATGGCTCGAAATGTTGGCGGCGCGGCTCGCAATGTTGGCGGCATGGCTCGAAATTTTGGCTGCATGGCTCGAAATGTTGGCGGCATGGCTCGAAATTTGGGCGGCATTGCTCGAAATGTTGGCGGCATGGCTTGAAGCGTTGGCGGCATGGTTCGAAACGTTGACGGCATGGCTCGAAATGTTAGCGGCATGGCTCGAAATGTTGGCGGCATGGCTCCAAATGTTGGCGGCATGGCTCGAAATGTTGGCGGCATAGCACGAAATGTTGGCAGCGTGGCTCGAAATGTTGGCGGCATGGCTCGAAATGTTGGCGGCATGGCTCGAAATGTTGGCGGCATGGCTCGAAATGTTGGCGGCATGGCTCGACATGTTGGCGGCATGGCTCGAAATGTTGGCGGCATGGCTCGAAATGTTGGCGGCATGGTACGAAATGTTGGCGGCATGGCACGAAATGTTGACGGCATGGCTCGAAATGTTGCCGGCATGGCTCAAAGTGTTGACGGCATGCCTCGAAATGTTGGCGGCATGGCTCGAAATGTTGGCGGCATGGCTCGAAATGTAGACGGCACGGCTCGAAATGTTGGCGGCATGGGTCGAAATGTTGGCGGCATGGTTCGAAATGTTGGCGGTATAACTCGAAATGGTTTCAGCATGGCTCGAAATGTTGGCGTCATAGTACGAAATGTTGGCGGCATGACTCGAAATGTTTGCGGCATGGCTCGAAATGTTGGCGGCATGGCTCGAAGTGTTGGCGGAATGGCTAGAAATGTTGGCGGCATGGCTCGAAGTGTTGGCGGCATGGCTCAAAGTGTTGGCGGCGTGGCTCGAAATGTTGGCGGCATGGCTCGAAATGTTGGCGGCGCGGCTCGCAATGTTGGCGGCATGGCTCGAAATTTTGGCTGCATGGCTCGAAATGTTGGCGGCATGGCTCGAAATTTGGGCGGCATTGCTCGAAATGTTGGCGGCATGGCTTGAAGCGTTGGCGGCATGGTTCGAAACGTTGACGGCATGGCTCGAAATGTTAGCGGCATGGCTCGAAATGTTGGCGGCATGGCTCCAAATGTTGGCGGCATGGCTCGAAATGTTGGCGGCATAGCACGAAATGTTGGCAGCGTGGCTCGAAATGTTGGCGGCATGGCTCGAAATGTTGGCGGCATGGCTCGAAATGTTGGCGGCATGGCTCGAAATGTTGGCGGCATGGCTCGACATGTTGGCGGCATGGCTCGAAATGTTGGCGGCATGGCTCGAAATGTTGGCGGCATGGTACGAAATGTTGGCGGCATGGCACGAAATGTTGACGGCATGGCTCGAAATGTTGCCGGCATGGCTCAAAGTGTTGACGGCATGCCTCGAAATGTTGGCGGCATGGCTCGAAATGTTGGCGGCATGGCTCGAAATGTAGACGGCACGGCTCGAAATGTTGGCGGCATGGGTCGAAATGTTGGCGGCATGGCTCGAAATGTTGGCGGTATAACTCGAAATGGTTTCAGCATGGCTCGAAATGTTGGCGTCATAGTACGAAATGTTGGCGGCATGACTCGAAATGTTTGCGGCATGGCTCGAAATGTTGGCGGCATGGCTCGAAGTGTTGGCGGAATGGCTAGAAATGTTGGCGGCATGGCTCGAAGTGTTGGCGGCATGGCTCAAAGTGTTGGCGGCGTGGCTCGAAATGTTGGCGGCATGGCTCGAAATGTTGGCGGCACGGCTCGAAATGTTGGCGGCATGTCTCGAAATTTTGGCTGCATGGCTCGAAATGTTGGCGGCATGGCTCGAAATGTTGGCGGCATGGCTCGAAGTGTTGGCGGCATGGCTCGAAATGTTGGCGGCATGGCTTGAAATGTTGGCGGCGTTTCTCGAATGCTGGCGGCATGGCTCGAGAATTTGGCGGCCTGGCTCGAAATGTCGGCGGCATGGCTCAAAATGTTGGCGGCATTGCTCGAAATGTTGGCGGCATGGCTCAAAATGTTGGCGGCATGGCTCGAAATGTTGGCGGCATGGCTAGATATGTTATCGGCATGGCTCGAAATGTTGGCGGCATGGCTCGAAATGTTGGCGTCATGGCTCGAAATCTAGGCGGCATGGCTCTAAATGTTGGCGGCATGGCTGCAAATGTTGGCGGCATGACTCGAAATGTTGACCGCATGGCTCGAAATGTTGGCGGCATGGCTCGAAATGTTGGCGGCATGGCTCCAAATGTTGGCGGCATGACTAGAAATGTTGGCGGCATGGCTCGAAATATTAGCGGCAATGCTCGAAATGTTAGCGGCATGAATCGAAATGTTGGCGGCATAGCGCGACGTGTTGGCGGCATGGCTCCAAATGTTGGCGGCATGGCTCCAAATGTTGGCGGCGTGGCTCCAAATGTTGGCGGCTTTGCTCGAAATGTTGGCGCCATGGCTCGAAATGTTGGCGGCATGGCTCAAAATGTTGGCGGTGTGGCTCGAAATGTTGGCGGCATGGCTCGAAATGTTGGCGGCATGGCTCGAAATGTTGGCGGCAAGGCTGGAAATGTTGACGGCATGGCTCGAAATGTTAGCGGCATGGCTCGAAATGTTGGCGGCATGGCTCCAAATGTTGGCGGCATGGCTCGAAATGTTGGCGTCATAGCTCCAAATGTTGCAGGGTGGCTCGAAATGTTGGCGGCATGGCTCGAAATGTTGGCGGCATGGCTCGAAATGTTGGCGGCATGGCTCGAAATGGTGGCAGCATGGCTCGAAATGTTGGCGGCATGGTACGAAATGTTGGCGGCATGGCTCAAAATGATGACGCCATGGCTCGAAATGTTGGCGACATGGCTCGAAGTGATGGCGGCATGGCTAGAAGTGTTGGCGGCATGACTCGAAATGTTGGCGGCATGGCTCAAAATGATGACGGCGTGGCTCGAAATGTTGGCGGCATGGCTCGAAATGTTGGCGGCGCGGCTCGCAATGTTTGCGGCATGGCTCGAAATTTTGGCTGCATGGCTCGAAATGTTGGCGGCATGGCTCGAAATTTTGGCGGCATGGCTCGAAATGTTGGCGGCATGGCTCAAAGCGTTGGCGGCATGGTTCGAAACGTTGACGGCATGGCTCGAAATGTTAGCGGCATGGCTCGAAATGTTGGCGGCATGGCTCCAAATGTTGGCGGCATGGCTCGAACTGTTGGCGGCATAGCTCGAAATGTTGGCAGCGTGGCTCGAAATGTTGGCGGCATGGCTCGAATTGTTGGCGGCATGGCTCGAAATGTTGGCGGCATGGCTCGAAATGTTGGCGGCATGGCTCGACATGTTGGCGGCATGGCTCGAAATGTTAGCGGCATGGCTCGAAATGTTGGCGGCATGGTACGAAATGTTGGCGGCATGGCACGAAATGTTGACGGCATGGCTCGAAATGTTGCCGGCATGGCTGGAAATGTTTGCGGCATGGCTCGAAATGTTGGCGCCATGGCTCGAAATGTTGGCGGCATGGCTCGAAATGTTTTCGGCATGGCTCGAAATGTTGGCGGCATGGCTCGAAATGTTGGCGGCATAGCTGGAAATGTTGGCGGCATGGCTCGAAATGTTGACGGCATGGCTCGAAATGTTGGCGGCATGGCTCGGAATGTTGGCGGCATAGCTGGAAATGTTGGCGGCATGGCTCGAAATGTTGGCGGCATGGTTCGAAATATTGACGGCATGGCTCGAAATGTTTGCGGCATGGCTCGAAATGTTGGCGCCATGGCTCGAAATGTTGGCGGCATGGCTCGAAATTTTGGCTGCATGGCTCGAAATGTTGGCGGCATGGCTCGAAATTTTGGCGGCATGGCTCGAAATGTTGGCGGCATGGCTCAAAGCGTTGGCGGCATGGTTCGAAACGTTGACGGCATGGCTCGAAATGTTAGCGGCATGGCTCGAAATGTTGGCGGCATGGCTCCAAATGTTGGCGGCATGGCTCGAACTGTTGGCGGCATAGCTCGAAATGTTGGCAGCGTGGCTCGAAATGTTGGCGGCATGGCTCGAATTGTTGGCGGCATGGCTCGAAATGTTGGCGGCATGGCTCGAAATGTTGGCGGCATGGCTCGACATGTTGGCGGCATGGCTCGAAATGTTAGCGGCATGGCTCGAAATGTTGGCGGCATGGTACGAAATGTTGGCGGCATGGCACGAAATGTTGACGGCATGGCTCGAAATGTTGCCGGCATGGCTGGAAATGTTTGCGGCATGGCTCGAAATGTTGGCGCCATGGCTCGAAATGTTGGCGGCATGGCTCGAAATGTTTTCGGCATGGCTCGAAATGTTGGCGGCATGGCTCGAAATGTTGGCGGCATAGCTGGAAATGTTGGCGGCATGGCTCGAAATGTTGACGGCAATGCTCGAAATGTTGGCGGCATGGCTCGGAATGTTGGCGGCATAGCTGGAAATGTTGGCGGCATGGCTCGAAATGTTGGCGGCATGGTTCGAAATATTGACGGCATGGCTCGAAATGTTTGCGGCATGGCTCGAAATGTTGGCGCCATGGCTCGAAATGTTGGCGGCATGGCTCGAAATTTTGGCGGTGTGGCTTTAAATGTTATCGGCATGGCTCGAAATGTTGGCGGCATGGCTCGAAATGTTGGCGTCATGGCTCGAAATCTTGGCGGCATGGCTCTAAATGTTGGCGGCATGGCTCCAAATGTTGGCGCCATGACTCGAAATGTTGACGGCATGGCTCGAAATGTTGGCGGCATGGCTCGAAATGTTGGCGACATGGCTCCAAATGTTGGCGGCATGACTAGAAATGTTGGCGGCATGGCTAGAAATGTTGGCGGCATGGCTCAAAATGTTGGCGGCATGGCTCGAAATGTTGGCGGCATGGCTCGAAATGTTGGCGGCATGTCTCGAAATTTTGGCGGCATGGCTCGAAATGTTGGCGGCATGGCTCGAGGTGTTAGCGGAATGGCTCGAAATGTTGGCGGCATGGCTCAAAATGTTGGCGGCATGGCTTGTAATGTTGGCGGCATGTCTCGAAGTGTTGGCGGCATAGCTAGAAATGTTAGCGGCATGGCTCGAAATGTAGGCGGCATGGCTCGAAATGTTGGCGGCATGGTACGAAATGTTGGCGGCATGGCACGAAATGTTGACGGCATGGCTCGAAATGTTGACGGCATGGCTCGAAATGTTTGCGGCATGGCTCGAAATGTTGGCGCCATGGCTCGAAATGTTGGCGGCATGGCTCGAAATGTTTTCGGCATGGCTCGAAATGTTGGCGGCATGGCTCGAAATGTTGGCGGCATAGCTGGAAATGTTGGCGGCATGGCTCGAAATGTTGACGGCATGGCTCGAAATGTTGGCGGCATGGCTCGGAATGTTGGCGGCATAGCTGGAAATGTTGGCGGCATGGCTCGAAATGTTGGCGGCATGGTTCGAAATATTGACGGCATGGCTCGAAATGTTTGCGGCATGGCTCGAAATGTTGGCGCCATGGCTCGAAATGTTGGCGGCATGGCTCGAAATTTTGGCGGTGTGGCTTTAAATGTTATCGGCATGGCTCGAAATGTTGGCGGCATGGCTCGAAATGTTGGCGTCATGGCTCGAAATCTTGGCGGCATGGCTCTAAATGTTGGCGGCATGGCTCCAAATGTTGGCGGCATGACTCGAAATGTTGACGGCATGGCTCGAAATGTTGGCGGCATGGCTCGAAATGTTGGCGACATGGCTCCAAATGTTGGCGGCATGACTAGAAATGTTGGCGGCATGGCTAGAAATGTTGGCGGCATGGCTCAAAATGTTGGCGGCATGGCTCGAAATGTTGGCGGCATGGCTCGAAATGTTGCGGCATGTCTCGAAATTTTGGCGGCATGGCTCGAAATGTTGGCGGCATGGCTCGAGGTGTTAGCGGAATGGCTCGAAATGTTGGCGGCATGGCTCAAAATGTTGGCGGCATGGCTTGTAATGTTGGCGGCATGTCTCGAAGTGTTGGCGGCATAGCTAGAAATGTTAGCGGCATGGCTCAAAATGTAGGCGGCATGGCTCGAAATGTTGGCGGCATGGCTCGAAATGTTGGCGGCATGGCTCGATATGTTGGCGGCATGGCTCGAAATGTTGGCGGCAAGGCTCGAAATATGGCGGCATGGCTCGAAATGGCGGCATGACTCGAAATGTTGGCGGCATTGCTCGAAGTGTTGGCGGCATAGCTCGAAATGTTAGCGGCATGGCTCGAAATGTTGGCGGCATGGCTCTAAATGTTGGCGGCATGGCTCGAAATGTTGGTGGCATGGCTCGAAATGTTGGCGGCATAGCTGGAAATGTTGGCGGCATGGCTCGAAATGTTGGCGGCATGGCTCGAAATGTTTGCGGCATGGCTCGAAATGTTGGCGCCATGGCTCGAAATGTTGGCGGCATGGCTCGAAATGTTTTCGGCGTGGCTCGAAATGTTGGCGGCATGGCTCGAAATGTTGGCGGCATAGCTGGAAATGTTGGCGGCATGGCTCGAAATTTTGACGGCATGGCTCGAAATGTTGGCGGCATGGCTCGGAATGTTGGCGGCATAGCTGAAAATGTTGGCAGCATGGCTCGAAATGTTGGCGGCATGGTTCGAAATATTGACGGCATGGCTCGAAATGTTTGCGGCATGGCTCGAAATGTTGGCGCCATGGCTCGAAATGTTGGCGGCATGGCTCGAACTATTGGCGGTGTGGCTTTAAATGTTATCGGCATGGCTCGAAATGTTGGCGACATGGCTCGAAATGTTGGCGTCATGGCTCGAATCTTGGCGGCATGGCTCTAAATGTTGGCGGCATGGCTCCAAATGTTGGCGGCATGACTCGAAATGTTGACGGCATGGCTCGAAATGTTGGCGGCATGGCTCGAAATGTTGGCGACATGGCTCCAAATGTTGGCGGCATGACTAGAAATGTTGGCGGCATGGCTCGAAATATTAGCGGCAATGCTCGAAATGTTAGCGGCATGGATCGAAATGTTGGCGGCATAGCGCGACGTGTTGGCGGGATGGCTCCAAATGTTGGCGGCATGGCTCCAAATGTTGGCGGCGTGGCTCCAAATGTTGGCGGCTTGGCTCGAAATGTTGGCGGCATGGCTCGAAATGTTGGCGGCATGTCTCAAAATGTTGGCGGTGTAGCTCGAAATGTTGGCGGCATGGCTCGAAATGTTGGCGGCATGGCTCGAAATGTTGGCGGCATGGCTGGAAATGTTGACGGCATGGCTCAAAATGTTAGCGGCATGGCTCGAAATGTTGGCGGCATGGCTCCAAATGTTGGCGGCATGGCTCGAAATGTTGGCGTCATAGCTCCAAATGTTGCAGGGTGGCTCGAAATGTTGGCGGCATGGCTCGAAATGTTGGCGGCATGGCTCGAAATGTTGGCAGCATGGCTCGAAATGTTGGCGGCATGGTACGAAATGTTGGCGGCATGGCTCAAAATGATGACGGCATGGCTCGAAATGTTGGCGACATGGCTCGAAGTGTTGGCGGCATGGCTAGAAGTGTTGGCGGCATGGCTCGAAATGTTGGCGGCATGGCTCGAAGTGTTGGCGGCGTGGCTCGAAATGTTGGCGGCATGGCTCGAAATGTTGGCGGCGCGGCTCGCAATGTTGGCGGCATGGCTCGAAATTTTGGCTGCATGGCTCGAAATGTTGGCGGCATGGCTCGAAATTTGGGCGGCATTGCTCGAAATGTTGGCGGCATGGCTTGAAGCGTTGGCGGCATGGTTCGAAACGTTGACGGCATGGCTCGAAATGTTAGCGGCATGGCTCGAAATGTTGGCGGGATGGCTCCAAATGTTGGCGGCATGGCTCGAAATGTTGGCGGCATAGCACGAAATGTTGGCAGCGTGGCTCGAAATGTTGGCGGCATGGCTCGAAATGTTGGCGGCATGGCTCGAAATGTTGGCGGCATGGCTCGAAATGTTGGCGGCATGGCTCGACATGTTGGCGGCATGGCTCGAAATGTTGGCGGCATGGCTCGAAATGTTGGCGGCATGGTACGAAATGTTGGCGGCATGGCACGAAATGTTGACGGCATGGCTCGAAATGTTGCCGGCATGGCTCAAAGTGTTGACGGCATGCCTCGAAATGTTGGCGGCATGGCTCGAAATGTTGGCGGCATGGCTCGAAATGTAGACGGCACGGCTCGAAATGTTGGCGGCATGGGTCGAAATGTTGGCGGCATGGCTCGAAATGTTGGCGGTATAACTCGAAATGGTTTCAGCATGGCTCGAAATGTTGGCGTCATAGTACGAAATGTTGGCGGCATGACTCGAAATGTTTGCGGCATGGCTCGAAATGTTGGCGGCATGGCTCGAAGTGTTGGCGGAATGGCTAGAAATGTTGGCGGCATGGCTCGAAGTGTTGGCGGCATGGCTCAAAGTGTTGGCGGCGTGGCTCGAAATGTTGGCGGCATGGCTCGAAATGTTGGCGGCACGGCTCGAAATGTTGGCGGCATGTCTCGAAATTTTGGCTGCATGGCTCGAAATGTTGGCGGCATGGCTCGAAATGTTGGCGGCATGGCTCGAAGTGTTGGCGGCATGGCTCGAAATGTTGGCGGCATGGCTTGAAATGTTGGCGGCGTTTCTCGAATGCTGGCGGCATGGCTCGAGAATTTGGCGGCCTGGCTCGAAATGTCGGCGGCATGGCTCAAAATGTTGGCGGCATTGCTCGAAATGTTGGCGGCATGGCTCAAAATGTTGGCGGCATGGCTCGAAATGTTGGCGGCATGGCTAGATATGTTATCGGCATGGCTCGAAATGTTGGCGGCATGGCTCGAAATGTTGGCGTCATGGCTCGAAATCTAGGCGGCATGGCTCTAAATGTTGGCGGCATGGCTGCAAATGTTGGCGGCATGACTCGAAATGTTGACCGCATGGCTCGAAATGTTGGCGGCATGGCTCGAAATGTTGGCGGCATGGCTCCAAATGTTGGCGGCATGACTAGAAATGTTGGCGGCATGGCTCGAAATATTAGCGGCAATGCTCGAAATGTTAGCGGCATGAATCGAAATGTTGGCGGCATAGCGCGACGTGTTGGCGGCATGGCTCCAAATGTTGGCGGCATGGCTCCAAATGTTGGCGGCGTGGCTCCAAATGTTGGCGGCTTTGCTCGAAATGTTGGCGCCATGGCTCGAAATGTTGGCGGCATGGCTCAAAATGTTGGCGGTGTGGCTCGAAATGTTGGCGGCATGGCTCGAAATGTTGGCGGCATGGCTCGAAATGTTGGCGGCAAGGCTGGAAATGTTGACGGCATGGCTCGAAATGTTAGCGGCATGGCTCGAAATGTTGGCGGCATGGCTCCAAATGTTGGCGGCATGGCTCGAAATGTTGGCGTCATAGCTCCAAATGTTGCAGGGTGGCTCGAAATGTTGGCGGCATGGCTCGAAATGTTGGCGGCATGGCTCGAAATGTTGGCGGCATGGCTCGAAATGGTGGCAGCATGGCTCGAAATGTTGGCGGCATGGTACGAAATGTTGGCGGCATGGCTCAAAATGATGACGCCATGGCTCGAAATGTTGGCGACATGGCTCGAAGTGATGGCGGCATGGCTAGAAGTGTTGGCGGCATGGCTCGAAATGTTGGCGGCATGGCTCAAAATGATGACGGCGTGGCTCGAAATGTTGGCGGCATGGCTCGAAATGTTGGCGGCGCGGCTCGCAATGTTTGCGACATGGCTCGAAATTTTGGCTGCATGGCTCGAAATGTTGGCGGCATGGCTCGAAATTTTGGCGGCATGGCTCGAAATGTTGGCGGCATGGCTCAAAGCGTTGGCGGCATGGTTCGAAACGTTGACGGCATGGCTCGAAATGTTAGCGGCATGGCTCGAAATGTTGGCGGCATGGCTCCAAATGTTGGCGGCATGGCTCGAACTGTTGGCGGCATAGCTCGAAATGTTGGCAGCGTGGCTCGAAATGTTGGCGGCATGGCTCGAATTGTTGGCGGCATGGCTCGAAATGTTGGCGGCATGGCTCGAAATGTTGGCGGCATGGCTCGACATGTTGGCGGCATGGCTCGAAATGTTAGCGGCATGGCTCGAAATGTTGGCGGCATGGTACGAAATGTTGGCGGCATGGCACGAAATGTTGACGGCATGGCTCGAAATGTTGCCGGCATGGCTGGAAATGTTGGCGGCATGGTACGAAATGTTGGCGGCATGGCTCGAAATGTTTGCGGCATGGCTCAAAATGTTGGCGGCATGGCTCGAAGTGTTGGCGGCATGGCTAGAAATGTTGGCGGCATGGCTCGAAGTGTTGGCGGCATGGCTCAAAGTGCTGGCGGCGTGGCTAGAAATGTTGGTGGCATGGCTCGAAATGTTGGCGGCATATCTCGAAATTTTGGCTGCATGGCTCGAAGTGTTGGCGGCATGGCTCGAAATGTTGGCGGCATGGCTCGAAATGTTGGCTGCGTTTCTCGAATGCTGGCGGCGTGGCTCGAGAATTTGGCGGCCTGGCTCGAAATGTCGGCGGCATGGCTCAAAATGTTGGCGGCATTGCTCGAAATGTTGGCGGCATGACTCAAAATGTTGGCGGCATGGCTCGAAATGTTGGCGGCATGGCTAGATATGTTGGCGGCATGGCTCGAAGTGTTGGCGGCATAGCTCGAAGTGTTGGCGGCATGGCTCGAAATGTTGGCGGCATGGCTCGAAATGTTGGCGGCATGGCTAGAAATGTTCTCGGCATGGCTAGAAATGTTGGCGGCATGGTTAGAAATGATGGCGGCATGGCTCGACATGTTGGTGGGATGGCTCGAAATGTTGGCGGCATGGTTCGAAATGGCGGCATGACTCGAAATGTTGCCGGCATGGCTCGAAGTGTTGGCGGCATAGCTCGAAATGTTGGCGGCATGGCTCGAAATGTTGGCGGCATGGCTCGAAATGTTGGTGGCATGGTTCGAAATGTTGGCGGCATGGCTCGAAATGTTGGCGGCATGGTTCGAAATGTTAGCGGCATGGCTCAAAGTGTTGACGGCATGGCTAGAAATGTTGGCGGCATGGCTCGAATTGTTGGCGGCATGGCTCGAAGTGTTGGCGGCATGGCTAGAAATGTTCTCGGCATGGCTAGAAATGTTGGCGGCATGGTTAGAAATGATGGCGGCATGGCTCGACATGTTGGTGGGATGGCTCGAAATGTTGGCGGCATGGCTCGAAATGGCGGCATGGCTCGAAATGTTGGCGGCATGGCTCGAAGTGTTGGCGGCATGGCTAGAAATGTTCTCGGCATGGCTAGAAATGTTGGCGGCATGGTTAGAAATGATGGCGGCATGGCTCGACATGTTGGTGGAATGGCTCGAAATGTTGGCGGCATGGCTCGAAATGGCGGCATGACTCGAAATGTTGGCGGCATGGCTCGAAGTGTTGGCGGCATAGCTCGAAATGTTGGCGGCATGGCTCGAAATGTTGGCGGCATGGCGCGAAATGTTGGTGGCATGGTTCGAAATGTTGGCGGCATGGCTCGAAATGTTGGCGGCATGGTTCGAAATGTTGCCGGCATGGCTGGAAATGTTGGCGGCATGGTACGAAATGTTGGCGGCATGGCTCGAAATGTTTGCGGCATGGCTCGAAATGTTGGCGGCATGGCTCGAAGTATTGGCGGCATGGCTAGAAATGTTGGCGGCATTGCTCGAAGTGTTGGCGGCATGGCTCAAAGTGTTGGCGGCGTGGCTCGAAATGTTGGCGGCATGGCTCGAAATGTTGGCGGCACGGCTCGAAATGTTGGCGGCATATCTCGAAATTTTGGCTGCATGGCTCGAAATGTTGGCGGCATGGCTCGAAATGTTGGCGGCATGGCTCGAAGTGTTGGCGGCATGGCTCGAAATGTTGACGGCATGGCTCGAAATGTTGCCGGCATGGCTGGAAATGTTGGCGGCATGGTACGAAATGTTGGCGGCATGGCTCGAAATGTTTGCGGCATAGCTCGAAATGTTGGCGGCATGGCTCGAAGTGTTGGCGGCATGGCTAGAAATGTTGGCGGCGTGGCTCGAAGTCTTGGCGGCATGGCTCAAAGTGTTGGCGGCGTGGCTCGAAATGTTGGCGGCATGGCTCGAAATGTTGGCGGCACGGCTCGAAATGTTGGCGGCATATCTCGAAATGTTGGCTGCATGGCTCGAAATGTTGGCGGCATGGCTCGAAATGTTGGCGGCATTGCTCGAAGTGTTGGCGGCATGGCTCGAAATGTTGGCGGCATGGCTCGAAATGTTGGCGGCGTTTCTCGAATGCTGGCGGCGTGGCTCGAGAATTTGGCGGCCTGGCTCGAAATGTCGGCGGCATGGCTCAAAATGTTGGCGGCATTGCTCGAAATGTTGGCGGCATGGCTCAAAATGTTGGCGGCATGGCTCGAAATGTTGGCGGCATGGCTAGATATGTTGGCGGCATGGCTCGAAGTGTTGGCGGCATAGCTCGAAGTGTTGGCGGCATGGCTCGAAATGTTGGCGGCATGGCTCGAAGTGTTGGCGGCATGGCTAGAAATGTTCTCGGCATGGCTAAAAATGTTGGCGGCATGGTTAGAAATGATGGCGGCATGGCTCGACATGTTGGTGGGATGGCTCGAAATGTTGGCGGCATGGCTCGAAATGGCGGCATGACTTGAAATGTTGGCGGCATGGCTCGAAGTGTTGGCGGCATAGCTCGAATGTTGGCGGCATGGCTCGAAATGTTGGCGGCATGGCTCGAAATGTTGGTGGCATGGCTCGAAATGTTGGCGGCATGGCTCAAAGCGTTGGCGGCATGGTTCGAAACGTTGACGGCATGGCTCGAAATGTTAGCGGCATGGCTCGAAATGTTGGCGGCATGGCTCCAAATGTTGGCGGCATGGCTCGAAATGTTGGCGGCATGGTACGAAATGTTGGCGGCATGGCACGAAATGTTGAAGGCATGGCTCGAAATGATGCCGGCATGGCTGGAAATGTTGGCAGCGTGGCTCGAAATGTTGGCGGCATGGCTCGAATTGTTGGCGGCATGGCTCGAAATGTTGGCGGCATGGCTCGAAATGTTGGCGGCATGGCTCGACATGTTGGCGGCATGGCTCGAAATGTTGGCGGCATGGCTCGAAATGTTGGCGGCATGGTACGAAATGTTGGCGGCATGGCACGAAATGTTGACGGCATGGCTCGAAATGTTGCCGGCATGGCTGGAAATGTTGGCGGCATGGTACGAAATGTTGGCGGCATTGCTCGAAATGTTTGCGGCATGGCTCAAAATGTTGGCGGCATGGCTCGAAGTGTTGGCGGCATGGCTAGAAATGTTGGCGGCATGGCTCGAAGTGTTGGCGGCATGGCTCAAAGTGTTGGCGGCGTGGCTCGAAATGTTGGCGGCATGGCTCGAAATGTTGGCGGCACGGCTCGAAATGTTGGCGGCATATCTCGAAATTTTGGCTGCATGGCTCGAAATGTTGGCGGCATGGCTCGAAATGTTGGCGGCATGGCTCGAAGTGTTGGCGGCATGGCTCGAAATGTTGACGGCATGGCTCGAAATGTTGCCGGCATGGCTGGAAATGTGGCGGCATGGTACGAAATGTTGGCGGCATGGCTCGAAATGTTTGCGGCATGGCTCGAATGTTGGCGGCATGGCTCGAAGTGTTGGCGGCATGGCTAGAAATGTTGGCGGCATGGCTCGAAGTGTTGGCGGCATGGCTCAAAATGTTGGCGGCGTGGCTCGAAATGTTGGCGGCATGGCTCGAAATGTTGGCGGCACGGCTCGAAATGTTGGCGGCATATCTCGAAATTTTGGCTGCATGGCTCGAAATGTTGGCGGCATGGCTCGAAATGTTGGCGGCATGGCTCGAAGTGTTGGCGGCATGGCTCGAAATGTTGGCGGCATGGCTCGAAATGTTGGCGGCGTTTCTCGAATGCTGGCGGCGTGGCTCGAGAATTTTGCGGCCTGGCTCGAAATGTCGGCGGCATGGCTCAAAATGTTGGCGGCATTGCTCGAAATGTTGGCGGGATGGCTCAAAATGTTGGCGGCATGGCTCGGAGTGTTGGCGGCATGGCTCGAAGTGTTGGCGGCATAGCTCGAAGTGTTGGCGGCATGGCTCGAAATGTTGGCGGCATGGCTCGGAGTGTTGGCGGCATGGCTAGAAATGTTCTCGGCATGGCTAAAAATGTTGGCGGCATGGTTAGAAATGATGGCGGAATGGCTCGACATGTTGGTGGGATGGCTCGAAATGTTGGCGGCATGGCTCGAAATGGCGGCATGACTTGAAATGTTGGCGGCATGGCTCGAAGTGTTGGCGGCATAGCTCGAAATGTTGGCGGCATGGCTCGAAATGTTGGCGGCATGGCTCGAAATGTTGGTGGCATGGCTAGAAATGTTCTCGGCATGGCTAAAAATGTTGGCGGCATGGTTAGAAATGATGGCGGAATGGCTCGAAATGTTGGTGGCATGGCTAGAAATGTTCTCGGCATGGCTAAAAATGTTGGCGGCATGGTTAGAAATGTTGGCGGCATGGCTCGAAGTGTTGGCGGCATAGCTCGAAATGTTGGCGGCATGGCTCGAAATGTTGGCGGCATGGCTCGAAATGTTGGCGGCATGGCTAGAAATGTTCTCGGCATGGCTAAAAATGTTGGCGGCATGGTTAGAAATGATGGCGGCATGGCTCGAAATGTTGGTGGCATGGCTAGAAATGTTCTCGGCATGGCTAAAAATGTTGGCGGCATGGTTAGAAATGTTGGCGGCATGGCTCGAAGTGTTGGCGGCATAGCTCGAAATGTTGGCGGCATGGCTCGAAATGTTGGCGGCATGGCTCGAAATGTTGGCGGCATGGCTAGAAATGTTCTCGGCATGGCTAAAAATGTTGGCGGCATGGTTAGAAATGATGGCGGAATGGCTCGACATGTTGGTGGGATGGCTCGAAATGTTGGCGGCATGGCTCGAAATGGCGGCATGACTTGAAATGTTGGCGGCATGGCTCGAAGTGTTGGCGGCATAGCTCGAAGTGTTGGCGGCATGGCTCGAAATGTTGGCGGCATGGCTCGGAGTGTTGGCGGCATGGCTAGAAATGTTCTCGGCATGGCTAAAAATGTTGGCGGCATGGTTAGAAATGATGGCGGAATGGCTCGACATGTTGGTGGGATGGCTCGAAATGTTGGCGGCATGGCTCGAAATGGCGGCATGACTTGAAATGTTGGCGGCATGGCTCGAAGTGTTGGCGGCATAGCTCGAAATGTTGGCGGCATGGCTCGAAATGTTGGCGGCATGGCTCGAAATGTTGGTGGCATGGCTCGAAATGTTGGCGGCATGGCTCAAAGCGTTGGCGGCATGGTTCGAAACGTTGACGGCATGGCTCGAAATGTTAGCGGCATGGCTCGAAATGTTGGCGGCATGGCTCCAAATGTTGGCGGCATGGCTCGAAATGTTGGCGGCATGGTACGAAATGTTGGCGGCATGGCACGAAATGTTGAAGGCATGGCTCGAAATGTTGCCGGCATGGCTGCAAATGTTGGCAGCGTGGCTCGAAATGTTGGCGGCATGGCTCGAATTGTTGGCGGCATGGCTCGAAATGTTGGCGGCATGGCTCGAAATGTTGGCGGCATGGCTCGACATGTTGGCGGCATGGCTCGAAATGTTGGCGGCATGGCTCGAAATGTTGGCGGCATGGTACGAAATGTTGGCGGCATGGCACGAAATGTTGACGGCATGGCTCGAAATGTTGCCGGCATGGCTGGAAATGTTGGCGGCATGGTACGAAATGTTGGCGGCATGGCTCGAAATGTTTGCGGCATGGCTCAAAATGTTGGCGGCATGGCTCGAAGTGTTGGCGGCATGGCTAGAAATGTTGGCGGCATGGCTCGAAGTGTTGGCGGCATGGCTCAAAGTGTTGGCGGCGTGGCTCGAAATGTTGGCGGCATGGCTCGAAATGTTGGCGGCACGGCTCGAAATGTTGGCGGCATATCTCGAAATTTTGGCTGCATGGCTCGAAGTGTTGGCGGCATGGCTCGAAATGTTGGCGGCATGGCTCGAAATGTTGGCGGCGTTTCTCGAATGCTGGCGGCGTGGCTCGAGAATTTGGCGGCCTGGCTCGAAATGTCGGCGGCATGGCTCAAAATGTTGGCGGCATTGCTCGAAATGTTGGCGGCATGGCTCAAAATGTTGGCGGCATGGCTCGAAATGTTGGCGGCATGGCTAGATATGTTGGCGGCATGGCTCGAAGTGTTGGCGGCATAGCTCGAAGTGTTGGCGGCATGGCTCGAAATGTTGGCGGCATGGCTCGAAATGTTGGCGGCATGGCTAGAAATGTTCTCGGCATGGCTAGAAATGTTGGCGGCATGGTTAGAAATGATGGCGGCATGGCTCGACATGTTGGTGGGATGGCTCGAAATGTTGGCGGCATGGTTCGAAATGGCGGCATGACTCGAAATGTTGCCGGCATGGCTCGAAGTGTTGGCGGCATAGCTCGAAATGTTGGCGGCATGGCTCGAAATGTTGGCGGCATGGCTCGAAATGTTGGTGGCATGGCTCGAAATGTTGGCGGCATGGCTCGAAATGTTGGCGGCATGGTTCGAAATGTTGGCGGCATGGCTCAAAGTGTTGACGGCATGGCTAGAAATGTTGGCGGCATGGCTCGAAATGTTGGCGGCATGGCTCGAAGTGTTGGCGGCATGGCTAGAAATGTTCTCGGCATGGCTAGAAATGTTGGCGGCATGGTTAGAAATGATGGCGGCATGGCTCGACATGTTGGTGGGATGGCTCGAAATGTTGGCGGCATGGCTCGAAATGGCGGCATGGCTCGAAATGTTGGCGGCATGGCTCGAAGTGTTGGCGGCATGGCTAGAAATGTTCTCGGCATGGCTAGAAATGTTGGCGGCATGGTTAGAAATGATGGCGGCATGGCTCGACATGTTGGTGGAATGGCTCGAAACGTTGGCGGCATGGCTCGAAATGGCGGCATGACTCGAAATGTTGGCGGCATGGCTCGAAGTGTTGGCGGCATAGCTCGAATGTTGGCGGCATGGCTCGAAATGTTGGCGGCACGCCTCGAAATGTTGGTGGCATGGTTCGAAATGTTGGCGGCATGGCTCGAAATGCTGGCGGCATGGTTCGAAATGTTGCCGGCATGGCTGGAAATGTTGGCGGCATGGTACGAAATGTTGGCGGCATGGCTCGAAATGTTTGCGGCATGGCTCGAAATGTTGGCGGCATGGCTCGAAGTGTTGGCGGCATGGCTAGAAATGTTGGCGGCATGGCTCGAAGTGTTGGCGGCATGGCTCAAAGTGTTGGCGGCGTGTCTCGAAATGTTGGCGGCATGGCTCGAAATGTTGGCGGCACGGCTCGAAATGTTGGCGGCATATCTCGAAATTTTGGCTGCATGGCTCGAAATGTTGGCGGCATGGCTCGAAATGTTGGCGGCATGGCTCGAAGTGTTGGCGGCATGGCTCGAAATGTTGACGGCATGGCTCGAAATGTTGCCGGCATGGCTGGAAATATTGGCGGCATGGTACGAAATGTTGGCGGCATGGCTCGAAATGTTTGCGGCATGGCTCGAAATGTTGGCGGCATGGCTCGAAATGTTGGCGGCAATGTTGGAAATGTTGGCGGCATGGCTCAAAGTGTTGACGGCATGGCTAGAAATGTTGGCGGCATGGCTAGAAATGTTGGCGGCATGGCTCGAAGTGTTGGCGGCATGGCTAGAAGTGTTGGCGGCATGGCTCGAAATGTTGGCGGCAATGTTGGAAATGTTGGCGGCATGGCTCAAAGTGTTGGCGGCATGGCTGGAAATGTTGGCGGCATTGCTCGAAATGTTGGCGGCATGGCTCGAAATGTTGGCGGCATGGCTCGAAATGGCGGCATGACTCGAAATGTTGGCGGCATGGCTAGAAGTGTTGGCGGCATAGCTCGAAATGTTGGCGGCATGGCTCGAAATGTTGGCGGCATGGCTCGAAATGTTGGCGGCATGGCTCCAAATGTTGGCGGCATGGCTCGAAATGTTGGCGGCATAGCTCGAAATGTTGGCGGCATGGCTCCAAATGTTGGCGGCATGGCTCGAAATGTTAGCGGCATGGCTCGAAATGTTGGCGGCATGGCTCGACATGTTGGCGGCATGGCTCGAAATGTTGGCGGCATGGCTCGTAATGTTGGCGGCATGGCTCGAAATGTTGGCGGCATGGTACGAAATGTTGGCGGCATGGCACGAAATGTTGACGGCATGGCTCGAAATGTTGCCGGCATGGCTCGAAATGTTGGCGGCATGCCTCGAAATGTTGGCGGCATGGCTCGAAATGTTGGCGGCATGGCTCGAAATGTTGACGGCATGGCTCGAAATGTTGGCGGCATGGTTCGAAATGTTGGCGGCATGGCTCGAAATGTTGGCGGTATAACTCGAAATGGTTTCAGCATGGCTCGAAATGTTGGCGGCATGGTACGAAATGTTGGCGGCATGGCTCGAAATGTTTGCGGCATGGCTCGAAATGTTGGCGGCATGGCTCGAAGTGTTGGCGGCATGGCTCGAAATGTTGGCGGCATGGCTCGAAATGTTGGCGGCGGGGCACGAAATGTTGGCGGCATGGCTCGAAATGTTGGCGGCATGGCTCGAAATGTTGGCGGCATGGCTCGAAATGTTGGCGGCATGGCTCAAAATGTTGGCGGCATGGCTCGAAGTGTTGACGGCATGGCTCGAAATGTTGGCGACATGTCTCGAAATGTTGGCGGCATGGCTCGAAGTGTTGGCGGCATGGCTCAAAATGTTGGCGGCATGGCTTGAAATGTTGCCGGCATGGCTCGAAGTGTTGGCGGCATAGCTAGAAATGTTGGCGGCATGGCTCGAAATGTTGACGGCATGGCTCGATATGTTGGCGGCATGGGTCGAAATGTTGGCGGCAAGGCTCGAAATGTTGGCGGCATGGCTCGAAATTACGGCATGACTCGAAATTTTGGCGGCATGGCTCGAAATGTTGTGCGGCATGGCTCGAAGTGTTGGCGACGTGGCTCGAAATGTTGGCGGCGTGGCTCGAAATGTTGGCGGCATGGCTCAAAATTTTGGCTGCAAGGCTCGAAATGTTGGCGGCATGGCTCGAAATTTTGGTGGCATGGCTCGAAATGTTGGCGGCATGGCTCGAAGTGTTGGCGGCATGGCTAGAAATGTTGGCGGCATGGCTAGAAATGTTGGCGGCATGGTTCGAAATGTTGGCGGCATGGCTCGAAATGTTGGCGGGATGGCTCGAAACGTTGGCGGCGTGGCTACAAATGTTGGCGGCGTGGCTCGAAATGTTAGCGACATGGCTCAAAATGTTGGCGGCATGGCTCGAAATGTTAGCGGCTTTTTTTGAAATGTGGGCGGCATGGCTCGAAATGTTGGCGGCATGGCTCGAAATGTTGGCGGCATGGCTGGAAATGATGGCGGCATTGCTCGAAATGTTGGCGGCATGGCTCGAAATGTTGGCGGCATGGCTCGAAATAACGGCATGATTCGAAATGTTGGCGGCATGGCTAGAAGTGTTGGCGGCTTAGCTCGAAATGTTGGCGGCATGGCTCGAAATGTTGGCGGCATGGCACGAAATGTTGGCGGCATGGCTCGAAATGTTGGCGGCATGGCTCAAAATGTTGGCGGCATGACTCGAAATGTTGGCGGCATGGCTCGAAATGATGGCGGCATGGCTCGCAATGTTGGCGGCATGGCTCGAAATGTTGGCGGCATGGCTCAAAATGTTGGCGGCATGGCACGAAATGTTGGCGGCATGGCTTGAAATGTTGGCGGCATGGCTCGAAATGTTGGCGGCATACCTGGAAAAGTTGGCGGCATGGGTCGAAATGTTGGCGGCATGGCTCCAAATGTTGGCGGCATGGCTCAAAATGTTTGCGGCATGGCTCGAAATGTTTGCGCCATGGCTCGAAATGTTGGCGGCTTGGCTCCAAATGTTGGCGGCGTGGCTCAAAATGTTGGCGACATGGCTCGAAATGTTGGCGGCATGGCTCGAAATGTTGGCGGCTTTTTTCGAAATGTTGGCGGCATGGCTCGAAATGTTGGCGGCATGGCTCGAAATGTTGGCGGCATGGCTGGAAATGTTGGGGGCATTGCTCGAAATGTTGGCGGCATGGCTCGAAATGTTGCCGGCATGGCTCGAAATGGCGGCATGACTCAAAATCTTGGTGGCATGGCTCGAAATGTTGGCGGCATGTCTCGAAATGTTGGCGGCATGGCTCGAAATGTTGGCGGCATGGCTCGAAGTGTTGGCGGCATGGCTCGAAATGTTGGCGGCATGGCTCGAAATGTTGGCGGCATGGCTCGAAATGTTGGCGGCATGTCTCGAAATGTTGGCGGCATGGCTCGAAATGTTGGCGGCATGTCTCGAAATGTTGGCGGCATGGCTCGAAATGTTGGCGGCATGGCTCGAAATGTTGGCGGCATGGCTCGAAATGTTTGCGCCATGGCTCGAAATGTTGGCGGCTTGGCTCCAAATGTTGGCGGCGTGGCTCGAAATGTTGGCGGCATGGCTCGAAATGTTGGCGGCATGGCTCGAAATGTTGGCGGCATGGCTGGAAATGTTGGCGGCATGGCTCAAAATGTTTGCGGCATGGCTCGAAATGTTTGCGCCATGGCTCGAAATGTTGGCGGCTTGGCTCCAAATGTTGGCGGCGTGGCTCAAAATGTTGGCGACATGGCTCGAAATGTTGGCGGCATGGCTCGAAATGTTGGCGGCTTTTTTCGAAATGTTGGCGGCATGGCTCGAAATGTTGGCGGCATGGCTCGAAATGTTGGCGGCATGGCTGGAAATGTTGGGGGCATTGCTCGAAATGTTGGCGGCATGGCTCGAAATGTTGGCGGCATGGCTCGAAGTGTTGGCGGCATGGCTGGAAATGTTGGCGGTATTGCTCGAAATGTTGGCGGCATGGCTCGAAATGTTGCCGGCATGGCTCGAAATGGCGGCATGACTCAAAATCTTGGTGGCATGGCTCGAAATGTTGGCGGCATGTCTCGAAATGTTGGCGGCATGGCTCGAAATGTTGGCGGCATGGCTCGAAGTGTTGGCGGCATGGCTCGAAATGTTGGCGGCATGGCTCGAAATGTTGGCGGCATGGCTCGAAATGTTGGCGGCATGTCTCGAAATGTTGGCGGCATGGCTCGAAATGTTGGCGGCATGTCTCGAAATGTTGGCGGCATGGCTCGAAATGTTGGCGGCATGGCTCGAAATGTTGGCGGCATGGCTCAAAGTGTTGACGGCATGGCTAGAAATGTTGGCGGCATGTCTCGAAATGTTGGCGGCATGGCTCGAAATGTTGGCGGCATGGCTCGAAATGTTGGCGGCATGGCTCGAAATGTTGGCGGCATGTCTCGAAATGTTGGCGGCATGGCTCGAAATGTTGGCGGCATGGCTCAAAGTGTTGACGGCATTGCTAGAAATGTTGGCGGCATGGCTAGAAATGTTGGCTTCATGGTTCGAAATGTTGGCGGCATGGCTCGAAATGTTGGCGGGATGGCTCGAAACGTTGGCGGCGTGGCTCCAAATGTTGGCGGCGTGGCTCGAAATGTTGGCGACATGGCTCGAAATGTTGGCGGCATGGCTCGAAATGTTGGCGGCTTTTTTTGAAATGTTGGCGGCATGGCTCGAAATGTTCTCGGCATGGCTCGAAATGTTGGCGGCATGGCTGGAAATGTTGGCGGCATTGCTCGAAATGTTGGCGGCATGGCTCGAAATGTTGGCGGCATGGCTCGAAATGGCGGCATGACTCGAAATGTTAGCGGCATGGCTAGAAGTGTTGGCGGCATAGCTCGAAATGTTGGCGGCATGGCTCGAAATGTTGGCGGCATGGCTCGAAATGTTGGCGGCATGGCTCGAAATGTTGGCGGCATGGCTCGAAATGTTGGCGGCATGACTCGAAATGTTGGCGGCATGGCTCGAAATGATGGTCGCATGGCTCGAAATGTTGGCGGCATGGCTCGAAATGTTGGCGGCATGGCTCAAAATGTTGGCGGCATGGCTCGAAATGTTGGCGGCATGGTTCGAAATGTTGGCGGCATAGCTCGAAATGTTGGCGGCATGGCTCGAAATGTTGGCGGCATGGCACGAAATGTTGTCGGCATACCTGGAAATGTTGGCGGCATGGCTCGAAATGTTGGCGGCATGGCTCGAGGTGTTGGCGGCATGGCTCGAAATGTTATCGGCATGGCTCGAAATGTTGGCGGCATGGCTGGAAATGTTGGCGGCATGGCTCGAGGTGTTGGCGGCATGGCTCGAAATGTTATCGGCATGGCTCGAAATGTTGGCGGCATGGCTGGAAATGTTGGCGGCATGGCTCGAAATGTTGGCGGCATGGCTCGAAATGTTGGCGGCGTGGCACGAAATGTTGGCGGCATGGCTCGAAATGTTGGCGGCATGGCTCGAAATGTTGGCGGCATGGCTCGAAATGTTGGCGGCATGGCTCGAAATGTTGGCGGCATGACTCGAAATGTTGGCGGCATGGCTCGAAATGATGGTCGCATGGCTCGAAATGTTGGCGGCATGGCTCGAAATGTTGGCGGCATGGCTCAAAATGTTGGCGGCATGGCTCGAAATGTTGGCGGCATGGTTCGAAATGTTGGCGGCATAGCTCGAAATGTTGGCGGCATGGCTCGAAATGTTGGCGGCATGGCACGAAATGTTGTCGGCATACCTGGAAATGTTGGCGGCATGGCTCGAAATGTTTGCGGCATGGCTCGAAATGTTGGCGGCGTGGCACGAAATGTTGGCGGCCTGGCTCGAAATGTTGGCGGCATGGCTCGAGGTGTTGGCGGCATGGCTCGAAATGTTATCGGCATGGCTCGAAATGTTGGCGGCATGGCTGGAAATGTTGGCGGCATGGCTCGAAATGTTGGCGGCATGGCTCGAAATGTTGGCGGCGTGGCACGAAATGTTGGCGGCATGACTCGAAATGTTGGCGGCATGGCTCGAAATGTTGGCGGCATGGCTCGAAATGTTGGCGGCATGGCTCAAAATGTTGGCGGCATGGCTCGAAGTGTTGGCGGCGTGGCTCGAAATGTTGGCGGCATGGCTCGAAGTGTTGGCGGCATGGCTCGAAATGTTGGCGACATGTCTAGAAATGTTGGCGGCATGGCTCGAAGTGTTGGCGGCATGGCTCGAGGTGTTAGCGGAATGGCTCGAAATGTTGGCGGCATGGCTCAAAATGTTGGCGGCATGGCTTGAAATGTTGCCGGCATGACTCGAAGTGTTGGCGGCATAGCTAGAAATGTTGGCGGTAGGCTCGAAATTTTGACGGCATGGCTCGATATGTTGTCGGCATGGCTCGAAATGTTGGCGGCAAGGCTCGAAATGTTGGCGGCATGGCTCGAAATTACGGCATGACTCGAAATGTTGGCGGCATGGCTCGAAATGTTGGCGGCATGGCTCGAAGTGTTGGCGGCGTGGCTCGAAATGTTGGCGGCATGGCTCGAAATGTTAACGGCACGGCTCGAAATGTTGGCGGCATGGCTCAAAATTTTGGCTGCATGGCTCCAAATGTTGGCGGCATGGCTAGAAATTTTGGCGGCATGGCTCGAAATGTTGGCGGCATGGCTCGAAGTGTTGGCGGCATGGTTCGAAATGTTGGCGGCATGGCTCAAAGTGTTGACGGCATGGCTAGAAATGTTGGCGGCATGGCTAGAAATGTTGGCGGCATGGTTCGAAATGTTGGCGGTATGGCTCGAAATGTTTGCGGGATGGCTCGAAACGTTGGCGGCGTGGCTCCAAATGTTGGCGGCGTGGCTCGAAATGTTGGCGACATGGCTCGAAATGTTGGCGGCATGGCTCGAAATGTTAGCGGCTTTTTTTGAAATGTTGGCGGCAAGGCTCGAAATGTTGGCGGCATGGCTCGAAATGTTGGCGGCATGGCTGGAAATGTTGGCGGCATTGCTCGAAATGTTGGCGGCATGGCTCGAAATGTTGGCGGCATGGCTCGAAATAACGGCATGAATCGAAATGTTGGCGGCATGGCTAGAAGTGTTGGCGGCATAGCTCGAAATGTTGGCGGCATGGCTCGAAATGTTGGCGGCATGGCTTGAAATGTTGGCGGCATGGCTCAAAATATTGGCGGCATGACTCGAAATGTTGGCGGCATGCCTCGAAATGATGTCGGCATGGCCCGAAATGTTGGCGGCATGGCTCGAAATGTTGGCGGCATGGCTCAAAATGTTGGCGGCATGGCTCGAAATGTTGGCGGCATGGCTCGAAATGTTGGCGGCATGGCTCAAAATATTGGCGGCATGACTCGAAATGTTGGCGGCATGCCTCGAAATGATGTCGGCATGGCTCGAAATGTTGGCGGCATGGCTCGAAATGTTGGCGGCATGGCTCAAAATGTTGGCGGCATGGCTCGAAATGTTGGCGGCATGGCTCGAAATGTTGGCGGCATAGCTCGAAATGTTGGCGGCATGGCTAGAAATGTTGGCGGCATGGCTCGAAATGTTGGCGGCATGGCTCGAAATGTTGGCGGCATGTCTCGAAATGTTGGCGGCATGGCTCGAAATGTTGGCGGCATGTCTCGAAATGTTGGCGGCATGGCTCGAAATGTTGGCGGCATGGCTCGAAATGTTGGCGGCATGGCTCAAAGTGTTGACGGCATGGCTAGAAATGTTGGCGGCATGTCTCGAAATGTTGGCGGCATGGCTCGAAATGTTGGCGGCATGGCTCGAAATGTTGGCGGCATGGCTCGAAATGTTGGCGGCATGTCTCGAAATGTTGGCGGCATAGCTCGAAATGTTGGCGGCATGGCTCAAAGTGTTGACGGCATTGCTAGAAATGTTGGCGGCATGGCTAGAAATGTTGGCTTCATGGTTCGAAATGTTGGCGGCATGGCTCGAAATGTTGGCGGGATGGCTCGAAACGTTGGCGGCGTGGCTCCAAATGTTGGCGGCGTGGCTCGAAATGTTGGCGACATGGCTCGAAATGTTGGCGGCATGGCTCGAAATGTTGGCGGCTTTTTTTGAAATGGTTGCGGCATGGCTCGAAATGTTCTCGGCATGGCTCGAAATGTTGGCGGCATGGCTGGAAATGTTGGCGGCATTGCTCGAAATGTTGGCGGCATGGCTCGAAATGTTGGCGGCATGGCTCGAAATGGCGGCATGACTCGAAATGTTAGCGGCATGGCTAGAAGTGTTGGCGGCATAGCTCGAAATGTTGGCGGCATGGCTCGAAATGTTGGCGGCATGGCTCGAAATGTTGGCGGCATGGCTCGAAATGTTGGCGGCATGGCTCGAAATGTTGGCGGCATGACTCGAAATGTTGGCGGCATGGCTCGAAATGATGGTCGCATGGCTCGAAATGTTGGCGGCATGGCTCGAAATGTTGGCGGCATGGCTCAAAATGTTGGCGGCATGGCTCGAAATGTTGGCGGCATGGTTCGAAATGTTGGCGGCATAGCTCGAAATGTTGGCGGCATGGCTCGAAATGTTGGCGGCATGGCACGAAATGTTGTCGGCATACCTGGAAATGTTGGCGGCATGGCTCGAAATGTTGGCGGCATGGCTCGAAATGTTGGCGGCGTGGCACGAAATGTTGGCGGCCTATCTCGAAATGTTGGCGGCATGGCTCGAGGTGTTGGCGGCATGGCTCGAAATGTTATCGGCATGGCTCGAAATGTTGGCGGCATGGCTGGAAATGTTGGCGGCATGGCTCGAAATGTTGGCGGCATGGCTCGAAATGTTGGCGGCGTGGCACGAAATGTTGGCGGCATGGCTCGAAATGTTGGCGGCATGGCTCGAAATGTTGGCGGCATGGCTCGAAATGTTGGCGGCATGGCTCGAAATGTTGGCGGCATGACTCGAAATGTTGGCGGCATGGCTCGAAATGATGGTCGCATGGCTCGAAATGTTGGCGGCATGGCTCGAAATGTTGGCGGCATGGCTCGAAATGTTGGCGGCATGGTTCGAAATGTTGGCGGCATAGCTCGAAATGTTGGCGGCATGGCTCGAAATGTTGGCGGCATGGCACGAAATGTTGTCGGCATACCTGGAAATGTTGGCGGCATGGCTCGAAATGTTGGCGGCATGGCTCGAAATGTTGGCGGCGTGGCACGAAATGTTGGCGGCCTGGCTCGAAATGTTGGCGGCATGGCTCGAGGTGTTGGCGGCATGGCTCGAAATGTTATCGGCATGGCTCGAAATGTTGGCGGCATGGCTGGAAATGTTGGCGGCATGGCTCGAAATGTTGGCGGCATGGTTCGAAATGTTGGCGGCGTGGCACGAAATGTTGGCGGCATGGCTCGTAATGTTGGCGGCATGGCTCGAAATGTTGGCGGCATGGCTCGAAATGTTGGCGGCATGGCTCAAAATGTTGGCGGCATGGCTCGAAGTGTTGGCGGCATGGCTCGAAATGTTGGCGGCATGGCTCGAAGTGTTGGCGGCATGGCTCGAAATGTTGGCGACATGTCTCGAAATGTTGGCGGCATGGCTCGAAGTGTTGGCGGCATGGCTCGAGGTGTTAGCGGAATGGCTCGAAATGTTGGCGGCATGGCTCAAAATGTTGGCGGCATGGCTTGAAATGTTGCCGGCATGACTCGAAGTGTTGGCGGCATAGCTAGAAATGTTGGCGGTAGGCTCGAAATTTTGACGGCATGGCTCGATATGTTGTCGGCATGGCTCGAAATGTTGGCGGCAAGGCTCGAAATGTTGGCGGCATGGCTCGAAATTACGGCATGACTCGAAATGTTGGCGGCATGGCTCGAAATGTTGGCGGCATGGCTCGAAGTGTTGGCGGCGTGGCTCGAAATGTTGGCGGCATGGCTCGAAATGTTAACGGCACGGCTCGAAATGTTGGCGGCATGGCTCAAAATTTTGGCTGCATGGCTCCAAATGTTGGCGGCATGGCTAGAAATTTTGGCGGCATGGCTCGAAATGTTGGCGGCATGGCTCGAAGTGTTGGCGGCATGGTTCGAAATGTTGGCGGCATGGCTCAAAGTGTTGACGGCATGGCTAGAAATGTTGGCGGCATGGCTAGAAATGTTGGCGGCATGGTTCGAAATGTTGGCGGTATGGCTCGAAATGTTTGCGGGATAGCTCGAAACGTTGGCGGCGTGGCTCCAAATGTTGGCGGCGTGGCTCGAAATGTTGGCGACATGGCTCGAAATGTTGGCGGCATGGCTCGAAATGTTAGCGGCTTTTTTTGAAATGTTGGCGGCAAGGCTCGAAATGTTGGCGGCATGGCTCGAAATGTTGGCGGCATGGCTGGAAATGTTGGCGGCATTGCTCGAAATGTTGGCGGCATGGCTCGAAATGTTGGCGGCATGGCTCGAAATAACGGCATGAATCGAAATGTTGGCGGCATGGCTAGAAGTGTTGGCGGCATAGCTCGAAATGTTGGCGGCATGGCTCGAAATGTTGGCGGCATGGCTCGAAATGTTGGCGGCATGGCTCAAAATATTGGCGGCATGACTCGAAATGTTGGCGGCATGCCTCGAAATGATGTCGGCATGGCTCGAAATGTTGGCGGCATGGCTCAAAATGTTGGCGGCATGGCTCGAAATGTTGGCGGCATGGCTCGAAATGTTGGCGGCATAGCTCGAAATGTTGGCGGCATGGCTAGAAATGTTGGCGGCATGGCTCGAAATGTTGGCGGCATACCTGGAAATGTTGGCGGCATGGCTCGAAATGTTGGCGGCATGGCTCGAAATGTTGGCGGCGTGGCACGAAATGTTGGCGGCCTGGCTCGATATGTTGGCGGCATGGCTCGAGGTGTTGGCGGCATAGCTCGAAATGTTGGCGGCATGGCTCGAAATGTTGGCGGCATGGCTCGAAATGTTGGCGGCATGGCTCGAAATGTTAGCGGCGTGGCACGAAATGTTGGCGGCAAGGCTCGAAATGTTGGCGGCATGGCTGGAAATGTTGGCGGCATGGCTCGAAATGTTGGCGGCATGGCTCAAAGTGTTGGCGGCATGGCTCGAAATGTTGGCGTCATAGATCGAAATGTTGGCATCATGTATCGAAATGTTGGCGGCATGGCTCGAAGTGTTGGCGGCATGGCTCGAGGTGTTAGCGGAATGGCTCGAAATGTTGGCGGCATGGCTCAAAATGTTTTCGGCATGGCTTGAAATGTTGGCGGCATGGCTCGAAATGTTGGCGGCATAGCTAGAAATGTTGGCGGCATGGCTCGAAATGTTGGCGGCATGGCTCGATATGTTGGCGGCATGGCTCGAAATGTTGGCGGCAAGGCTCGAAATGTTGGCGGCATGGCTCGAAATGGCAGCATGACTCAAAATGTTGGCGGCATGGCTCGAAATGTTGGCGGCATGGCTCGAAATATTGGCGGCATGGCTCGAAATGTTGGCGGCATGTCTCGAAATGTTGGCGGCATGGCTCGAAATGTTGGCGGCATGGCTCAAAGTGTTGACGGCATTGCTAGAAATGTTGGCGGCATGGCTAGAAATGTTGGCTTCATGGTTCGAAATGTTGGCGGCATGGCTCGAAATGTTGGCGGGATGGCTCGAAACGTTGGCGGCGTGGCTCCAAATGTTGGCGGCGTGGCTCGAAATGTTGGCGACATGGCTCGAAATGTTGGCGGCATGGCTCGAAATGTTGGCGGCTTTTTTTGAAATGTTGGCGGCATGGCTCGAAATGTTCTCGGCATGGCTCGAAATGTTGGCGGCATGGCTGGAAATGTTGGCGGCATTGCTCGAAATGTTGGCGGCATGGCTCGAAATGTTGGCGGCATGGCTCGAAATGGCGACATGACTCGAAATGTTAGCGGCATGGCTAGAACTGTTGGCGGCATAGCTCGAAATGTTGGCGGCATGGCTCGAAATGTTGGCGGCATGGCTCGAAATGTTGGCGGCATGGCTCGAAATGTTGGCGGCATGGGTCGAAATGTTGGCGGCATGACTCGAAATGTTGGCGGCATGGCTCGAAATGATGGTCGCATGGCTCGAAATGTTGGCGGCATGGCTCGAAATGTTGGCGGCATGGTTCGAAATGTTGGCGGCATAGCTCGAAATGTTGGCGGCATGGCTCGAAATGTTGGCGGCATGGCACGAAATGTTGTCGGCATACCTGGAAATGTTGGCGGCATGGCTCGAAATGTTGGCGGCATGGCTCAAAATGTTGGCGGCATGGCTCGAAATGTTGGCGGCATGGTTCGAAATGTTGGCGGCATAGCTCGAAATGTTGGCGGCATGGCTCGAAATGTTGGCGGCATGGCACGAAATGTTGTCGGCATACCTGGAAATGTTGGCGGCATGGCTCGAAATGTTGGCGGCATGGCTCGAAATGTTATCGGCATGGCTCGAAATGTTGGCGGCATGGCTGGAAATGTTGGCGGCATGGCTCGAAATGTTGGCGGCATGGCTCGAAATGTTGGCGGCATGGCTCGAAATGTTGGCGGCATGGCTCGAAATGTTGGCGGCATGGCTCGAAATGTTATCGGCATGGCTCGAAATGTTGGCGGCATGGCTGGAAATGTTGGCGGCATGGCTCGAAATGTTGGCGGCATGGCTCGAAATGTTGGCGGCGTGGCACGAAATGTTGGCGGCATGGCTCGAAATGTTGGCGGCATGGCTCGAAATGTTGGCGGCATGGCTCGAAATGTTGGCGGCATGTCTCGAAATGTTGGCGGCATGGCTCGAAGTGTTGGCGGCATGGCTCGAGGTGTTAGCGGAATGGCTCGAAATGTTGGCGGCATGGCTCAAAATGTTGGCGGCATGGCTTGAAATGTTGCCGGCATGACTCGAAGTGTTGGCGGCATAGCTAGAAATGTTGGCGGCATGGCTCGAAATGTTGACGGCATGGCTCGATATGTTGGCGGCATGGCTCGAAATGTTGGCGGCAAGGCTCGAAATGTTGGCGGCATGGCTCGAAATTACGGCATGACTCGAAATGTTGGCGGCATGGCTCGAAATGTTGGCGGCATGGCTCGAAGAGTTGGCGGCGTGGCTCGAAATGTTGGCGGCATGGCTCGAAATGTTAACGGCACGGCTCGAAATGTTGGCGGCATGGCTCAAAATTTTGGCTGCATGGCTCGAAATGTTGGCGGCATGGCTAGAAATTTTGGCGGCATGGCTCGAAATGTTGGCGGCATGGCTCGAAGTGTTGGCGGCATGGTTCGAAATGTTGGCGGCATGGCTCAAAGTGTTGACGGCATGGCTAGAAATGTTGGAGGCATGGCTAGAAATGTTGGCGGCATGGTTCGAAATGTAGGCGGTATGGCTCGAAATGTTGGCGGGATGGCTCGATACGTTGGCGGCGTGGCTCCAAATGTTGGCGGCGTGGCTCGAAATGTTGGCGACATGGCTCGAAATGTTGGCGGCATGGCTCGAAATGTTAGCGGCTTTTTTGAAATGTTGGCGGCAAGGCTCGAAATGTTGGCGGCATGGCTCGAAATGTTGGCGGCATGGCTGGAAATGCTGGCGGCATTGCTCGAAATGTTGGCGGCATGGCTCGAAATGTTGGCGGCATGGCTCGAAATAACGGCATGAATCGAAATGTTGGCGGCATGGCTAGAAGTGTTGGCGGCATAGCTCGAAATGTTGGCGGCATGGCTCGAAATGTTGGCGGCATGGCTCGAAATGTTGGCGACATGGCTCGAAATGTTGGCGGCATGGCTCAAAATATTGGCGGCATGACTCGAAATGTTGGCGGCATGCCTCGAAATGATGTCGGAATGGCTCGAAATGTTGGCGGCATGGCTCGAAATGTTGGCGGCATGGCTCAAAATGTTGGCGGCATGGCTCGAAATGTTGGCGGCATGGCTCGAAATGTTGGCGGCATAGCTCGAAATGTTGGCGGCATGGCTCGAAATGTTGGCGGCATGGCTCGAAATGTTGGCGGCATACCTGGAAATGTTGGCGGCATGGCTCGAAATGTTGGCGGCATGGCTCGAAATGTTGGCGGCGTGGCACGAAATGTTGGCGGCCTGGCTCGATATGTTGGCGGCATGGCTCGAGGTGTTGGCGGCATGGCTCGAAATGTTGGCGGCATGGCTCGAAATGTTGGCGGCATGGCTCGAAATGTTGGCGGCATGGCTCGAAATGTTGGCGGCGTGGCACGAAATGTTGGCGGCAAGGCTCGAAATGCTGGCGGCATGGCTGGAAATGTTGGCGGCATGGCTCGAAATGTTGGCGGCATGGCTCAAAATGTTGGCGGCATGGCTCGAAATGTTGGCGTCATAGATCGAAATGTTGGCTTCATGTATCGAAATGTTGGCGGCATGGCTCGAAGTGTTGGAGGCATGGCTCGAGGTGTTAGCGGAATGGCTCGAAATGTTGGCGGCATGGCTCAAAATGTTTTCGGCATGGCTTGAAATGTTACCGGCATGGCTCGAAATGTTGGCGGCATAGCTAGAAATGTTGGCGGCATGGCTCGAAATGTTGGCGGCATGGCTCGATATGTTGGCGGCATGGCTCGAAATGTTGGCGGCAAGGCTCGAAATGTTGGCGGCATGGCTCGAAATGGCAGCATGACTCAAAATGTTGGCGGCATGGCTCGAAGTGTTGGCGGCATAGCTCGAAATGTTGGCGGCATGACTCGAAGTGTTGGCGGCATGGCTCGAGGTGTTAGCGGAATGGCTCGAAATGTTGGCGGCATGGCTCAAAATGTTGGCGGCATGGCTCGAAATGTTGGCGGCATGGCTCAAAATGTTGGCGGCACGGCTCGAAATGTTGGCGGCATGGCTCGAAATGTTGGCGGCATAGCTCGAAATGTTGGCGGCATGGCTCGAAATGATGGCGGCATGGCTCAAAATGTTGGCGGCATGGCTCGAAATGTTGGCGGCATGGCTCAAAATGTTGGCGGCACGGCTCGAAATGTTGGCGGCATGGCTCGAAATGTTGGCGGCATAGCTCGAAATGTTGGCGGCATGGCTCGAAATGTTGGCGGCATGGCTGGAAATGTTGGCGGCATGGCTCGAAATGTTGGCGGCATTGCTCGAAATGTTGGCGGCATGGCTCGAAATGTTGGCGGCATGACTCGAAGTGTTGGCGGCATGGCTCGAGGTGTTAGCGGAATGGCTCGAAATGTTGGCGGCATGGCTCAAAATGTTGGCGGCATGTCTTGAAATGTTGGCGGCATGGCTCGAAGCTTTGGCGGCATAGCTAGAAATGTTAGCGGCATGGCTCGAAATGTTGGCGGCTTGGCTCGAAATGTTGGCGGCATGGCTCGAAATGTTGGCGGCATGGCTCGAAATGTTAGCGGCATAGCTGGAAATGTTGGCGGCATGGCTCGAAATGTTGGCGGCATGGCTCGAAATGTTGACGGCATGGCTCGAAATGTTTGCGGCATGGCTCGAAATGTTGGCGCCATGGCTCGAAATGTTGGCGGCATGGCTCGAAATGTTTTCGGCGTGGCTCGAAATGTTGGCGGCATGGCTCGAAATGTTGGCGGCATGGCTCGAAATGTTGGTGGCATGGCTCGAAATGTTGGCGGCATAGCTGGAAATGTTGGCGGCATGGCTCGACATGTTGGCGGCATGGCTCGAAATGTTGACGGCATGGCTCGAAATGTTGGCGGCATGGCTCGAAATGTTGGCGGCATGGCTCGAAATGTTGACGGCATGGCTCGAAATGTTGGCGGCATGGCTCGAAATGTTTTCGGCGTGGCTCAAAATGTTGGCGGCATGGCTCGAAATGTTGGCGGCATAGCTGGAAATGTTGGCGGCATGGCTCGAAATGTTGGCGGCATGGCTCGAAATGTTTTCGGCGTGGCTCGAAATGTTGGCGGCATGGCTCGAAATGTTGGCGGCATAGCTGGAAATGTTGGCGGCATGGCTCGAAATGTTGACGGCATGGCTCGAAATGTTTGCGGCATGGCTCGAAATGTTGGCGCCATGGCTCGAAATGTTTTCGGCGTTTCTCGAAATGTTGGCGGCATGGCTCGAAATGTTGGCGGCATAGCTGGAAATGTTGGCGGCATGGCTCGAAATGTTGACGGCATGGCTCGAAATGTTGGCGGCATGGCTCGGAATGTTGGCGGCATAGCTGGAAATGTTGGCGGCATGGCTCGAAATGTTGGCGGCATGGCTCGAAATATTGACGGCATGGCTCGAAATGTTTGCGGCATGGTTCGAAATGTTGGCGCCATGGCTCGAAATGTTGGCGGCATGGCTCGAAATGTTGGCGGCATGGCTCGAAATGTTGGCGGCATAGCTCGAAATGTTGGCGGCATGGCTCAAAATGTTGGCGGCATGGCTCGAAATGTTGGCGGCATGGCTCGAAATGTTGGCGGCATGGCTCAAAATGTTGGCGGCATGGCTCGAAATGTTGGCGGCATGGCTCGAAATGTTGGCGGCATAGCTCGAAATGTTGGCGGCATGGCTCGAAATATTGGCGGCATGGCTCGAAATGTTGGCGGCAAACCTGGAAAAGTTGGCGGCATGGCTCGAAATGTTGGCGGGATGGCTCGAAGCTTTGGCGGCATAGCTCGAAATGTTGGCGGCATGGCTCGAAATGTTGGCGGCATGGCTGGAAATGTTGGCGGCATGGCTCGAAATGTTGGCGGCATTGCTCGAAATGTTGGCGGCATGGCTCGAAATGTTGGCGGCATGACTCGAAGTGTTGGCGGCATGGCTCGAGGTGTTAGCGGAATGGCTCGAAATGTTGGCGGCATGGCTCAAAATGTTGGCGGCATGTCTTGAAATGTTGGCGGCATGGCTCGAAGCTTTGGCGGCATAGCTAGAAATGTTGGCGGCATGGCTCGAAATGTTGGCGGCTTGGCTCGAAATGTTGGCGGCATGGCTCGAAATGTTGGCGGCATGGCTCGAAATGTTGGCGGCATGGCTCAAAATATTGGCGGCATGACTCGAAATGTTGGCGGCATGCCTCGAAATGATGTCGGCATGGCTCGAAATGTTGGCGGCATGGCTCGAAATGTTGGCCGCATGGCTCAAAATGTTGGCGGCATGGCTCGAAATGTTGGCGGCATGGCTCGAAATGTTGGCGGCATACCTGGAAATGTTGGCGGCATGGCTCGAAATGTTGGCGGCATGGCTCGAAATGTTGGCGGCGTGGCACGAAATGTTGGCGACCTGGCTCGATATGTTGGCGGCATGGCTCGAGGTGTTGGCGGCATGGCTCGAAATGTTGGCGGCATGGCTCGAAATGTTGGCGGCATGGCTCGAAGTGTTGGCGGCATGGCTCGAAATGTTGGCGGCGTGGCACGAAATGTTGGCGGCAAGGCTCGAAATGCTGGCGGCATGGCTGGAAATGTTGGCGGCATGGCTCGAAATGTTGGCGGCATGGCTCAAAATGTTGGCGGCATGGCTCGAAATGTTGGCGTCATAGATCGAAATGTTGGCTTCATGTATCGAAATGTTGGCGGCATGGCTCGAAGTGTTGGCGGCATGGCTCGAGGTGTTAGCGGAATGGCTCGAAATGTTGGCGGCATGGCTCAAAATGTTTTCGGCATGGCTTGAAATGTTGGCGGCATGGCTCGAAATGTTGGCGGCATAGCTAGAAATGTTGGCGGCATGGCTCGAAATGTTGGCGGCATGGCTCGATATGTTGGCGGCATGGCTCGAAATGTTGGCGGCAAGGCTCGAAATGTTGGCGGCATGGCTCGAAATGGCAGCATGACTCAAAATGTTGGCGGCATGGCTCGAAGTGTTGGCGGCATAGCTCGAAATGTTGGCGGCATGGCTCGAAATGATGGCGGCATGGCTCAAAATGTTGGCGGCATGGCTCGAAATGTTGGCGGCATGGCTCAAAATGTTGGCGGCACGGCTCGAAATGTTGGCGGCATGGCTCGAAATGTTGGCGGCATAGCTCGAAATGTTGGCGGCATGGCTCGAAATGTTGGCGGCATGGCTGGAAATGTTGGCGGCATGGCTCGAAATGTTGGCGGCATTGCTCGAAATGTTGGCGGCATGGCTCGAAATGTTGGCGGCATGACTCGAAGTGTTGGCGGCATGGCTCGAGGTGTTAGCGGAATGGCTCGAAATGTTGGAGCCATGGCTCAAAATGTTGGCGGCATGTCTTGAAATGTTGGCGGCATGGCTCGAAGCTTTGGCGGCATAGCTAGAAATGTTAGCGGCATGGCTCGAAATGTTGGCGGCTTGGCTCGAAATGTTGGCGGCATGGCTCGAAATGTTGGCGGCATGGCTCGAAATGTTGGCGGCATAGCTGGAAATGTTGGCGGCATGGCTCGAAATGTTGGCGGCATGGCTCGAAATGTTGACGGCATGGCTCGAAATGTTTGCGGCATGGCTCGAAATGTTGGCGCCATGGCTCGAAATGTTGGCGGCATGGCTCGAAATGTTTTCGGCGTGGCTCGAAATGTTGGCGGCATGGCTCGAAATGTTGGCGGCATGGCTCGAAATGTTGGTGGCATGGCTCGAAATGTTGGCGGCATAGCTGGAAATGTTGGCGGCATGGCTCGAAATGTTGGCGGCATGGCTCGAAATGTTGACGGCATGGCTCGAAATGTTGGCGGCATGGCTCGAAATGTTGGCGGCATGGCTCGAAATGTTGACGGCATGGCTCGAAATGTTGGCGGCATGGCTCGAAATGTTTTCGGCGTGGCTCAAAATGTTGGCGGCATGGCTCGAAATGTTGGCGGCATAGCTGGAAATGTTGGCGGCATGGCTCGAAATGTTGGCGGCATGGCTCGAAATGTTTTCGGCGTGGCTCGAAATGTTGGCGGCATGGCTCGAAGTGTTGGCGGCATAGCTGGAAATGTTGGCGGCATGGCTCGAAATGTTGACGGCATGGCTCGAAATGTTTGCGGCATGGCTCGAAATGTTGGCGCCATGGCTCGAAATGTTTTCGGCGTTTCTCGAAATGTTGGCGGCATGGCTCGAAATGTTGGCGGCATAGCTGGAAATGTTGGCGGCATGGCTCGAAATGTTGACGGCATGGCTCGAAATGTTGGCGGCATGGCTCGGAATGTTGGCGGCATAGCTGGAAATGTTGGCGGCATGGCTCGAAATGTTGGCGGCATGGCTCGAAATATTGACGGCATGGCTCGAAATGTTTGCGGCATGGTTCGAAATGTTGGCGCCATGGCTCGAAATGTTGGCGGCATGGCTCGAAATGTTGGCGGCATGGCTCGAAATGTTGGCGGCATAGCTCGAAATGTTGGCGGCATGGCTCAAAATGTTGGCGGCATGGCTCGAAATGTTGGCGGCATGGCTCGAAATGTTGGCGGCATGGCTCAAAATGTTGGCGGCATGGCTCGAAATGTTGGCGGCATGGCTCGAAATGTTGGCGGCATAGCTCGAAATGTTGGCGGCATGGCTCGAAATATTGGCGGCATGGCTCGAAATGTTGGCGGCATGGCTCGAAATGTTGGCGGGATGGCTCGAAACGTTGGCGGCGTGGCTCCAAATGTTGGCGACATGGCTCGAAATGTTGGCGGCATGGCTCGAAATGTTGGCGGCTTTTTTTGAAATGTTGGCGGCATGGCTCGAAATATTGGCGGCATGGCTCGAAATGTTGGCGGCATGGCTGGAAATGTTGGCGGCATTGCTCGAAATGTTGGCGGGATGGCTCGAAGCTTTGGCGGCATAGCTCGAAATGTTGGCGGCATGGCTCGAAATGTTGGCGGCATGGCTGGAAATGTTGGCGGCATGGCTCGAAATGTTGGCGGGATGGCTCGAAGCTTTGGCGGCATAGCTCGAAATGTTGGCGGCATGGCTCGAAATGTTGGCGGCATGGCTGGAAATGTTGGCGGCATGGCTCGAAATGTTGGCGGCATTGCTCGAAATGTTGGCGGCATGGCTCGAAATGTTGGCGGCATGACTCGAAGTGTTGGCGGCATGGCTCGAGGTGTTAGCGGAATGGCTCGAAATGTTGGCGGCATGGCTCAAAATGTTGGCGGCATGTCTTGAAATGTTGGCGGCATGGCTCGAAGCTTTGGCGGCATAGCTAGAAATGTTGGCGGCATGGCTCGAAATGTTGGCGGCTTGGCTCGAAATGTTGGCGGCATGGCTCGAAATGTTGGCGGCATGGCTCGAAATGTTGGCGGCATAGCTGGAAATGTTGGCGGCATGGCTCGAAATGTTGGCGGCATGGCTCGAAATGTTGACGGCATGGCTCGAAATGTTTGCGGCATGGCTCGAAATGTTGGCGCCATGGCTCGAAATGTTGGCGGCATGGCTCGAAATGTTTTCGGCGTGGCTCGAAATGTTTGCGGCATGGCTCGAAATGTTGGCGCCATGGCTCGAAATGTTGGCGGCATGGCTCGAAATGTTTTCGGCGTGGCTCGAAATGTTGACGGCATGGCTCGAAATGTTGGCGGCATAGCTGGAAATGTTGGCGGCATGGCTCGAAATGTTGGCGGCATGGCTCGAAATGTTTTCGGCGTGGCTCGAAATGTTGGCGGCATGGCTCGAAATGTTGACGGCATGGCTCGAAATGTTTGCGGCATGGCTCGAAATGTTGGCGCCATGGCTCGAAATGTTGGCGGCATGGCTCGAAATGTTTTCGGCGTGGCTCGAAATGTTGGCGGCATGGCTCGAAATGTTGGCGGCATGGCTCGAAATGTTGGCGGCATGGCTCGAAATGTTGGCGGCATGGCTCGAAATGTTGGCGGCATAGCTGGAAATGTTGGCGGCATGGCTCGAAATGTTGGCGGCATGGCTCGAAATGTTGACGGCATGGCTCGAAATCTTGGCGGCATGGCTCGAAATGTTGGCGGCATGGCTCGAAATGTTGACGGCATGGCTCGAAATGTTGGCGGCATGGCTCGAAATGTTTTCGGCGTGGCTCAAAATGTTGGCGGCATGGCTCGAAATGTTGGCGGCATAGCTGGAAATGTTGGCGGCATGGCTCGAAATGTTGGCGGCATGGCTCGAAATGTTTTCGGCGTGGCTCGAAATGTTGGCGGCATGGCTCGAAATGTTGGCGGCATAGCTGGAAATGTTGGCGGCATGGCTCGAAATGTTGACGGCATGGCTCGAAATGTTTGCGGCATGGCTCGAAATGTTGGCGCCATGGCTCGAAATGTTTTCGGCGTTTCTCGAAATGTTGGCGGCATGGCTCGAAATGTTGGCGGCATAGCTGGAAATGTTGGCGGCATGGCTCGAAATGTTGACGGCATGGCTCGAAATGTTGGCGGCATGGCTCGGAATGTTGGCGGCATAGCTGGAAATGTTGGCGGCATGGCTCGAAATGTTGGCGGCATGGCTCGAAATATTGACGGCATGGCTCGAAATGTTTGCGGCATGGTTCGAAATGTTGGCGCCATGGCTCGAAATGTTGGCGGCATGGCTCGAAATGTTGGCGGCATGGCTCGAAATGTTGGCGGCATAGCTCGAAATGTTGGCGGCATGGCTCAAAATGTTGGCGGCATGGCTCGAAATGTTGGCGGCATGGCTCGAAATGTTGGCGGCATGGCTCAAAATGTTGGCGGCATGGCTCGAAATGTTGGCGGCATGGCTCGAAATGTTGGCGGCATAGCTCGAAATGTTGGCGGCATGGCTCGAAATATTGGCGGCATGGCTCGAAATGTTGGCGGGATGGCTCGAAACGTTGGCGGCGTGGCTCCAAATGTTGGCGACATGGCTCGAAATGTTGGCGGCATGGCTCGAAATGTTGGCGGCTTTTTTTGAAATGTTGGCGGCATGGCTCGAAATATTGGCGGCATGGCTCGAAATGTTGGCGGCATGGCTGGAAATGTTGGCGGCATTGCTCGAAATGTTGGCGGGATAGCTCGAAGCTTTGGCGGCATAGCTCGAAATGTTGGCGGCATGGCTCGAAATGTTGGCGGCATGGCTGGAAATGTTGGCGGCATGGCTCGAAATGTTGGCGGGATGGCTCGAAGCTTTGGCGGCATAGCTCGAAATGTTGGCGGCATGGCTCGAAATGTTGGCGGCATGGCTGGAAATGTTGGCGGCATGGCTCGAAATGTTGGCGGCATTGCTCGAAATGTTGGCGGCATGGCTCGAAATGTTGGCGGCATGACTCGAAGTGTTGGCGGCATGGCTCGAGGTGTTAGAGGAATGGCTCGAAATGTTGGCGGCATGGCTCAAAATGTTGGCGGCATGTCTTGAAATGTTGGCGGCATGGCTCGAAGCTTTGGCGGCATAGCTAGAAATGTTGGCGGCATGGCTCGAAATGTTGGCGGCTTGGCTCGAAATGTTGGCGGCATGGCTCGAAATGTTGGCGGCATGGCTCGAAATGTTGGCGGCATAGCTGGAAATGTTGGCGGCATGGCTCGAAATGTTGGCGGCATGGCTCGAAATGTTGACGGCATGGCTCGAAATGTTTGCGGCATGACTCGAAATGTTGGCGCCATGGCTCGAAATGTTGGCGGCATGGCTCGAAATGTTTTCGGCGTGGCTCGAAATGTTGGCGGCATGGCTCGAAATGTTTGCGGCATGGCTCGAAATGTTGGCGCCATGGCTCGAAATGTTGGCGGCATGGCTCGAAATGTTTTCGGCGTGGCTCGAAATGTTGACGGCATGGCTCGAAATGTTGGCGGCATAGCTGGAAATGTTGGCGGCATGGCTCGAAATGTTGGCGGCATGGCTCGAAATGTTTTCGGCGTGGCTCGAAATGTTGGCGGCATGGCTCGAAATGTTGGCGGCATAGCTGGAAATGTTGGCGGCATGGCTCGAAATGTTGACGGCATGGCTCGAAATGTTTGCGGCATGGCTCGAAATGTTGGCGCCATGGCTCGAAATGTTGGCGGCATGGCCCGAAATGTTTTCGGCATGGCTCGAAATGTTGGCGGCATGGCTCGAAGTGTTGGCGGCATGGCTAGAAATGTTGGCGGCATGGCTCGAAGTGTTGGCGGCATGGCTCGAAGCTTTGGCGGCATAGCTAGAAATGTTGGCGGCATGGCTCGAAATGTTGGCGGCTTGGCTCGAAATGTTGGCGGCATGGCTCGAAATGTTGGCGGCATGGCTCGAAATGTTGGCGGCATAGCTGGAAATGTTGGCGGCATGGCTCGAAATGTTGGCGGCATGGCTCGAAATGTTGACGGCATGGCTCGAAATGTTTGCGGCATGGCTCGAAATGTTGGCGCCATGGCTCGAAATGTTGGCGGCATGGCTCGAAATGTTTTCGGCGTGGCTCGAAATGTTGGCGGCATGGCTCGAAATGTTTGCGGCATGGCTCGAAATGTTGGCGCCATGGCTCGAAATGTTGGCGGCATGGCTCGAAATGTTTTCGGCGTGGCTCGAAATGTTGGCGGCATGGCTCGAAATGTTTGCGGCATGGCTCGAAATGTTTTCGGCGTGGCTCGAAATGTTGGCGGCATGGCTCGAAATGTTTGCGGCATGGCTCGAAATGTTGGCGCCATGGCTCGAAATGTTGGCGGCATGGCTCGAAATGTTTTCGGCGTGGCTCGAAATGTTGACGGCATGGCTCGAAGCTTTGGCGGCATAGCTAGAAATGTTGGCGGCATGGCTCGAAATGTTGGCGGCTTGGCTCGAAATGTTGGCGGCATGGCTCGAAATGTTGGCGGCATGGCTCGAAATGTTGGCGGCATAGCTGGAAATGTTGGCGGCATGGCTCGAAATGTTGGCGGCATGGCTCGAAATGTTGGCGGCATGGCTCGAAATGTTGACGGCATGGCTCGAAATGTTTGCGGCATGGCTCGAAATGTTGGCGCCATGGCTCGAAATGTTGGCGCCATGGCTCGAAATGTTGGCGGCATGGCTCGAAATGTTTTCGGCGTGGCTCGAAATGTTGGCGGCATGGCTCGAAATGTTTTCGGCGTGGCTCGAAATGTTGGCGGCATGGCTCGAAATGTTTGCGGCATGTCTCGAAATGTTGGCGCCATGGCTCGAAATGTTGGCGGCATGGCTCGAAATGTTTTCGGCGTGGCTCGAAATGTTGGCGGCATGGCTCGAAATGTTGGCGGCATAGCTGGAAATGTTGGCGGCATGGCTCGAAATGTTGACGGCATGGCTCGAAATGTTTGCGGCATGGCTCGAAATGTTGGCGCCATGGCTCGAAATGTTGGCGGCATGGCTCGAAATGTTTTCGGCGTGGCTCGAAATGTTGGCGGCATGGCTCGACATGTTGGCGGCATAGCTGGAAATGTTGGCGGCATGGCTCGAAATGTTGACGGCATGGCTCGAAATGTTGGCGGCATGGCTCGGAATGTTGGCGGCATAGCTGGAAATGTTGGCGGCATGGCTCGAAATGTTGGCGGCATGGCTCGAAATATTGACGGCATGGCTCGAAATGTTTGCGGCATGGTTCGAAATGTTGGCGCCATGGCTCGAAAACTTGGCGGCATGGCTCGAAATGTTGGCGGCATGGCTCGAAATGTTGGCGGCATAGCTCGAAATGTTGGCGGCATGGCTGAAAATGTTGGCGGCATGGCTCGAAATGTTGGCGGCATGGCTCGAAATGTTGGCGGCATGACTCAAAATGTTGGCGGCATGGCTCGAAATGTTGGCGGCATGGCTCGAAATGTTGGCGGCATAGCTCGAAATGTTGGCGGCATGGCTCGAAATGTTGGCGGCATGGCTCGAAATGTTGGCGGCATACCTGGAAAAGTTGGCGTCATGGCTCGAAATGTTGGCGGCATGGCTCGAAATGTTGGCGGCGTGGCACGAAATGTTGGCGGCCTGGCTCGATATGTTGGCGGCATGGCTCGAGGTGTTGGCGGCATGGCTCGAAATGTTGGCTGCATGGCTCGAAATGTTGGCGGCATGGATCGAAATGTTGGCGGCATGGCTGGAAATGTTGGCGGCATGCCTCGAAATGTTGGCGGCATGGCTCGAAATGTTGGCGGCGTGGCACGAAATGTTGGCGGCATGGCTCAAAATGTTGGCGGCATGGCTGGAAATGTTGGCGGCATGCCTCGAAATGTTGGCGGCATGGCTCGAAATGTTGGCGGCGTGGCACGAAATGTTGGCGGCATGGCTCAAAATGTTGGCGGCATGGCTGGAAATGTTGGCGGCATGGCTCGAAATGTTGGCGGCATGGCTCAAAATGTTGGCGGCATGGCTCGAAATGTTGGCGTCATGGCTCGAAATGTTGGCGGCATGTCTCGAAATGTTGGCGGCATGGCTCGAAGTGTTGGCGGCATGGCTCGAGGTGTTAGCGGAATGGCTCGAAATGTTGGCGGCATGGCTCAAAATGTATTCGGCATGGCTTGAAATGTTGGCGGCAAGGCTCGAAGTGTTGGCGGCATAGCTAGAAATGTTGGCGGCATGGCTCGAAATGTTGGCGGCATGGCTCGATATGTTGGCGGCATGGCTCGAAATTTTGGCGGCAAGGCTCGAAATGTTGGCGGCATGGCTCGAAATGGCGGCATGACTCAAAATGTTGGCGGCATGGCTCGAAGTGTTGGCGGCATAGCTCGAAATGTTGGCGGCATGGCTCGAAATGATGGCGGCATGGCTCAAAATGTTGGCGGCATGGCTCGAAATGTTAGCGGCATGGCTCAAAAAGTTGGCGGCACGGCTCGAAATGTTGGCGGCATGGCTCGAAATGTTGGCGGCATAGCTCGAAATGTTGGCGGCATGGCTCGAAATGTTGGCGGAGTGGCTGGAAATGTTGGCGGCATGGCTCGAAATGTTCGCGGCATGACTCGAAGTGTTGGCGGCATGGCTCGAAGTGTTAGCGGAATGGCTCGAAATGTTGGCGGCATGGCTCGAAGCTTTGGCGGCATAGCTAGAAATGTTGGCGGCATGGCTCGAAATGTTGGCGGCTTGGCTCGAAATGTTGGCGGCATGGCTCGAAATGTTGGCGGCATGGCTCGAAATGTTGGCGGCATAGCTGGAAATGTTGGCGGCATGGCTCGAAATGTTGGCGGCATGGCTCGAAATGTTGACGGCATGGCTCGAAATGTTTGCGGCATGGCTCGAAATGTTGGCGCCATGGCTCGAAATGTTGGCGGCATGGCTCGAAATGTTTTCGGCGTGGCTCGAAATGTTGGCGGCATGGCTCGAAATGTTTGCGGCATGGCTCGAAATGTTGGCGCCATGGCTCGAAATGTTGGCGCCATGGCTCGAAATGTTGGCGCCATGGCTCGAAATGTTGGCGGCATGGCTCGAAATGTTTTCGGCGTGGCTCGAAATGTTGGCGGCATGGCTCGAAATGTTTTCGGCGTGGCTCGAAATGTTGGCGGCATGGCTCGAAATGTTTGCGGCATGTCTCGAAATGTTGGCGCCATGGCTCGAAATGTTGGCGGCATGGCTCGAAATGTTTTCGGCGTGGCTCGAAATGTTGGCGGCATGGCTCGAAATGTTGGCGGCATAGCTGGAAATGTTGGCGGCATGGCTCGAAATGTTGACGGCATGGCTCGAAATGTTTGCGGCATGGCTCGAAATGTTGGCGCCATGGCTCGAAATGTTGGCGGCATGGCTCGAAATGTTTTCGGCGTGGCTCGAAATGTTGGCGGCATGGCTCGACATGTTGGCGGCATAGCTGGAAATGTTGGCGGCATGGCTCGAAATGTTGACGGCATGGCTCGAAATGTTGGCGGCATGGCTCGGAATGTTGGCGGCATAGCTGGAAATGTTGGCGGCATGGCTCGAAATGTTGGCGGCATGGCTCGAAATATTGACGGCATGGCTCGAAATGTTTGCGGCATGGTTCGAAATGTTGGCGCCATGGCTCGAAAACTTGGCGGCATGGCTCGAAATGTTGGCGGCATGGCTCGAAATGTTGGCGGCATAGCTCGAAATGTTGGCGGCATGGCTCAAAATGTTGGCGGCATGGCTCGAAATGTTGGCGGCATGGCTCGAAATGTTGGCGGCATGACTCAAAATGTTGGCGGCATAGCTCGAAATGTTGGCGGCATGGCTCGAAATGTTGGCGGCATGGCTCGAAATGTTGGCGGCATACCTGGAAAAGTTGGCGTCATGGCTCGAAATGTTGGCGGCATGGCTCGAAATGTTGGCGGCGTGGCACGAAATGTTGGCGGCCTGGCTCGATATGTTGGCGGCATGGCTCGAGGTGTTGGCGGCATGGCTCGAAATGTTGGCTGCATGGCTCGAAATGTTGGCGGCATGGATCGAAATGTTGGCGGCATGGCTGGAAATGTTCGCGGCATGCCTCGAAATGTTGGCGGCATGGCTCGAAATGTTGGCGGCGTGGCACGAAATGTTGGCGGCATGGCTCAAAATGTTGGCGGCATGGCTGGAAATGTTGGCGGCATGCCTCGAAATGTTGGCGGCATGGCTCGAAATGTTGGCGGCGTGGCACGAAATGTTGGCGGCATGGCTCAAAATGTTGGCGGCATGGCTGGAAATGTTGGCGGCATGGCTCGAAATGTTGGCGGCATGGCTCAAAATGTTGGCGGCATGGCTCGAAATGTTGGCGTCATGGCTCGAAATGTTGGCGGCATGTCTCGAAATGTTGGCGGCATGGCTCGAAGTGTTGGCGGCATGGCTCGAGGTGTTAGCGGAATGGCTCGAAATGTTGGCGGCATGGCTCAAAATGTATTCGGCATGGCTTGAAATGTTGGCGGCAAGGCTCGAAGTGTTGGCGGCATAGCTAGAAATGTTGGCGGCATGGCTCGAAATGTTGGCGGCATGGCTCGATATGTTGGCGGCATGGCTCGAAATTTTGGCGGCAAGGCTCGAAATGTTGGCGGCATGGCTCGAAATGGCGGCATGACTCAAAATGTTGGCGGCATGGCTCGAAGTGTTGGCGGCATAGCTCGAAATGTTGGCGGCATGGCTCGAAATGATGGCGGCATGGCTCAAAATGTTGGCGGCATGGCTCGAAATGTTAGCGGCATGGCTCAAAAAGTTGGCGGCACGGCTCGAAATGTTGGCGGCATGGCTCGAAATGTTGGCGGCATAGCTCGAAATGTTGGCGGCATGGCTCGAAATGTTGGCGGAGTGGCTGGAAATGTTGGCGGCATGGCTCGAAATGTTGGCGGCATGACTCGAAGTGTTGGCGGCATGGCTCGAAGTGTTAGCGGAATGGCTCGAAATGTTGGCGGCATGGCTCGAAGCTTTGGCGGCATAGCTAGAAATGTTGGCGGCATGGCTCGAAATGTTGGCGGCTTGGCTCGAAATGTTGGCGGCATGGCTCGAAATGTTGGCGGCATGGCTCGAAATGTTGGCGGCATAGCTGGAAATGTTGGCGGCATGGCTCGAAATGTTGGCGGCATGGCTCGAAATGTTGACGGCATGGCTCGAAATGTTTGCGGCATGGCTCGAAATGTTGGCGCCATGGCTCGAAATGTTGGCGGCATGGCTCGAAATGTTTTCGGCGTGGCTCGAAATGTTGGCGGCATGGCTCGAAATGTTTGCGGCATGGCTCGAAATGTTGGCGCCATGGCTCGAAATGTTGGCGGCATGGCTCGAAATGTTTTCGGCGTGGCTCGAAATGTTGACGGCATGGCTCGAAATGTTGGCGGCATAGCTGGAAATGTTGGCGGCATGGCTCGAAATGTTGGCGGCATGGCTCGAAATGTTTTCGGCGTGGCTCGAAATGTTGGCGGCATGGCTCGAAATGTTGGCGGCATAGCTGGAAATGTTGGCGGCATGGCTCGAAATGTTGACGGCATGGCTCGAAATGTTTGCGGCATGGCTCGAAATGTTGGCGCCATGGCTCGAAATGTTGGCGGCATGGCTCGAAATGTTTTCGGCGTGGCTCGAAATGTTGGCGGCATGGCTCGAAATGTTGGCGGCATAGCTGGAAAAGTTGGCGGCATGGCTCGAAATGTTGACGGCATGGCTCGTAATGTTGGCGGCATGGCTCGGAATGTTGGCGGCATAGCTGGAAATGTTGGCGGCATGGCTCGAAATGTTGGCGGCATGGCTCGAAATATTGACGGCATGGCTCGAAATGTTTGCGGCATGGTTCGAAATGTTGGCGCCATGGCTCGAAAACTTGGCGGCATGGCTCGAAATGTTGGCGGCATGGCTCGAAATGTTGGCGGCATAGCTCGAAATGTTGGCGGCATGGCTCAAAATGTTGGCGGCATGGCTCGAAATGTTGGCGGCATGGCTCGAAATGTTGGCGGCATGGCTCAAAATGTTGGCGGCATGGCTCGAAATGTTGGCGGCATGACTCGAAATGTTGGCGGCATAGCTCGAAATGTTGGCGGCATGGCTCGAAATGTTGGCGGCATGGCTCGAAATGTTGGCGGCATACCTGGAAAAGTTGGCGTCATGGCTCGAAATGTTGGCGGCATGGCTCGAAATGTTGGCGGCGTGGCACGAAATGTTGGCGGCCTGGCTCGATATGTTGGCGGCATGGCTCGAGGTGTTGGCGGCATGGCTCGAAATGTTGGCTGCATGGCTCGAAATGTTGGCGGCATGGCTCGAAATGTTGGCGGCATGGCTGGAAATGTTGGCGGCATGCCTCGAAATGTTGGCGGCATGGCTCAAAATGTTGGCGGCGTGGCACGAAATGTTGGCGGCATGGCTCAAAATGTTGGCGGCATGGCTGGAAATGTTGGCGGCATGCCTCGAAATGTTGGCGGCATGGCTCGAAATGTTGGCGGCGTGGCACGAAATGTTGGCGGCATGGCTCAAAATGTTGGCGGCATGGCTGGAAATGTTGGCGGCATGGCTCGAAATGTTGGCGGCATGGCTCAAAATGTTGGCGGCATGGCTCGAAATGTTGGCGTCATGGCTCGAAATGTTGGCGGCATGTCTCGAAATGTTGGCGGCATGGCTCGAAGTGTTGGCGGCATGGCTCGAGGTGTTAGCGGAATGGCTCGAAATGTTGGCGGCATGGCTCAAAATGTATTCGGCATGGCTTGAAATGTTGGCGGCATGGCTCGAAGTGTTGGCGGCATAGCTAGAAATGTTGGCGGCATGGCTCGAAATGTTGGCGGCATGGCTCGATATGTTGGCGGCATGGCTCGAAATTTTGGCGGCAAAGCTCGAAATGTTGGCGGCATGGCTCGAAATGGCGGCATGACTCAAAATGTTGGCGGCATGGTTCGAAGTGTTGGCGGCATAGCTCGAAATGTTGGCGGCATGGCTCGAAATGATGGCGGCATGGCTCAAAATGTTGGCGGCATGGCTCGAAATGTTAGCGGCATGGCTCAAAAAGTTGGCGGCACGGCTCGAAATGTTGGCGGCATGGCTCGAGATGTTGGCGGCATAGCTCGAAATGTTGGCGGCATGGCTCGAAATGTTGGCGGAGTGGCTGGAAATGTTGGCGGCATGGCTCGAAATGTTGGCGGCATGACTCGAAGTGTTGGCGGCATGGCTCGAAGTGTTAGCGGAATGGCTCGAAATGTTGGCGGCATGGCTCAAAATGTTGGCGGCATGGCTTGAAATGTTGGCGGCATGGCTCGAAGCTTTGGCGGCATAGCTAGAAATGTTGGCGGCATGGCTCGAAATGTTGGCGGCATGGCTCGAAATGTTGGCGGCATGGCTCGAAATGTTGGCGGCATGGCTCGAAATGTTGGCGGCATAGCTGAAAATGTTGGCGGCATGGCTCGAAATGTTGGCGGCATGGCTCGAAATGTTGACGGCATGGCTCGAAATGTTTGCGGCATGGCTCGAAATGTTGGCGCCATGGCTCGAAATGTTGGCGGCATGGCTCGAAATGTTTTTGGCGTGGCTCGAAATGTTGGCGGCATGGCTCGAAATGTTGGCGGCATGGCTCGAAATGTTGGTGGCATGGCTCGAAATGTTGGCGGCATAGCTGGAAATGTTGGCGGCATGGCTCGAAATGTTGGCGGCATGGCTCGAAATGTTGACGGCATGGCTCGAAATTTTTGCGGCATGGCTCGAAATGTTGGCGACATGGCTCGAAATGTTGGCGGCATGGCTCGAAATGTTTTTGGCGTGGCTCGAAATGTTGGCGGCATGGCTCGAAATGTTGGCGGCATACTGGAAATGTTGGCGGCATGGCTCGAAATGTTGACGGCATGGCTCGAAATGTTGGCGGCATGGCTCGGAATGTTGGCGGCATAGCTGGAAATGTTGGCGGCATGGCTCGAAATGTTGGCGGCATGGCTCGAAATATTGACGGCATGGCTCGAAATGTTTGCGGCATGGTTCGAAATGTTGGCGCCATGGGTCGAAATGTTGGCGGCATGGCTCGAAATTTTGGCGGCGTGGCTTTAAATGTTGGCGGCATGGCTCGAAATGTTGGCGGCTTGGCTCAAAATGTTGGCGTCATGGCTCGAAATCTTGGCGGCATGGCTTTAAATGTTGGCGGCATGGCTCCAAATGTTGGCGGCATGACTCGAAATGTTGACGGCATGACTCGAAATGTTGGCGGCATGGCTCGAAATGTTGGCGGCATGGCTCCAAATGTTGGCGGCATGACTCGAAATGTTGGCGGCATGACTCGAAATGTTGACGGCATGGCTCCAAATGTTGGCGGCATGGCTCGAAATGTTGGCGGCATGGCTAGAAATGTTGGCGGCATGGTTCGAAATGTTGGCGGTATGGCTCGAAATGTTGGCGGGATGGCTCGAAATATTGGCGGCATGGCTCGAAATGTTGGCGGCATACCTGGAAAAGTTGGCGGCATGGCTCGAAATGTTGGCGGGATGGCTCGAAACGTTGGCGGCGTGGCTCCAAATGTTGGCGGCGCGGCTCGAAATGTTGGCGACATGGCTCGAAATGTTGGCGGCATGGCTCGAAATGTTGGCGGCTTTTTTTGAAATGTTGGCGGCATGGCTCGAAATATTGGCGGCATGGCTCGAAATGTTGGCGGCATGGCTGGAAATGTTGGCGGCATTGCTCGAAATGTTGGCGGGATGGCTCGAAGCTTTGGCGGCATAGCTCGAAATGTTGGCGGCATGGCTCGAAATGTTGGCGGCATGGCTGGAAATGTTGGCGGCATGGCTCGAAATGTTGGCGGGATGGCTCGAAGCTTTGGCGGCATAGCTCGAAATGTTGGCGGCATGGCTGGAAATGTTGGCGGCATGGCTGGAAATGTTGGCGGCATGGCTCGAAATGTTGGCGGCATTGCTCGAAATGTTGGCGGCATGGCTCGAAATGTTGGCGGCATGACTCGAAGTGTTGGCGGCATGGCTCGAGGTGTTAGCGGAATGGCTCGAAATGTTGGCGGCATGGCTCAAAATGTTGGCGGCATGTCTTGAAATGTTGGCGGCATGGCTCGAAGCTTTGGCGGCATAGCTAGAAATGTTGGCGGCATGGCTCGAAATGTTGGCGGCTTGGTTCGAAATGTTGGCGGCATGGCTCGAAATGTTGGCGGCATGGCTCGAAATGTTGGCGGCATAGCTGGAAATGTTGGCGGCATGGCTCGAAATGTTGGCGGCATGGCTCGAAATGTTGACGGCATGGCTCGAAATGTTTGCGGCATGGCTCGAAATGTTGGCGCCATGGCTCGAAATGTTGGCGGCATGGCTCGAAATGTTTTCGGCGTGGCTCGAAATGTTGGCGGCATGGCTCGAAATGTTTGCGGCATGGCTCGAAATGTTGGCGCCATGGCTCGAAATGTTGGCGGCATGGCTCGAAATGTTTTCGGCGTGGCTCGAAATGTTGACGGCATGGCTCGAAATGTTGGCGGCATAGCTGGAAATGTTGGCGGCATGGCTCGAAAAGTTGGCGGCATGGCTCGAAATGTTTTCGGCGTGGCTCGAAATGTTGGCGGCATGGCTCGAAATGTTGGCGGCATAGCTGGAAATGTTGGCGGCATGGCTCGAAATGTTGACGGCATGGCTCGAAATGTTTGCGGCATGGCTCGAAATGTTGGCGCCATGGCTCGAAATGTTGGCGGCATGGCTCGAAATGTTTTCGGCGTGGCTCGAAATGTTGGCGGCATGGCTCGAAATGTTGGCGGCATAGCTGGAAATGTTGGCGGCATGGCTCGAAATGTTGACGGCATGGCTCGAAATGTTGGCGGCATGGCTCGGAATGTTGGCGGCATAGCTGGAAATGTTGGCGGCATGGCTCGAAATGTTGGCGGCATGGCTCGAAATATTGACGGCATGGCTCGAAATGTTTGCGGCATGGTTCGAAATGTTGGCGCCATGGCTCGAAAACTTGGCGGCATGGCTCGAAATGTTGGCGGCATGGCTCGAAATGTTGGCGGCATAGCTCGAAATGTTGGCGGCATGGCTCAAAATGTTGGCGGCATGGCTCGAAATGTTGGCGGCATGGCTCGGAATGTTGGCGGCATGGCTCAAAATGTTGGCGGCATGGCTCGAAATGTTGGCGGCATGGCTCGAAATGTTGGCGGCATAGCTCGAAATGTTGGCGGCATGGCTCGAAATGTTGGCGGCATGGCTCGAAATGTTGGCGGCATACCTGGAAAAGTTGGCGTCATGGCTCGAAATGTTGGCGGCATGGCTCGAAATGTTGGCGGCGTGGCACGAAATGTTGGCGGCCTGGCTCGATATGTTGGCGGCATGGCTCGAGGTGTTGGCGGCATGGCTCGAAATGTTGGCTGCATGGCTCGAAATGTTGGCGGCATGGCTCGAAATGTTGGCGGCATGGCTGGAAATGTTGGCGGCATGCCTCGAAATGTTGGCGGCATGGCTCGAAATGTTGGCGGCGTGGCACGAAATGTTGGCGGCATGGCTCAAAATGTTGGCGGCATGGCTGGAAATGTTGGCGGCATGCCTCGAAATGTTGGCGGCATGGCTCAAAATGTTGGCGGCGTGGCACGAAATGTTGGCGGCATGGCTCAAAATGTTGGCGGCATGGCTGGAAATGTTGGCGGCATGGCTCGAAATGTTGGCGGCATGGCTCAAAATGTTGGCGTAATGGCTCGAAATGTTGGCGTCATGGCTCGAAATGTTGGCGGCATGTCTCGAAATGTTGGCGGCATGGCTCGAAGTGTTGGCGGCATGGCTCGAGGTGTTAGCGGAATGGCTCGAAATGTTGGCGGCATGGCTCAAAATGTATTCGGCATGGCTTGAAATGTTGGCGGCATGGCTCGAAGTGTTGGCGGCATAGCTAGAAATGTTGGCGGCATGGCTCGAAATGTTGGCGGCATGGCTCGATATGTTGGCGGCATGGCTCGAAATTTTGGCGGCAAGGCTCGAAATGTTGGCGGCATGGCTCGAAATGGCGGCATGACTCAAAATGTTGGCGGCATGGCTCGAAGTGTTGGCGGCATAGCTCGAAATGTTGGCGGCATGGCTCGAAATGATGGCGGCATGGCTCAAAATGTTGGCGGCATGGCTCGAAATGTTAGCGGCATGGCTCAAAAAGTTGGCGGCACGGCTCGAAATGTTGGCGGCATGGCTCGAAATGTTGGCGGCATAGCTCGAAATGTTGGCGGCATGGCTCGAAATGTTGGCGGAGTGGCTGGAAATGTTGGCGGCATGGCTCGAAATGTTGGCGGCATGACTCGAAGTGTTGGCGGCATGGCTCGAAGTGTTAGCGCAATGGCTCGAAATGTTGGCGGCATGGCTCAAAATGTTGGCGGCATGGCTTGAAATGTTGGCGGCATGGCTCGAAGCTTTGGCGGCATAGCTAGAAATGTTGGCGGCATGGCTCGAAATGTTGGCGGCATGGCTCGAAATGTTGGCGGCATGGCTCGAAATGTTGGCGGCATGGCTCGAAATGTTGGCGGCATAGCTGGAAATGTTGGCGGCATGGCTCGAAATGTTGGCGGCATGGCTCGAAATGTTGACGGCATGGCTCGAAATGTTTGCGGCATGGCTCGAAATGTTGGCGCCATGGTTCGAAATGTTGGCGGCATGGCTCGAAATGTTTTTGGCGTGGCTCGAAATGTTGGCGGCATGGCTCGAAATGTTGGCGGCATGGCTCGAAATGTTGGTGGCATGGCTCGAAATGTTGGCGGCATAGCTGGAAATGTTGGCGGCATGGCTCGAAATGTTGGCGGCATGGCTCGAAATGTTGACGGCATGGCTCGAAATTTTTGCGGCATGGCTCGAAATGTTGGCGCCATGGCTCGAAATGTTGGCGGCATGGCTCGAAATGTTTTTGGCGTGGCTCGAAATGTTGGCGACATGGCTCGAAATGTTGGCGGCATACTGGAAATGTTGACGGCATGGCTCGAAATGTTGGCGGCATGGCTCGGAATGTTGGCGGCATAGCTGGAAATGTTGGCGGCATGGCTCGAAATGTTGGCGGCATGGCTCGAAATGTTGGTGGCATGGCTCGAAATGTTGGCGGCATAGCTGGAAATGTTGGCGGCATGGCTCGAAATGTTGGCGGCATGGCTCGAAATGTTGACGGCATGGCTCGAAATTTTTGCGGCATGGCTCGAAATGTTGGCGCCATGGCTCGAAATGTTGGCGGCATGGCTCGAAATGTTTTTGGCCTGGCTCGAAATGTTGGCGACATGGCTCGAAATGTTGGCGGCATACTGGAAATGTTTACGGCATGGCTCGAAATGTTGGCGGCATGGCTCGGAATGTTGGCGGCATAGCTGGAAATGTTGGCGGCATGGCTCGAAATGTTGGCGGCATGGCTCGAAATATTGACGGCATGGCTCGAAATGTTTGCGGCATGGTTCGAAATGTTGGCGCCATGGCTCGAAATGTTGGCGGCATGGATCGAAATTTTGGCGGCGTGGCTTTAAATGTTGGCGGCATGGCTCGAAATGTTGGCGGCTTGGCTCAAAATGTTGGCGTCATGGCTCGAAATCTTGGCGGCATGGCTTTAAATGTTGGTGGCATTGCTCCAAATGTTGGCGGCATGACTCGAAATGTTGACGGCATGGCTCGAAATGTTGGCGGCATGGCTCGAAATGTTGGCGGCATGGCTCCAAATGTTGGCGGCATGACTCGAAATGTTGGCGGCATGACTCGAAATGTTGACGGCATGGCTCCAAATGTTGGCGGCATGGCTCGAAATGTTGGCGGCATGGCTAGAAATGTTGGCGGCATGGTTCGAAATGTTGGCGGTATGGCTCGAAATGTTGGCGGGATGGCTCGAAACGTTGGCGGCGTGGCTCCAAATGTTGGCGGCGTGGCTCGAAATGTTGGCGACATGGCTCGAAATGTTGGCCGCATGGCTCGAAATGTTAGCGGCTTTTTTTGAAATGTTGGCGGCATGGCTCGAAATGTTGGCGGCATGGCTCGAAATGTTGGCGGCATGGCTGGAAATGTTGGCGGCATTGCTCGAAATGTTGGCGGCATGGCTCGAAATGTTGGCGGCTAGGCTCGAAATAACGGCATGAATCGAAATGTTGGCGGCATGGCTAGAAGTGTTGGCGGCATAGCTCGAAATGTTGGCGGCTTGGCTCGAAATGTTGGCGGCATGGCTCGAAATGTTGGCGGCATGGCTCGAAATGTTGGCGGCATGGCTCAAAATGTTGGCAGCATGACTCGAAATGTTGGCGGCATGCCTCGAAATGATGGCGGCATGGCTCGAAATGTTGGCGGCATGGCTCAAAATGTTGGCGGCATGGCTCGAAATGTTGGCGGCATGGCTCGAAATGTTGGCGGCATAGCTCGAAATGTTGGCGGCATGGCTCGAAATGTTGGCGGCATGGCTCGAAATGTTGGCGGCATACCTGGAAATGTTGGCGGCATGGCTCGAAATGTTGGCGGCATGGCTCGAAATGTTGGCGGCGTGGCACGAAATGTTGGCGGCCTGGCTCGATATGTTGGCGTCATGGCTCGAGGTGTTGGCGGCATGGCTCGAAATGTTGGCGGCATGGCTCGAAATGTTGGCGGCATGGCTCGAAAGTTGGCGGCATGGCTGGAAATGTTGGCGGCATGGCTCGAAATGTTGGCGGCATGGCTCGAAATGTTGGCGGCGTGGCACGAAATGTTGGCGGCATGGCTCGAAATGTTGGCGGCATGGCTGGAAATGTTGGCGGCATGGCTCGAAATGTTGGCGGCATGGCTCAAAATGTTGGCGGCATGGCTCGAAATGTTGGCGTCATGGATCGAAATGTTGGTGGCATGCCTCGAAATGATGGCGGCATGGCTCGAAATGTTAGCGGAAAGGCTCGAAATGTTGGCGGCATGGCTCAAAATGTTTTCGGCATGGCTTGAAATGTTGGCGGCATGGCTCGAAATGTTGGCGGCATAGTTAGAAATGTTGGCGGCATGGCTCGAAATGTTGGCGGCATGGTTCCATATGTTGGCGGCATGGCTCGAAATGTTGGCGGCAAGGCTCGTAATGTTGGCGGCATGGCTCGAAATGGCGGCATGACTCAAAATGTTGGCGGCATGGCTCGAAGTGTTGGCGGCATAGCTCGAAATGTTGGCGGCATGGCTCGAAATGATGGCGGCATGGCTCGAAATGTTGGCGGCATGGCTCAAAATGTTGGCGGCAAGGCTCGTAATGTTGGCGGCATGGCTCGAAATGGCGGCATGACTCAAAATGTTGGCGGCATGGCTCGAAGTGTTGGCGGCATAGCTCGAAATGTTGGCGGCATGGCTCGAAATGATGGCGGCATGGCTCGAAATGTTGGCGGCATGGCTCAAAATGTTGGCGGCACGGCTCGAAATGTTGGCGGCATGGCTCGAAATGGCGGCATGACTCAAAATGTTGACGGCATGGCTCGAAGTGTTGGCGGCATAGCTCGAAATGTTGGCGGCATGGCTCGAAATGATGGCGGCATGGCTCAAAATGTTGGCGGCATGGGTCGAAATGTTGGCGGCATGGCTCAAAATGTTGGCGGCACGGCTCGAAATGTTGGCGGCATAGCTCGAAATGTTGGCGGCATGGCTCGAAATGATGGCGGCATGGCTCAAAATGTTGGCGGCATGCTCGAAATGTTGGCGGCATGGCTCGAAATGTTGGCGGCATGGCTCGAAATGTTGGCGGCATGGCTGGAAATGTTGGCGGCATGGCTCGAAATGTTGGCGGCATTGCTCGAAATGTTGGCGGCATCGCTCGAAATGTTGGCGGCATGACTCGAAGTGTTGGCGGCATGGCTCGAAGCTTTGGCGGCATAGCTAGAAATGTTGGCGGCATGGCTCGAAACGTTGGCGGCTTGGCTCGAAATGTTGGCGGCATGGCTCGAAATGTTGGCGGCATGGCTCGAAAAGTTGGCGGCATAGCTGGAAATGTTGGCGGCATGGCTCGAAATGTTGGCGGCATGGCTCGAAATGTTGACGGCATGGCTCGAAATGTTTGCGGCATGGCTCGAAATGTTGGCGCCATGGCTCGAAATGTTGGCGGCATGGCTCGAAATGTTTTCGGCGTGGCTCGAAATGTTGGCGGCATGGCTCGAAATGTTGGCGGCATGGCTCGAAATGTTGGTGGCATTGCTCGAAATGTTGGCGGCATGGCTCGAAATGTTGGCGGCATGACTCGAAGTGTTGGCGGCATGGGTCGAAGCTTTGGCGGCATAGCTAGAAATGTTGGCGGCATGGCTCGAAACGTTGGCGGCTTGGCTCGAAATGTTGGCGGCATGGCTCGAAATGTTGGCGGCATGGCTCGAAATGTTGGCGGCATAGCTGGAAATGTTGGCGGCATGGCTCGAAATGTTGGCGGCATGGCTCGAAATGTTGACGGCATGGCTCGAAATGTTTGCGGCATGGCTCGAAATGTTGGCGCCATGGCTCGAAATGTTGGCGGCATGGCTCGAAATGTTTTCGGCGTGGCTCGAAATGTTGGCGGCATGGCTCGAAATGTTGGCGGCATGGCTCGAAATGTTGGTGGCATGGCTCGAAATGTTGGCGGCATAGCTGGAAAAGTTGGCGGCATGGCTCGAAATGTTGGCGGCATGGCTCGAAATGTTGACGGCATGGCTCGAAATGTTGGCGGCATGGCTCGAAATGTTGGCGGCATGGCTCGAAATGTTGACGGCATGGCTCGAAATGTTGGCGGCATGGCTCGAAATGTTGACGGCATGGCTCGAAATGTTTGCGGCATGGCTCGAAATATTGGCGCCATGGCTCGAAATGTTGGCGGCATGGCTCGAAATGTTTTCGGCGTGGCTCGAAATGTTGGCGGAATGGCTCGAAATGTTGGCGGCATAGCTGGAAATGTTGGCGGCATGGCTCGAAATGTTGGCGGCATGGCTCGAAATGTTGGCGGCGTGGCACGAAATGTTGGCGGCCTGGCTCGATATGTTGGCGTCATGGCTCGAAATGTTGGCGGCGTGGCACGAAATGTTGGCGGCATGGCTCGAAATGTTGGCGGCATGGCTGGACATGTTGGCGGCATGGCTCGAAATGTTGGCGGCATGGCTCAAAATGTTGGCGGAATGGCTCGAAATGTTGGCGGCATAGCTGGAAATGTTGGCGGCATGGCTCGAAATGTTAACGGCATGGCTCGAAATGTTGGCGTCATGGATCGAAATGTTGGCGGCATGCCTCGAAATGATGGCGGCATGGCTCGAAATGTTAGCGGAAAGGCTCGAAATGTTGGCGGCATGGCTCAAAATGTTTTCGGCATGGCTTGAAATGTTGGCGGCATGGCTCGAAATGTTGGCGGCATAGTTAGAAATGTTGGCGGCATGGCTCGAAATGTTGGCGGCATGGTTCCATATGTTGGCGGCATGGCTCGAAATGTTGGCGGCAAGGCTCGAAATGTTGGCGGCATGGCTCGTTATGGCGGCATGACTCAAAATGTTGGCGGCATGGCTCGAAGTGTTGGCGGCATAGCTCGAAATGTTGGCGGCATGGCTCGAAATGATGGCGGCATGGCTCGAAATGTTGGCGGCATGGCTCGAAATGTTGGCGGCATGGCTCAAAATGTTGGCGGCACGGCTCGAAATGTTGGCGGCATGGCTCGAAATGGCGGCATGACTCAAAATGTTGACGGCATGGCTCGAAGTGTTGGCGGCATAGCTCGAAATGTTGGCGGCATGGCTCGAAATGATGGCGGCATGGCTCAAAATGTTGGCGGCATGGCTCGAAATGTTGGCGGCATGGCTCAAAATGTTGGCGGCACGGCTCGAAATGTTGGCGGCATAGCTCGAAATGTTGGCGGCATGGCTCGAAATGATGGCGGCATGGCTCAAAATGTTGGCGGCATGGCTCGAAATGTTGGCGGCATGGCTCGAAATGTTGGCGGCATGGCTCGAAATGTTGGCGGCATGGCTGGCAATGTTGGCGGCATGGCTCGAAATGTTGGCGGCATTGCTCGAAATGTTGGCGGCATGGCTCGAAATGTTGGCGGCATGACTCGAAGTGTTGGCGGCATGGCTCGAAGCTTTGGCGGCATAGCTAGAAATGTTGGCGGCATGGCTCGAAACGTTGGCGGCTTGGCTCGAAATGTTGGCGGCATGGCTCGAAATGTTGGCGGCATGGCTCGAAAAGTTGGCGGCATAGCTGGAAATGTTGGCGGCATGGCTCGAAATGTTGGCGGCATGGCTCGAAATGTTGACGGCATGGCTCGAAATGTTTGCGGCATGGCTCGAAATGTTGGCGCCATGGCTCGAAATGTTGGCGGCATGGCTCGAAATGTTTTCGGCGTGGCTCGAAATGTTGGCGGCATGGCTCGAAATGTTGGCGGCATGGCTCGAAATGTTGGTGGCATTGCTCGAAATGTTGGCGGCATGGCTCGAAATGTTGGCGGCATGACTCGAAGTGTTGGCGGCATGGGTCGAAGCTTTGGCGGCATAGCTAGAAATGTTGGCGGCATGGCTCGAAACGTTGGCGGCTTGGCTCGAAATGTTGGCGGCATGGCTCGAAATGTTGGCGGCATGGCTCGAAATGTTGGCGGCATAGCTGGAAATGTTGGCGGCATGGCTCGAAATGTTGGCGGCATGGCTCGAAATGTTGACGGCATGGCTCGAAATGTTTGCGGCATGGCTCGAAATGTTGGCGCCATGGCTCGAAATGTTGGCGGCATGGCTCGAAATGTTTTCGGCGTGGCTCGAAATGTTGGCGGCATGGCTCGAAATGTTGGCGGCATGGCTCGAAATGTTGGTGGCATGGCTCGAAATGTTGGCGGCATAGCTGGAAAAGTTGGCGGCATGGCTCGAAATGTTGGCGGCATGGCTCGAAATGTTGACGGCATGGCTCGAAATGTTGGCGGCATGGCTCGAAATGTTGGCGGCATGGCTCGAAATGTTGACGGCATGGCTCGAAATGTTGGCGGCATGGCTCGAAATGTTGACGGCATGACTCGAAATGTTTGCGGCATGGCTCGAAATATTGGCGCCATGGCTCGAAATGTTGGCGGCATGGCTCGAAATGTTTTCGGCGTGGCTCGAAATGTTGGCGGAATGGCTCGAAATGTTGGCGGCATAGCTGGAAATGTTGGCGGCATGGCTCGAAATGTTGGCGGCATGGCTCGAAATGTTGGCGGCGTGGCACGAAATGTTGGCGGCCTGGCTCGATATGTTGGCGTCATGCCTCGAGGTGTTGGCGGCATGGCCCGAAATGTTGGCGGCATGGCTCGAAATGTTGGCGGCATGGCTCGAAATGTTGGCGGCATGGCTCGAAATGTTGGCGGCGTGGCACGAAATGTTGGCGGCATGGCTCGAAACGTTGGCGGCATGGCTGGAAATGTTGGCGGCATGGCTCGAAATGTTGGCGGCATGGCTCAAAATGTTGGCGGAATGGCTCGAAATTTTGGCGGCATAGCTGGAAATGTTGGCGGCATGGCTCGAAATGTTGGCGGCATGGCTGGAAATGTTGGCGGCATGGCTCGAAATGTTGGCGGAATGGCTCGAAATGTTGGCGGCATAGCTGGAAATGTTGGCGGCATGGCACGAAATGTTGGCGGCCTGGCTCGATATGTTGGCGTCATGGCTCGAGGTGTTGGCGGCATGGCTCGTAATGTTGGCGGCATGGCTCGAAATGTTGGCGGCATAGCTGGAAATGTTGGCGGCATGGCTCGAAATGTTGGCGGCATGGCTCGAAATGTTGGCGGCATGGCTCGAAATGTTGGCGGCATGGCTCGAAATGTTGGCGGCATAGCTCGAAATGTTGGCGGCATGGCTCGAAATGTTGGCGGCATGGCTCGAAATGTTGGCGGCATACCTGGAAAAGTTGGCGTCATGGCTCGAAATGTTGGCGGCATGGCTCGAAATGTTGGCGGCGTGGCACGAAATGTTGGCGGCCTGGCTCGATATGTTGGCGGCATGGCTCGAGGTGTTGGCGGCATGGCTCGAAATGTTGGCTGCATGGCTCGCAATGTTGGCGGCATGGCTCGAAATGTTGGCGGCATGGCTGGAAATGTTGGCGGCATGCCTCGAAATGTTGGCGGCATGGCTCGAAATGTTGGCGGCGTGGCACGAAATGTTGGCGGCATGGCTCAAAATGTTGGCGGCATGGCTGGAAATGTTGGCGGCATGCCTCGAAATGTTGGCGGCATGGCTCGAAATGTTGGCGGCGAGGCACGAAATGTTGGCGGCATGGCTCAAAATGTTGGCGGCATGGCTGGAAATGTTGGCGGCATGGCTCGAAATGTTGGCGGCATGGCTCAAAATGTTGGCGGCATGGCTCGAAATGTTGGCGTCATGGCTCGAAATGTTGGCGGCATGTCTCGAAATGTTGGCGGCATGGCTCGAAGTGTTGGCGGCATGGCTCGAGGTGTTAGCGGAATGGCTCGAAATGTTGGCGGCATGGCTCAAAATGTATTCGGCATGGCTTGAAATGTTGGCGGCATGGCTCGAAGTGTTGGCGGCATAGCTAGAAATGTTGGCGGCATGGCTCGAAATGTTGGCGGCATGGCTCGATATGTTGGCGGCATGGCTCGAAATTTTGGCGGCAAGGCTCGAAATGTTGGCGGCATGGCTCGAAATGGCGGCATGACTCAAAATGTTGGCGGCATGGCTCGAAGTGTTGGCGGCATAGCTCGAAATGTTGGCGGCATGGCTCGAAATGATGGCGGCATGGCTCAAAATGTTGGCGGCATGGCTCGAAATGTTAGCGGCATGGCTCAAAAAGTTGGCGGCACGGCTCGAAATGTTGGCGGCATGGCTCGAAATGTTGGCGGCATAGCTCGAAATGTTGGCGGCATGGCTCGAAATGTTGGCGGAGTGGCTGGAAATGTTGGCGGCATGGCTCGAAATGTTGGCGGCATGACTCGAAGTGTTGGCGGCATGGCTCGAAGTGTTAGCGGAATGGCTCGAAATGTTGGCGGCATGGCTCAAAATGTTGGCGGCATGGCTTGAAATGTTGGCGGCATGGCTCGAAGCTTTGGCGGCATAGCTAGAAATGTTGGCGGCATGGCTCGAAATGTTGGCGGCATGGCTCGAAATGTTGGCGGCATGGCTCGAAATGTTGGCGGCATAGCTGGAAATGTTGGCGGCATGGCTCGAAATGTTGGCGGCATGGCTCGAAATGTTGACGGCATGGCTCGAAATGTTTGCGGCATGGCTCGAAATGTTGGCGCCATGGCTCGAAATGTTGGCGGCATGGCTCGAAATGTTTTTGGCGTGGCTCGAAATGTTGGCGGCATGGCTCGAAATGTTGGCGGCATGGCTCGAAATGTTGGTGGCATGGCTCGAAATGTTGGCGGCATAGCTGGAAATGTTGGCGGCATGGCTCGAAATGTTGGCGGCATGGCTCGAAATGTTGACGGCATGGCTCGAAATTTTTGCGGCATGGCTCGAAATGTTGGCGCCATGGCTCGAAATGTTGGCGGCATGGCTCGAAATGTTTTTGGCGTGGCTCGAAATGTTGGCGGCATGGCTCGAAATGTTGGCGGCATACTGGAAATGTTGGCGGCATGGCTCGAAATGTTGACGGCATGGCTCGAAATGTTGGCGGCATGGCTCGAAATGTTGGCGGCATGGCTCGAAATGTTGGCGGCATGGCTCGAAATGTTGGCGGCATAGCTCGAAATGTTGGCGGCATGGCTCGAAATGTTGGCGGCATGGCTCGAAATGTTGGCGGCATACCTGGAAAAGTTGGCGTCATGGCTCGAAATGCTGGCGGCATGGCTCGAAATGTTGGCGGCGTGGCACGAAATGGTGGCGGCCTGGCTCGATATGTTGGCGGCATGGCTCGAGGTGTTGGCGGCATGGCTCGAAATGTTGGCTGCATGGCTCGAAATGTTGGCGGCATGGCTCGAAATGTTGGCGGCATGGCTGGAAATGTTGGCGGCATGCCTCGAAATGTTGGCGGCATGGCTCGAAATGTTGGCGGCGTGGCACGAAATGTTGGCGGCATGGCTCAAAATGTTGGCGGCATGGCTGGAAATGTTGGCGGCATGCCTCGAAATGTTGGCGGCATGGCTCGAAATGTTGGCGGCGTGGCACGAAATGTTGGCGGCATGGCTCAAAATGTTGGCGGCATGGCTGGAAATGTTGGCGGCATGGCTCGAAATGTTGGCGGCATGGCTCAAAATGTTGGCGGCATGGCTCGAAATGTTGGCGTCATGGCTCGAAATGTTGGCGGCATGTCTCGAAATGTTGGCGGCATGGCTCGAAGTGTTGGCGGCATGGCTCGAGGTGTTAGCGGAATGGCTCGAAATGTTGGCGGCATGGCTCAAAATGTATTCGGCATGGCTTGAAATGTTGGCGGCATGTTTCGAAGTGTTGGCGGCATAGCTAGAAATGTTGGCGGCATGGCTCGAAATGTTGGCGGCATGGCTCGATATGTTGGCGGCATGGCTCGAAATTTTGGCGGCAAGGCTCGAAATGTTGGCGGCATGGCTCGAAATGGCGGCATGACTCAAAATGTTGGCGGCATGGCTCGAAGTGTTGGCGGCATAGCTCGAAATGTTGGCGGCATGGCTCGAAATGATGGCGGCATGGCTCAAAATGTTGGCGGCATGGCTCGAAATGTTAGCGGCATGGCTCAAAAAGTTGGCGGCACGGCTCGAAATGTTGGCGGCATGGCTCGAAATGTTGGCGGCATAGCTCGAAATGTTGGCGGCATGGCTCGAAATGTTGGCGGAGTGGCTGGAAATGTTGGCGGCATGGCTCGAAATGTTGGCGGCATGACTCGAAGTGTTGGCGGCATGGCTCGAAGTGTTAGCGGAATGGCTCGAAATGTTGGCGGCATGGCTCAAAATGTTGGCGGCATGGCTTGAAATGTTGGCGGCATGGCTCGAAGCTTTGGCGGCATAGCTAGAAATGTTGGCGGCATGGCTCGAAATGTTGGCGGCATGGCTCGAAATGTTGGCGGCATGGCTCGAAATGTTGGCGGCATGGCTCGAAATGTTGGCGGCATAGCTGGAAATGTTGGCGGCATGGCTCGAAATGTTGGCGGCATGGCTCGAAATGTTGACGGCATGGCTCGAAATGTTTGCGGCATGGCTCGAAATGTTGGCGCCATGGCTCGAAATGTTGGCGGCATGGCTCGAAATGTTTTTGGCGTGGCTCGAAATGTTGGCGGCATGGCTCGAAATGTTGGCGGCATGGCTCGAAATGTTGGTGGCATGGCTCGAAATGTTGGCGGCATAGCTGGAAATGTTGGCGGCATGGCTCGAAATGTTGGCGGCATGGCTCGAAATGTTGACGGCATGGCTCGAAATTTTTGCGGCATGGCTCGAAATGTTGGCGCCATGGCTCGAAATGTTGGCGGCATGGCTCGAAATGTTTTTGGCGTGGCTCGAAATGTTGGCGGCATGGCTCGAAATGTTGGCGGCATACTGGAAATGTTGGCGGCATGGCTCGAAATGTTGACGGCATGGCTCGAAATGTTGGCGGCATGGCTCGGAATGTTGGCGGCATAGCTGGAAATGTTGGCGGCATGGCTCGAAATGTTGGCGGCATGGCTCGAAATATTGACGGCATGGCTCGAAATGTTTGCGGCATGGTTCGAAATGTTGGCGCCATGGCTCGAAATGTTGGCGGCATGGCTCGAAATTTTGGCGGCGTGGCTTTAAATGTTGGCGGCATGGCTCGAAATGTTGGCGGCTTGGCTCAAAATGTTGGCGTCATGGCTCGAAATCTTGGCGGCATGGCTTTAAATGTTGGCGGCATTGCTCCAAATGTTGGCGGCATGACTCGAAATGTTGACGGCATGGCTCGAAATGTTGGCGGCATGGCTCGAAATGTTGGCGGCATGGCTCCAAATGTTGGCGGCATGACTCGAAATGTTGGCGGCATGACTCGAAATGTTGACGGCATGGCTCCAAATGTTGGCGGCATGGCTCGAAATGTTGGCGGCATGGCTAGAAATGTTGGCGGCATGGTTCGAAATGTTGGCGGTATGGCTCGAAATGTTGGCGGGATGGCTCGAAACGTTGGCGGCGTGGCTCCAAATGTTGGCGGCGTGGCTCGAAATGTTGGCGACATGGCTCGAAATGTTGGCCGCATGGCTCGAAATGTTAGCGGCTTTTTTTGAAATGTTGGCGGCATGGCTCGAAATGTTGGCGGCATGGCTCGAAATGTTGGCGGCATGGCTGGAAATGTTGGCGGCATTGCTCGAAATGTTGGCGGCATGGCTCGAAATGTTGGCGGCTAGGCTCGAAATAACGGCATGAATCGAAATGTTGGCGGCATGGCTAGAAGTGTTGGCGGCATAGCTCGAAATGTTGGCGGCATGGCTCGAAATGTTGGCGGCATGGCTCGAAATGTTGGCGGCATGGCTCGAAATGTTGGCGGCATGGCTCAAAATGTTGGCGGCATGACTCGAAATGTTGGCGGCATGCCTCGAAATGATGGCGGCATGGCTCGAAATGTTGGCGGCATGGCTCAAAATGTTGGCGGCATGGCTCGAAATGTTGGCGGCATGGCTCGAAATGTTGGCGGCATAGCTCGAAATGTTGGCGGCATGGCTCGAAATGTTGGCGGCATGGCTCGAAATGTTGGCGGCATACCTGGAAATGTTGGCGGCATGGCTCGAAATGTTGGCGGCATGGCTCGAAATGTTGGCGGCGTGGCACGAAATGTTGGCGGCCTGGCTCGATATGTTGGCGTCATGGCTCGAGGTGTTGGCGGCATGGCTCGAAATGTTGGCGGCATGGCTCGAAATGTTGGCGGCATGGCTCGAAATGTTGGCGGCATGGCTGGAAATGTTGGCGGCATGGCTCGAAATGTTGGCGGCATGGCTCGAAATGTTGGCGGCGTGGCACGAAATGTTGGCGGCATGGCTCGAAATGTTGGCGGCATGGCTGGAAATGTTGGCGGCATGGCTCGAAATGTTGGCGGCATGGCTCAAAATGTTGGCGGCATGGCTCGAAATGTTGGCGTCATGGATCGAAATGTTGGCGGCATGCCTCGAAATGATGGCGGCATGGCTCGAAATGTTAGCGGAAAGGCTCGAAATGTTGGCGGCATGGCTCAAAATGTTTTCGGCATGGCTTGAAATGTTGGCGGCATGGCTCGAAATGTTGGCGGCATAGTTAGAAATGTTGGCGGCATGGCTCGAAATGTTGGCGGCATGGCTCCATATGTTGGCGGCATGGCTCGAAATGTTGGCGGCAAGGCTCGAAATGTTGGCGGCATGGCTCGAAATGGCGGCATGACTCAAAATGTTGGCGGCATGGCTCGAAGTGTTGGCGGCATAGCTCGAAATGTTGGCGGCATGGCTCGAAATGATGGCGGCATGGCTCGAAATGTTGGCGACATGGCTCGAAATGTTGGCGGCATGGCTCAAAATGTTGGCGGCACGGCTCGAAATGTTGGCGGCATGGCTCGAAATGGCGGCATGACTCAAAATGTTGGCGGCATGGCTCGAAGTGTTGGCGGCATAGCTCGAAATGTTGGCGGCATGGCTCGAAATGATGGCGGCATGGCTCAAAATGTTGGCGGCATGGCTCGAAATGTTGGCGGCATGGCTCAAAACGTTGGCGGCACGGCTCGAAATGTTGGCGGCATAGCTCGAAATGTTGGCGGCATGGCTCGAAATGATGGCGGCATGGCTCAAAATGTTGGCGGCATGGCTCGAAATGTTGGCGGCATGGCTCGAAATGTTGGCGGCATGGCTCGAAATGTTGGCGGCATGGCTGGAAATGTTGGCGGCATGGCTCGAAATGTTGGCGGCATTGCTCGAAATGTTGGCGGCATGGCTCGAAATGTTGGCGGCATGACTCGAAGTGTTGGCGGCATGGCTCGAAGCTTTGGCGGCATAGCTAGAAATGTTGGCGGCATGGCTCGAAACGTTGGCGGCTTGGCTCGAAATGTTGGCGGCATGGCTCGAAATGTTGGCGGCATGGCTCGAAAAGTTGGCGGCATAGCTGGAAATGTTGGCGGCATGGCTCGAAATGTTGGCGGCATGGCTCGAAATGTTGACGGCATGGCTCGAAATGTTTGCGGCATGGCTCGAAATGTTGGCGCCATGGCTCGAAATGTTGGCGGCATGGCTCGAAATGTTTTCGGCGTGGCTCGAAATGTTGGCGGAATGGCTCGAAATGTTGGCGGCATAGCTGGAAATGTTGGCGGCATGGCTCGAAATGTTGGCGGCATGGCTCGAAATGTTGGCGGCGTGGCACGAAATGTTGGCGGCCTGGCTCGATATGTTGGCGTCATGGCTCGAAATGTTGGCGGCGTGGCACGAAATGTTGGCGGCATGGCTCGAAATGTTGGCGGCATGGCTGGAAATGTTGGCGGCATGGCTCGAAATGTTGGCGGCATGGCTCAAAATGTTGGCGGAATGGCTCGAAATGTTGGCGGCATAGCTGGAAATGTTGGCGGCATGGCTCGAAATGTTGGCGGCATGGCTCGAAATGTTGGCGTCATGGATCGAAATGTTGGCGGCATGCCTCGAAATGATGGCGGCATCGCTCGAAATGTTAGCGGAAAGGCTCGAAATGTTGGCGGCATGGCTCAAAATGTTTTCGGCATGGCTTGAAATGTTGGCGGCATGGCTCGAAATGTTGGCGGCATAGTTAGAAATGTTGGCGGCATGGCTCGAAATGTTGGCGGCATGGTTCCATATGTTGGCGGCATGGCTCGAAATGTTGGCGGCAAGGCTCGAAATGTTGGCGGCATGGCTCGAAATGGCGGCATGACTCAAAATGTTGGCGGCATGGCTCGAAGTGTTGGCGGCATAGCTCGAAATGTTGGCGGCATGTCTCGAAATGTTGGCGGCATGGCTCAAAATGTTGGCGGCACGGCTCGAAATGTTGGCGGCATGGCTCGAAATGGCGGCATGACTCAAAATGTTGACGGCATGGCTCGAAGTGTTGGCGGCATAGCTCGAAATGTTGGCGGCATGGCTCGAAATGATGGCGGCATGGCTCAAAATGTTGGCGGCATGGCTCGAAATGTTGGCGGCATGGTTCAAAATGTTGGCGGCACGGCTCGAAATGTTGGCGGCATAGCTCGAAATGTTGGCGGCATGGCTCGAAATGATGGCGGCATGGCTCAAAATGTTGGCGGCATGGCTCGAAATGTTGGCGGCATGGCTCGAAATGTTGGCGGCATGGCTCGAAATGTTGGCGGCATGGCTGGCAATGTTGGCGGCATGGCTCGAAATGTTGGCGGCATTGCTCGAAATGTTGGCGGCATGGCTCGAAATGTTGGCGGCATGACTCGAAGTGTTGGCGGCATGGCTCGAAGCTTTGGCGGCATAGCTAGAAATGTTGGCGGCATGGCTCGAAACGTTGGCGGCTTGGCTCGAAATGTTGGCGGCATGGCTCGAAATGTTGGCGGCATGGCTCGAAAAGTTGGCCTCATAGCTGGAAATGTTGGCGGCATGGCTCGAAATGTTGGCGGCATGGCTCGAAATGTTGACGGCATGGCTCGAAATGTTTGCGGCATGGCTCGAAATGTTGGCGCCATGGCTCGAAATGTTGGCGGCATGGCTCGAAATGTTTTCGGCGTGGCTCGAAATGTTGGCGGCATGGCTCGAAATGTTGGCGGCATGGCTCGAAATGTTGGTGGCATTGCTCGAAATGTTGGCGGCATGGCTCGAAATGTTGGCGGCATGACTCGAAGTGTTGGCGGCATGGGTCGAAGCTTTGGCGGCATAGCTAGAAATGTTGGCGGCATGGCTCGAAACGTTGGCGGCTTGGCTCGAAATGTTGGCGGCATGGCTCGAAATGTTGGCGGCATGGCTCGAAATGTTGGCGGCATAGCTGGAAATGTTGGCGACATGGCTCGAAATGTTGGCGGCATGGCTTGAAATGTTGACGGCATGGCTCGAAATGTTTGCGGCATGGCTCGAAATGTTGGCGCCATGGCTCGAAATGTTGGCGGCATGGCTCGAAATGTTTTCGGCGTGGCTCGAAATGTTGGCGGCATGGCTCGAAATGTTGGCGGCATGACTCGAAATGTTGGTGGCATGGCTCGAAATGTTGGCGGCATAGCTGGAAAAGTTGGCGGCATGGCTCGAAATGTTGGCGGCATGGCTCGAAATGTTGACGGCATGGCTCGAAATGTTGGCGGCATGGCTCGAAATGTTTTCGGCGTGGCTCGAAATGTTGGCGGAATGGCTCGAAATGTTGGCGGCATAGCTGGAAATGTTGGCGGCATGGCTCGAAATGTTGGCGGCATGGCTCGAAATGTTGGCGGCGTGGCACGAAATGTTGGCGGCCTGGCTCGATATGTTGGCGTCATGCCTCGAGGTGTTGGCGGCATGGCCCGAAATGTTGGCGGCATGGCTCGAAATGTTGGCGGCATGGCTCGAAATGTTGGCGGCATGGCTCGAAATGTTGGCGGCATGGCTGGAAATGTTGGCGGCATGGCTCGAAATGTTGGCGGCATGGCTCAAAATGTTGGCGGAATGGCTCGAAATGTTGGCGGCATAGCTGGAAATGTTGGCGGCATGGCTCGAAATGTTGGCGGCATGGCTGGAAATGTTGGCGGCATGGCTCGAAATGTTGGCGGAATGGCTCGAAATGTTGGCGGCATAGCTGGAAATGTTGGCGGCATGGCACGAAATGTTGGCGGCCTGGCTCGATATGTTGGCGTCATGGCTCGAGGTGTTGGCGGCATGGCTCGTAATGTTGGCGGCATGGCTCGAAATGTTGGCGGCATAGCTGGAAATGTTGGCGGCATGGCTCGAAATGTTGGCGGCATGGCTCGAAATGTTGGCGGCATGGCTCGAAATGTTGGCGGCATGGCTCGAAATGTTGGCGGCATAGCTCGAAATGTTGGCGGCATGGCTCGAAATGTTGGCGGCATGGCTCGAAATGTTGGCGGCATACCTGGAAAAGTTGGCGTCATGGCTCGAAATGTTGGCGGCATGGCTCGAAATGTTGGCGGCGTGGCACGAAATGTTGGCGGCCTGGCTCGATATGTTGGCGGCATGGCTCGAGGTGTTGGCGGCATGGCTCGAAATGTTGGCTGCATGGCTCGAAATGTTGGCGGCATGGCTCGAAATGTTGGCGGCATGGCTGGAAATGTTGGCGGCATGCCTCGAAATGTTGGCGGCATGGCTCGAAATGTTGGCGGCATGGCTCGAAATGTTGGCGGCGTGGCACGAAATGTTGGCGGCATGGCTCAAAATGTTGGCGGCATGGCTGGAAATGTTGGCGGCATGCCTCGAAATGTTGGCGGCATGGCTCGAAATGTTGGCGGCGTGGCACGAAATGTTGGCGGCATGGCTCAAAATGTTGGCGGCATGGCTGGAAATGTTGGCGGCATGGCTCGAAATGTTGGCGTCATGGCTCGAAATGTTGGCGGCATGTCTCGAAATGTTGGCGGCATGGCTCGAAGTGTTGGCGGCATGGCTCGAGGTGTTAGCGGAATGGCTCGAAATGTTGGCGGCATGGCTCAAAATGTATTCGGCATGGCTTGAAATGTTGGCGGCATGGCTCGAAGTGTTGGCGGCATAGCTAGAAATGTTGGCGGCATGGCTCGAAATGTTGGCGGCATGGCTCGATATGTTGGCGGCATGGCTCGAAATTTTGGCGGCAAGGCTCGAAATGTTGGCGGCATGGCTCGAAATGGCGGCATGACTCAAAATGTTGGCGGCATGGCTCGAAGTGTTGGCGGCATAGCTCGAAATGTTGGCGGCATGCCTCGAAATGATGGCGGCATGGCTCAAAATGTTGGCGGCATGGCTCGAAATGTTAGCGGCATGGCTCAAAAAGTTGGCGGCACGGCTCGAAATGTTGGCGGCATGGCTCGAAATGTTGGCGGCATAGCTCGAAATGTTGGCGGCATGGCTCGAAATGTTGGCGGAGTGGCTGGAAATGTTGGCGGCATGGCTCGAAATGTTGGCGGCATGACTCGAAGTGTTGGCGGCATGGCTCGAAGTGTTAGCGGAATGGCTCGAAATGTTGGCGGCATGGCTCAAAATGTTGGCGGCATGGCTTGAAATGTTGGCGGCATGGCTCGAAGCTTTGGCGGCATAGCTAGAAATGTTGGCGGCATGGCTCGAAATGTTGGCGGCATGGCTCGAAATGTTGGCGGCATGGCTCGAAATGTTGGCGGCATGGCTCGAAATGTTGGCGGCATAGCTGGAAATGTTGGCGGCATGGCTCGAAATGTTGGCGGCATGGCTCGAAATGTTGACGGCATGGCTCGAAATGTTTGCGGCATGGCTCGAAATGTTGGCGCCATGGCTCGAAATGTTGGCGGCATGGCTCGAAATGTTTTTGGCGTGGCTCGAAATGTTGGCGGCATGGCTCGAAATGTTGGCGGCATGGCTCGAAATGTTGGTGGCATGGCTCGAAATGTTGGCGGCATAGCTGGAAATGTTGGCGGCATGGCTCGAAATGTTGGCGGCATGGCTCGAAATGTTGACGGCATGGCTCGAAATTTTTGCGGCATGGCTCGAAATGTTGGCGCCATGGCTCGAAATGTTGGCGGCATGGCTCGAAATGTTTTTGGCGTGGCTCGAAATGTTGGCGGCATGGCTCGAAATGTTGGCGGCATACTGGAAATGTTGGCGGCATGGCTCGAAATGTTGACGGCATGGCTCGAAATGTTGGCGGCATGGCTCGAAATGTTGGCGGCATGGCTCGAAATGTTGGCGGCATGGCTCGAAATGTTGGCGGCATAGCTCGAAATGTTGGCGGCATGGCTCGAAATTTTGGCGGCATGGCTCGAAATGTTGGCGGCATACCTGGAAAAGTTGGCGTCATGGCTCGAAATGCTGGCGGCATGGCTCGAAATGTTGGCGGCGTGGCACGAAATGTTGGCGGCCTGGCTCGATATGTTGGCGGCATGGCTCGAGGTGTTGGCGGCATGGCTCGAAATGTTGGCTGCATGGCTCGAAATGTTGGCGGCATGGCTCGAAATGTTGGCGGCATGGCTGGAAATGTTGGCGGCATGCCTCGAAATGTTGGCGGCATGGCTCGAAATGTTGGCGGCGTGGCACGAAATGTTGGCGGCATGGCTCAAAATGTTGGCGGCATGGCTGGAAATGTTGGCGGCATGCCTCGAAATGTTGGCGGCATGGCTCGAAATGTTGGCGGCGTGGCACGAAATGTTGGCGGCATGGCTCAAAATGTTGGCGGCATGGCTGGAAATGTTGGCGGCATGGCTCGAAATGTTGGCGGCATGGCTCAAAATGTTGGCGGCATGGCTCGAAATGTTGGCGTCATGGCTCGAAATGTTGGCGGCATGTCTCGAAATGTTGGCGGCATGGCTCGAAGTGTTGGCGGCATGGCTCGAGGTGTTAGCGGAATGGCTCGAAATGTTGGCGGCATGGCTCAAAATGTATTCGGCATGGCTTGAAATGTTGGCGGCATGGCTCGAAGTGTTGGCGGCATAGCTAGAAATGTTGGCGGCATGGCTCGAAATGTTGGCGGCATGGCTCGATATGTTGGCGGCATGGCTCGAAATTTTGGCGGCAAGGCTCGAAATGTTGGCGGCATGGCTCGAAATGGCGGCATGACTCAAAATGTTGGCGGCATGGCTCGAAGTGTTGGCGGCATAGCTCGAAATGTTGGCGGCATGGCTCGAAATGATGGCGGCATGGCTCAAAATGTTGGCGGCATGGCTCGAAATGTTAGCGGCATGGCTCAAAAAGTTGGCGGCACGGCTCGAAATGTTGGCGGCATGGCTCGAAATGTTGGCGGCATAGCTCGAAATGTTGGCGGCATGGCTCGAAATGTTGGCGGAGTGGCTGGAAATGTTGGCGGCATGGCTCGAAATGTTGGCGGCATGACTCGAAGTGTTGGCGGCATGGCTCGAAGTGTTAGCGGAATGGCTCGAAATGTTGGCGGCATGGCTCAAAATGTTGGCGGCATGGCTTGAAATGTTGGCGGCATGGCTCGAAGCTTTGGCGGCATAGCTAGAAATGTTGGCGGCATGGCTCGAAATGTTGGCGGCATGGCTCGAAATGTTGGCGGCATGGCTCGAAATGTTGGCCGCATGGCTCGAAATGTTGGCGGCATAGCTGGAAATGTTGGCGGCATGGCTCGAAATGTTGGCGGCATGGCTCGAAATGTTGACGGCATGGCTCGAAATGTTTGCGGCATGGCTCGAAATGTTGGCGCCATGGCTCGAAATGTTGGCGGCATGGCTCGAAATGTTTTTGGCGTGGCTCGAAATGTTGGCGGCATGGCTCGAAATGTTGGCGGCATGGCTCGAAATGTTGGTGGCATGGCTCGAAATGTTGGCGGCATAGCTGGAAATGTTGGCGGCATGGCTCGAAATGTTGGCGGCATGGCTCGAAATGTTGACGGCATGGCTCGAAATTTTTGCGGCATGGCTCGAAATGTTGGCGCCATGGCTCGAAATGTTGGCGGCATGGCTCGAAATGTTTTTGGCGTGGCTCGAAATGTTGGCGGCATGGCTCGAAATGTTGGCGGCATACTGGAAATGTTGGCGGCATGGCTCGAAATGTTGACGGCATGGCTCGAAATGTTGGCGGCATGGCTCGGAATGTTGGCGGCATAGCTGGAAATGTTGGCGGCATGGCTCGAAATGTTGGCGGCATGGCTCGAAATATTGACGGCATGGCTCGAAATGTTTGCGGCATGGTTCGAAATGTTGGCGCCATGGCTCGAAATGTTGGCGGCATGGCTCGAAATTTTGGCGGCGTGGCTTTAAATGTTGGCGGCATGGCTCGAAATGTTGGCGGCTTGGCTCAAAATGTTGGCGTCATGGCTCGAAATCTTGGCGGCATGGCTTTAAATGTTGGCGGCATTGCTCCAAATGTTGGCGGCATGACTCGAAATGTTGACGGCATGGCTCGAAATGTTGGCGGCATGGCTCCAAATGTTGGCGGCATGACTCGAAATGTTGGCGGCATGACTCGAAATGTTGACGGCATGGCTCCAAATGTTGGCGGCATGGCTCGAAATGTTGGCGGCATGGCTAGAAATGTTGGCGGCATGGTTCGAAATGTTGGCGGTATGGCTCGAAATGTTGGCGGGATGGCTCGAAACGTTGGCGGCGTGGCTCCAAATGTTGGCGGCGTGGCTCGAAATGTTGGCGACATGGCTCGAAATGTTGGCCGCATGGCTCGAAATGTTAGCGGCTTTTTTTGAAATGTTGGCGGCATGGCTCGAAATGTTGGCGGCATGGCTCGAAATGTTGGCGGCATGGCTGGAAATGTTGGCGGCATTGCTCGAAATGTTGGCGGCATGGCTCGAAATGTTGGCGGCTAGGCTCGAAATAACGGCATGAATCGAAATGTTGGCGGCATGGCTAGAAGTGTTGGCGGCATAGCTCGAAATGTTGGCGGCATGGCTTGAAATGTTGGCGGCATGGCTCGAAATGTTGGCGGCATGGCTCGAAATGTTGGCGGCATGGCTCAAAATGTTGGCGGCATGACTCGAAATGTTGGCGGCATGCCTCGAAATGATGGCGGCATGGCTCGAAATGTTGGCGGCATGGCTCAAAATGTTGGCGGCATGGCTCGAAATGTTGGCGGCATGGCTCGAAATGTTGGCGGCATAGCTCGAAATGTTGGCGGCATGGCTCGAAATGTTGGCGGCATGGCTCGAAATGTTGGCGCCATACCTGGAAATGTTGGCGGCATGGCTCGAAATGTTGGCGGCATGGCTCGAAATGTTGGCGGCGTGGCACGAAATGTTGGCGGCCTGGCTCGATATGTTGGCGTCATGGCTCGAGGTGTTGGCGGCATGGCTCGAAATGTTGGCGGCATGGCTCGAAATGTTGGCGGCATGGCTCGAAATGTTGGCGGCATGGCTGGAAATGTTGGCGGCATGGCTCGAAATGTTGGCGGCATGGCTCGAAATGTTGGCGGCGTGGCACGAAATGTTGGCGGCATGGCTCGAAATGTTGGCGGCATGGCTGGAAATGTTGGCGGCATGGCTCGAAATGTTGGCGGAATGGCTCGAAATGTTGGCGACATAGCTGGAAATGTTGGCGGCATGGCACGAAATGTTGGCGGCCTGGCTCGATATGTTGGCGTCATGGCTCGAGGTGTTGGCGGCATGGCTCGAAATGTTGACGGCATGGCTCGAAATGTTGGCGGCATAGCAGGAAATGTTGGCGGCATCGCTCGAAATGTTGGCGGCATGGCTCGAAATGTTGGCGGCATGGCTCGAAATGTTGGCGGCATGGCTGGAAATGTTGGCGGCATGGCTCGAAATGTTGGCGGAATGGCTCGAAATGTTGGCGTCATAGCTGGAAATGTTGGCGGCATGGCACGAAATGTTGGCGGCCTGGCTCGATATGTTGGCGTCATGGCTCGAGGTGTTGGCGGCATGGCTCGAAATGTTGGCGGCATGGCTGGAAATGTTGGCGGCATGGCTCGAAATGTTGGCGGCATGGCTCGAAATGTTGGCGGCGTGGCACAAAATGTTGGCGGCATGGCTGGAAATGTTGGCGGCATCGCTCGAAATGTTGGCGGCATGGCTCGAAATGTTGGCGGCATGGCTCGAAATGTTGGCGGCATGGCTGGAAATGTTGGCGGCATGGCTCGAAATGTTGGCGGAATGGCTCGAAATGTTGGCGTCATAGCTGGAAATGTTGGCGGCATGGCACGAAATGTTGGCGGCCTGGCTCGATATGTTGGCGTCATGGCTCGAGGTGTTGGCGGCATGGCTCGAAATGTTGGCGGCATGGCTCGAAATGTTGGCGGCATGGCTGGAAATGTTGGCGGCATGGCTCGAAATGTTGGCGGCATGGCTCGAAATGTTGGCGGCGTGGCACAAAATGTTGGCGGCATGGCTCGAAATGTTGGCGGCATGGCTGGAAATGTTGGCGGCATGGCTCGAAATGTTGGCGGCATGGCTCAAAATGTTGGCGGCATGGCTCGAAATGTTGGCGTCATGGATCGAAATGTTGGCGGCATGCCTCGAAATGATGGCGGCATGGCTCGAAATGTTAGCGGAAAGGCTCGAAATGTTGGCGGCATGGCTCAAAATGTTTTCGGCATGACTTGAAATGTTGGCGGCATGGCTCGAAATGTTGGCGGCATAGTTAGAAATGTTGGCGGCATGGCTCGAAATGTTGGCGGCATGGCTCGAAATGTTGGCGGCATGGCTCGAAATGTTGGTGGCATGGCTCGAAATGTTGGCGGCATGGCTCGAAATGTTGGTGGCATGGCTCGAAATGTTGGCGGCATAGCTGGAAATATTGGCGGCATGGCTCGAAATGTTGGCGGCATGGCTCGAAATGTTGGTGGCATGGCTCGAAATGTTGGCGGCATAGCTGGAAATGTTGGCGGCATGGCTCGAAATGTTGGCGGCATGGCTCGAAATGTTGACGGCATGGCTCGAAATTTTTGCGGCATGGCTCGAAATGTTGGCGCCATGGCTCGAAATGTTGGCGGCATGGCTCGAAATGTTTTTGGCGTGGCTCGAAATGTTGGCGGCATGGCTCGAAATGTTGGCGGCATACTGGAAATGTTGGCGGCATGGCTCGAAATGTTGACGGCATGGCTCGAAATGTTGGCGGCATGGCTCGGAATGTTGGCGGCATAGCTGGAAATGTTGGCGGCATGGCTCGAAATGTTGGCGGCATGGCTCGAAATATTGACGGCATGGCTCGAAATGTTTGCGGCATGGTTCGAAATGTTGGCGCCATGGCTCGAAATGTTGGCGGCATGGCTCGAAATTTTGGCGGCGTGGCTTTAAATGTTGGCGGCATGGCTCGAAATGTTGGCGGCTTGGCTCAAAATGTTGGCGTCATGGCTCGCATGGCTCGAAATCTTGGCGGCATGGCTTTAAATGTTGGCGGCATTGCTCCAAATGTTGGCGGCATGACTCGAAATGTTGACGGCATGGCTCGAAATGTTGGCGGCATGGCTCGAAAGGTTGGCGGCATGGCTCCAAATGTTGGCGGCATGACTCGAAATGTTGGCGGCATGACTCGAAATGTTGACGGCATGGCTCCAAATGTTGGCGGCATGGCTCGAAATGTTGGCGGCATGGCTAGAAATGTTGGCGGCATGGTTCGAAATGTTGGCGTATGGCTCGAAATGTTGGCGGGATGGCTCGAACGTTGGCGGCGTGGCTCCAAATGTTGGCGGCGTGGCTCGAAATGTTGGCGACATGGCTCGAAATGTTGGCCGCATGGCTCGAAATGTTAGCGGCTTTTTTTGAAATGTTGGCGGCATGGCTCGAAATGTTGGCGGCAAGGCTCGAAATGTTGGCGGCATGGCTGGAAAGTTGGCGGCATGGCTCGAAATGTTGGCGGCATGGCTCGAAATGTTGGCGGCGTGGCACAAAATGTTGGCGGCATGGCTGGAAATGTTGGCGGCATCGCTCGAAATGTTGGCGGCATGGCTCGAAATGTTGGCGGCATGGCTCGAAATGTTGGCGGCATGGCTGGAAATGTTGGCGGCATGGCTCGAAATGTTGGCGGAATGGCTCGAAATGTTGGGCGTCATAGCTGGAAATGTTGGCGGCATGGCACGAAATGTTGGCGGCCTGGCTCGATATGTTGGCGTCATGGCTCGAGGTGTTGGCGGCATGGCTCGAAATGTTGGCGGCATGGCTCGAAATGTTGGCGGCATGGCTGGAAATGTTGGCGGCATGGCTCGAAATGTTGGCGGCATGGCTCGAAATGTTGGCGGCGTGCACAAAATGTGGCGGCATGGCTCGAAATGTTGGCGGCATGGCTGGAAATGTTGGCGGCATGGCTCGAAATGTTGGCGGCATGGCTCAAAATGTTGGCGGCATGGCTCGAAATGTTGCGTCATGGATCGAAATGTTGGCGGCATGCCTCGAAATGATGGCGGCATGGCTCGAAATGTTAGCGGAAAGGCTCGAAATGTTGGCGGCATGGCTCAAAATGTTTTCGGCATGGCTTGAAATGTTGGCGGCATGGCTCGAAATGTTGGCGGCATAGTTAGAATGTTGGCGGCATGCTCGAAATGTTGGCGGCATGGCTCGAAATGTTGGCGGCATGGCTCGAAATGTTGGTGGCATGGCTCGAAATGTTGGCGGCATGGCTCGAAATGTTGGTGGCATGGCTCGAAATGTTGGCGGCATAGCTGGAAATATTGGCGGCATGGCTCGAAATGTTGGCGGCATGGCTCGAAATGTTGGTGGCATGGCTCGAAATGTTGGCGGCATAGCTGGAAATGTTGGCGGCATGGCTCGAAATGTTGGCGGCATGGCTCGAAATGTTGACGGCATGGCCTCGAAATTTTGCGGCATGGCTCGAAATGTTGGCGCCATGGCTCGAAATGTTGGCGGCATGGCTCGAAATGTTTTTGCGTGGCTCGAAATGTTGGCGGCATGGCTCGAAATGTTGGCGGCATACTGGAAATGTTGGCGGCATGGCTCGAAATGTTGACGGCATGGCTCGAAATGTTGGCGCATGGCTCGGAATGTTGGCGGCATAGCTGGAAATGTTGGCGGCATGGCTCGAAATGTTGGCGGCATGGCTCGAAATATTGACGGCATGGCTCGAAATGTTTGCGGCATGGTTCGAAATGTTGGCGCCATGGCTCGAAATGTTGGCGGCATGGCTCGAAATTTTGGCGGCGTGGCTTTAAATGTTGGCGGCATGGCTCGAAATGTTGGCGGCTTGGCTCAAAATGTTGGCGTCATGGCTCGAAATCTTGGCGGCATGGCTTTAAATGTTGGCGGCATTGCTCCAAATGTTGGCGGCATGACTCGAAATGTTGACGGCATGGCTCGAAATGTTGGCGGCATGGCTCGAAATGTTGGCGGCATGGCTCCAAATGTTGGCGGCATGACTCGAAATGTTGGCGGCATGACTCGAAATGTTGACGGCATGGCTCCAAATGTTGGCGGCATGGCTCGAAATGTTGGCGGCATGGCTAGAAATGTTGGCGGCATGGTTCGAAATGTTGGCGGTATGGCTCGAAATGTTGGCGGGATGGCTCGAAACGTTGGCGGCGTGGCTCCAAATGTTGGCGGCGTGGCTCGAAATGTTGGCGACATGGCTCGAAATGTTGGCCGCATGGCTCGAAATGTTAGCGGCTTTTTTTGAAATGTTGGCGGCATGGCTCGAAATGTTGGCGGCATGGCTCGAAATGTTGGCGGCATGGCTGGAAATGTTGGCGGCATTGCTCGAAATGTTGGCGGCATGGCTCGAAATGTTGGCGGCTAGGCTCGAAATAACGGCATGAATCGAAATGTTGGCGGCATGGCTAGAAGTGTTGGCGGCATAGCTCGAAATGTTGGCGGCATGGCTCGAAATGTTGGCGGCATGGCTCGAAATGTTGGCGGCATGGCTCGAAATGTTGGCGGCATGGCTCAAAATGTTGGCGGCATGACTCGAAATGTTGGCGGCATGCCTCGAAATGATGGCGGCATGGCTCGAAATGTTGGCGGCATGGCTCAAAATGTTGGCGGCATGGCTCGAAATGTTGGCGGCATGGCTCGAAATGTTGGCGGCATAGCTCGAAATGTTGGCGGCATGGCTCGAAATGTTGGCGGCATGGCTCGAAATGTTGGCGGCATACCTGGAAATGTTGGCGGCATGGCTCGAAATGTTGGCGGCATGGCTCGAAATGTTGGCGGCGTGGCACGAAATGTTGGCGGCCTGGCTCGATATGTTGGCGTCATGGCTCGAGGTGTTGGCGGCATGGCTCGAAATGTTGGCGGCAAGGCTCGAAATGTTGGCGGCATGGCTCGAAATGTTGGCGGCATGGCTGGAAATGTTGGCGGCATGGCTCGAAATGTTGGCGGCATGGCTCGAAATGTTGGCGGCGTGGCACGAAATGTTGGCGGCATGGCTCGAAATGTTGGCGGCATGGCTGGAAATGTTGGCGGCATGGCTCGAAATGTTGGCGGCATGGCTCAAAATGTTGGCGGCATGGCTCGAAATGTTGGCGTCATGGATCGAAATGTTGGCGGCATGCCTCGAAATGATGGCGGCATGGCTCGAAATGTTAGCGGAAAGGCTCGAAATGTTGGCGGCATGGCTCAAAATGTTTTCGGCATGGCTTGAAATGTTGGCGGCATGGCTCGAAATGTTGGCGGCATAGTTAGAAATGTTGGCGGCATGGCTCGAAATGTTGGCGGCATGGCTCCATATGTTGGCGGCATGGCTCGAAATGTTGGCGGCAAGGCTCGAAATGTTGGCGGCATGGCTCGAAATGGCGGCATGACTCAAAATGTTGGCGGCATGGCTCGAAGTGTTGGCGGCATAGCTCGAAATGTTGGCGGCATGGCTCGAAATGATGGCGGCATGGTTCGAAATGTTGGCGGCATGGCTCGAAATGTTGGCGGCATGGCTCAAAATGTTGGCGGCACGGCTCGAAATGTTGGCGGCATGGCTCGAAATGGTGGCATGACTCAAAATGTTGGCGGCATGGCTCGAAGTGTTGGCGGCATAGCTCGAAATGTTGGCGGCATGGCTCGAAATGATGGCGGCATGGCTCAAAATGTTGGCGGCATGGCTCGAAATGTTGGCGGCATGGCTCAAAATGTTGGCGGCACGGCTCGAAATGTTGGCGGCATAGCTCGAAATGTTGGCGGCATGGCTCGAAATGATGGCGGCATGGCTCAAAATGTTGGCGGCATGGCTCGAAATGTTGGCGGCATGGCTAGAAATGTTGGCGGCATGGCTCGAAATGTTGGCGGCATGGCTGGAAATGTTGGCGGCATGGCTCGAAATGTTGGCGGCATTGCTCGAAATGTTGGCGGCATGGCTCGAAATGTTGGCGGCATGACTCGAAGTGTTGGCGGCATGGCTCGAAGCTTTGGCGGCATAGCTAGAAATGTTGGCGGCATGGCTCGAAACGTTGGCGGCTTGGCTCGAAATGTTGGCGGCATGGCTCGAAATGTTGGCGGCATGGCTCGAAAAGTTGGCGGCATAGCTGGAAATGTTGGCGGCATGGCTCGAAATGTTGGCGGCATGGCTCGAAATGTTGACGGCATGGCTCGAAATGTTTGCGGCATGGCTCGAAATGTTGGCGCCATGGCTCGAAATGTTGGCGGCATGGCTCGAAATGTTTTCGGCGTGGCTCGAAATGTTGGCGGCATGGCTCGAAATGTTGGTGGCATTGCTCGAAATGTTGGCGGCATGGCTCGAAATGTTGGCGGCATGACTCGAAGTGTTGGCGGCATGGGTCGAAGCTTTGGCGGCATAGCTAGAAATGTTGGCGGCATGGCTCGAAACGTTGGCGGCTTGGCTCGAAATGTTGGCGGCATGGCTCGAAATGTTGGCGGCATGGCTCGAAATGTTGGCGGCATGGCTAGAAATGTTGGCGGCATGGTTCGAAATGTTGGCGGTATGGCTCGAAATGTTGGCGGGATGGCTCGAAACGTTGGCGGCGTGGCTCCAAATGTTGGCGGCGTGGCTCGAAATGTTGGCGACATGGCTCGAAATGTTGGCCGCATGGCTCGAAATGTTAGCGGCTTTTTTTGAAATGTTGGCGGCATGGCTCGAAATGTTGGCGGCATGGCTCGAAATGTTGGCGGCATGGCTGGAAATGTTGGCGGCATTGCTCGAAATGTTGGCGGCATGGCTCGAAATGTTGGCGGCTAGGCTCGAAATAACGGCATGAATCGAAATGTTGGCGGCATGGCTAGAAGTGTTGGCGGCATAGCTCGAAATGTTGGCGGCATGGCTCGAAATGTTGGCGGCATGGCTCGAAATGTTGGCGGCATGGCTCGAAATGTTGGCGGCATGGCTCAAAATGTTGGCGGCATGACTCGAAATGTTGGCGGCATGCCTCGAAATGATGGCGGCATGGCTCGAAATGTTGGCGGCATGGCTCAAAATGTTGGCGGCATGGCTCGAAATGTTGGCGGCATGGCTCGAAATGTTGGCGGCATAGCTCGAAATGTTGGCGGCATGGCTCGAAATGTTGGCGGCATGGCTCGAAATGTTGGCGGCATACCTGGAAATGTTGGCGGCATGGCTCGAAATGTTGGCGGCATGGCTCGAAATGTTGGCGGCGTGGCACGATATGTTGGCGGCCTGGCTCGATATGTTGGCGTCATGGCTCGAGGTGTTGGCGGCATGGCTCGAAATGTTGGCGGCAAGGCTCGAAATGTTGGCGGCATGGCTCGAAATGTTGGCGGCATGGCTGGAAATGTTGGCGGCATGGCTCGAAATGTTGGCGGCATGGCTCGAAATGTTGGCGGCGTGGCACGAAATGTTGGCGGCATGGCTCGAAATGTTGGCGGCATGGCTGGAAATGTTGGCGGCATGGCTCGAAATGTTGGCGGCATGGCTCAAAATGTTGGCGGCATGGCTCGAAATGTTGGCGTCATGGATCGAAATGTTGGCGGCATGCCTCGAAATGATGGCGGCATGGCTCGAAATGTTAGCGGAAAGGCTCGAAATGTTGGCGGCATGGCTCAAAATGTTTTCGGCATGGCTTGAAATGTTGGCGGCATGGCTCGAAATGTTGGCGGCATAGTTAGAAATGTTGGCGGCATGGCTCGAAATGTTGGCGGCATGGCTCCATATGTTGGCGGCATGGCTCGAAATGTTGGCGGCAAGGCTCGAAATGTTGGCGGCATGGCTCGAAATGGCGGCATGACTCAAAATGTTGGCGGCATGGCTCGAAGTGTTGGCGGCATAGCTCGAAATGTTGGCGGCATGGCTCGAAATGATGGCGGCATGGCTCGAAATGTTGGCGGCATGGCTCGAAATGTTGGCGGCATGGCTCAAAATGTTGGCGGCACGGCTCGAAATGTTGGCGGCATGGCTCGAAATGGTGGCATGACTCAAAATGTTGGCGGCATGGCTCGAAGTGTTGGCGGCATAGCTCGAAATGTTGGCGGCATGGCTCGAAATGATGGCGGCATGGCTCAAAATGTTGGCGGCATGGCTCGAAATGTTGGCGGCATGGCTCAAAATGTTGGCGGCACGGCTCGAAATGTTGGCGGCATAGCTCGAAATGTTGGCGGCATGGCTCGAAATGATGGCGGCATGGCTCAAAATGTTGGCGGCATGGCTCGAAATGTTGGCGGCATGGCTCGAAATGTTGGCGGCATGGCTCGAAATGTTGGCGGCATGGCTGGAAATGTTGGCGGCATGGCTCGAAATGTTGGCGGCATTGCTCGAAATGTTGGCGGCATGGCTCGAAATGTTGGCGGCATGACTCGAAGTGTTGGCGGCATGGCTCGAAGCTTTGGCGGCATAGCTAGAAATGTTGGCGGCATGGCTCGAAACGTTGGCGGCTTGGCTCGAAATGTTGGCGGCATGGCTCGAAATGTTGGCGGCATGGCTCGAAAAGTTGGCGGCATAGCTGGAAATGTTGGCGGCATGGCTCGAAATGTTGGCGGCATGGCTCGAAATGTTGACGGCATGGCTCGAAATGTTTGCGGCATGGCTCGAAATGTTGGCGCCATGGCTCGAAATGTTGGCGGCATGGCTCGAAATGTTTTCGGCGTGGCTCGAAATGTTGGCGGCATGGCTCGAAATGTTGGTGGCATTGCTCGAAATGTTGGCGGCATGGCTCGAAATGTTGGCGGCATGACTCGAAGTGTTGGCGGCATGGGTCGAAGCTTTGGCGGCATAGCTAGAAATGTTGGCGGCATGGCTCGAAACGTTGGCGGCTTGGCTCGAAATGTTGGCGGCATGGCTCGAAATGTTGGCGGCATGGCTCGAAATGTTGGCGGCATAGCTGGAAATGTTGGCGGCATGGCTCGAAATGTTGGCGGCATGGCTCGAAATGTTGACGGCATGGCTCGAAATGTTTGCGGCATGGCTCGAAATGTTGGCGCCATGGCTCGAAATGTTGGCGGCATGGCTCGAAATGTTTTCGGCGTGGCTCGAAATGTTGGCGGCATGGCTCGAAATGTTGGCGGCATAGCTGGAAATGTTGGCGGCATGGCTCGAAATGTTGGCGGCATGGCTGGAAATGTTGGCGGCATGGCTCGAAATGTTGGCGGAATGGCTCGAAATGTTGGCGACATAGCTGGAAATGTTGGCGGCATGGCACGAAATGTTGGCGGCCTGGCTCGATATGTTGGCGTCATGGCTCGAGGTGTTGGCGGCATGGCTCGAAATGTTGACGGCATGGCTCGAAATGTTGGCGGCATAGCTGGAAATGTTGGCGGCATCGCTCGAAATGTTGGCGGCATGGCTCGAAATGTTGGCGGCATGGCTCGAAATGTTGGCGGCATGGCTGGAAATGTTGGCGGCATGGCTCGAAATGTTGGCGGAATGGCTCGAAATGTTGGCGTCATAGCTGGAAATGTTGGCGGCATGGCACGAAATGTTGGCGGCCTGGCTCGATATGTTGGCGTCATGGCTCGAGGTGTTGGCGGCATGGCTCGAAATGTTGGCGGCATGGCTCGAAATGTTGGCGGCATGGCTCGAAATGTTGGCGGCATGGCTGGAAATGTTGGCGGCATGGCTCGAAATGTTGGCGGCATGGCTCGAAATGTTGGCGGCGTGGCACAAAATGTTGGCGGCATGGCTCGAAATGTTGGCGGCATGGCTGGAAATGTTGGCGGCATGGCTCGAAATGTTGGCGGCATGGCTCAAAATGTTGGCGGCATGGCTCGAAATGTTGGCGTCATGGATCGAAATGTTGGCGGCATGCCTCGAAATGATGGCGGCATGGCTCGAAATGTTAGCGGAAAGGCTCGAAATGTTGGCGGCATGGCTCAAAATGTTTTCGGCATGGCTTGAAATGTTGGCGGCATGGCTCGAAATGTTGGCGGCATAGTTAGAAATGTTGGCGGCATGGCTCGAAATGTTGGCGGCATGGCTCGAAATGTTGGCGGCATGGCTCGAAATGTTGGTGGCATGGCTCGAAATGTTGGCGGCATGGCTCGAAATGTTGGTGGCATGGCTCGAAATGTTGGCGGCATAGCTGGAAATATTGGCGGCATGGCTCGAAATGTTGGCGGCATGGCTCGAAATGTTGGTGGCATGGCTCGAAATGTTGGCGGCATAGCTGGAAATGTTGGCGGCATGGCTCGAAATGTTGGCGGCATGGCTCGAAATGTTGACGGCATGGCTCGAAATTTTTGCGGCATGGCTCGAAATGTTGGCGCCATGGCTCGAAATGTTGGCGGCATGGCTCGAAATGTTTTTGGCGTGGCTCGAAATGTTGGCGGCATGGCTCGAAATGTTGGCGGCATACTGGAAATGTTGGCGGCATGGCTCGAAATGTTGACGGCATGGCTCGAAATGTTGGCGGCATGGCTCGGAATGTTGGCGGCATAGCTGGAAATGTTGGCGGCATGGCTCGAAATGTTGGCGGCATGGCTCGAAATATTGACGGCATGGCTCGAAATGTTTGCGGCATGGTTCGAAATGTTGGCGCCATGGCTCGAAATGTTGGCGGCATGGCTCGAAATTTTGGCGGCGTGGCTTTAAATGTTGGCGGCATGGCTCGAAATGTTGGCGGCTTGGCTCAAAATGTTGGCGTCATGGCTCGAAATCTTGGCGGCATGGCTTTAAATGTTGGCGGCATTGCTCCAAATGTTGGCGGCATGACTCGAAATGTTGACGGCATGGCTCGAAATGTTGGCGGCATGGCTCGAAATGTTGGCGGCATGGCTCCAAATGTTGGCGGCATGACTCGAAATGTTGGCGGCATGACTCGAAATGTTGACGGCATGGCTCCAAATGTTGGCGGCATGGCTCGAAATGTTGGCGGCATGGCTAGAAATGTTGGCGGCATGGTTCGAAATGTTGGCGGTATGGCTCGAAATGTTGGCGGGATGGCTCGAAACGTTGGCGGCGTGGCTCCAAATGTTGGCGGCGTGGCTCGAAATGTTGGCGACATGGCTCGAAATGTTGGCCGCATGGCTCGAAATGTTAGCGGCTTTTTTTGAAATGTTGGCGGCATGGCTCGAAATGTTGGCGGCATGGCTCGAAATGTTGGCGGCATGGCTGGAAATGTTGGCGGCATTGCTCGAAATGTTGGCGGAATGGCTCGAAATGTTGGCGGCTAGGCTCGAAATAACGGCATGAATCGAAATGTTGGCGGCATGGCTAGAAGTGTTGGCGGCATAGCTCGAAATGTTGGCGGCATGGCTCGAAATGTTGGCGGCATGGCTCGAAATGTTGGCGGCATGGCTCGAAATGTTGGCGGCATGGCTCAAAATGTTGGCGGCATGACTCGAAATGTTGGCGGCATGCCTCGAAATGATGGCGGCATGGCTCGAAATGTTGGCGGCATGGCTCAAAATGTTGGCGGCATGGCTCGAAATGTTGGCGGCATGGCTCGAAATGTTGGCGGCATAGCTCGAAATGTTGGCGGCATGGCTCGAAATGTTGGCGGCATGGCTCGAAATGTTGGCGGCATACCTGGAAATGTTGGCGGCATGGCTCGAAATGTTGGCAGCATGGCTCGAAATGTTGGCGGCGTGGCACGAAATGTTGGCGGCCTGGCTCGATATGTTGGCGTCATGGCTCGAGGTGTTGGCGGCATGGCTCGAAATGTTGGCGGCAAGGCTCGAAATGTTGGCGGCATGGCTCGAAATGTTGGCGGCATGGCTGGAAATGTTGGCGGCATGGCTCGAAATGTTGGCGGCATGGCTCGAAATGTTGGCGGCGTGGCACGAAATGTTGGCGGCATGGCTCGAAATGTTGGCGGCATGGCTGGAAATGTTGGCGGCATGGCTCGAAATGTTGGCGGCATGGCTCAAAATGTTGGCGGCATGGCTCGAAATGTTGGCGTCATGGATCGAAATGTTGGCGGCATGCCTCGAAATGATGGCGGCATGGCTCGAAATGTTAGCGGAAAGGCTCGAAATGTTGGCGGCATGGCTCAAAATGTTTTCGGCATGGCTTGAAATGTTGGCGGCATGGCTCGAAATGTTGGCGGCATAGTTAGAAATGTTGGCGGCATGGCTCGAAATGTTGGCGGCATGGCTCCATATGATGGCGGCATGGCTCGAAATGTTGGCGGCAAGGCTCGAAATGTTGGCGGCATGGCTCGAAATGGCGGCATGACTCAAAATGTTGGCGGCATGGCTCGAAGTGTTGGCGGCATAGCTCGAAATGTTGGCGGCATGGCTCGAAATGATGGCGGCATGGCTCGAAATGTTGGCGGCATGGCTCGAAATGTTGGCGGCATGGCTCAAAATGTTGGCGGCACGGCTCGAAATGTTGGCGGCATGGCTCGAAATGGTGGCATGACTCAAAATGTTGGCGGCATGGCTCGAAGTGTTGGCGGCATAGCTCGAAATGTTGGCGGCATGGCTCGAAATGATGGCGGCATGGCTCAAAATGTTGGCGGCATGGCTCGAAATGTTGGCGGCATGGCTCAAAATGTTGGCGGCACGGCTCGAAATGTTGGCGGCATAGCTCGAAATGTTGGCGGCATGGCTCGAAATGATGGCGGCATGGCTCAAAATGTTGGCGGCATGGCTCGAAATGTTGGCGGCATGGCTCGAAATGTTGGCGGCATGGCTCGAAATGTTGGCGGCATGGCTGGAAATGTTGGCGGCATGGCTCGAAATGTTGGCGGCATTGCTCGAAATGTTGGCGGCATGGCTCGAAATGTTGGCGGCATGACTCGAAGTGTTGGCGGCATGGCTCGAAGCTTTGGCGGCATAGCTAGAAATGTTGGCGGCATGGCTCGAAACGTTGGCGGCTTGGCTCGAAATGTTGGCGGCATGGCTCGAAATGTTGGCGGCATGGCTCGAAAAGTTGGCGGCATAGCTGGAAATGTTGGCGGCATGTCTCGAAATGTTGGCGGCATGGCTCGAAATGTTGACGGCATGGCTCGAAATGTTTGCGGCATGGCTCGAAATGTTGGCGCCATGGCTCGAAATGTTGGCGGCATGGCTCGAAATGTTTTCGGCGTGGCTCGAAATGTTGGCGGCATGGCTCGAAATGTTGGTGGCATTGCTCGAAATGTTGGCGGCATGGCTCGAAATGTTGGCGGCATGACTCGAAGTGTTGGCGGCATGGGTCGAAGCTTTGGCGGCATAGCTAGAAATGTTGGCGGCATGGCTCGAAACGTTGGCGGCTTGGCTCGAAATGTTGGCGGCATGGCTCGAAATGTTGGCGGCATGGCTCGAAATGTTGGCGGCATAGCTGGAAATGTTGGCGGCATGGCTCGAAATGTTGGCGGCATGGCTCGAAATGTTGACGGCATGGCTCGAAATGTTTGCGGCATGGCTCGAAATGTTGGCGCCATGGCTCGAAATGTTGGCGGCATGGCTCGAAATGTTTTCGGCGTGGCTCGAAATGTTGGCGGCATGGCTCGAAATGTTGGCGGCATGGCTCGAAATGTTGGTGGCATGGCTCGAAATGTTGGCGGCATAGCTGGAAAAGTTGGCGGCATGGCTCGAAATGTTGGCGGCATGGCTCGAAATGTTGACGGCATGGCTCGAAATGTTGGCGGCATGGCTCGAAATGTTGGCGGCATGGCTCGAAATGTTGACGGCTTGGCTCGAAATGTTGGCGGCATGGCTCGAAATGTTGACGGCATGGCTCGAAATGTTTGCGGCATGGCTCGAAATGTTGGCGCCATGGCTCGAAATGTTGGCGGCATGGCTCGAAATGTTTTCGGCGTGGCTCGAAATGTTGGCGGAATGGCTCGAAATGTTGGCGGCATAGCTGGAAATGTTGGCGGCATGGCTCGAAATGTTGGCGGCATGGCTCGAAATGTTGGCGGCGTGGCACGAAATGTTGGCGGCCTGGCTCGATATGTTGGCGTCATGGCTCGAGGTGTTGGCGGCATGGCTCGAAATGTTGGCGGCATGGCTCGAAATGTTGGCGGCATGGCTCGAAATGTTGGCGGCATGGCTCGAAATGTTGGCGGCGTGGCACGAAATGTTGGCGGCATGGCTCGAAATGTTGGCGGCATGGCTGGAAATGTTGGCGGCATGGCTCGAAATGTTGGCGGCATGGCTCAAAATGTAAGCGGAATGGCTCGAAATGTTGGCGGCATAGCTGGAAATGTTGGCGGCATAGCTCGAAATGTTGGCGGCATGGCTGGAAATGTTGGCGGCATGGCTCGAAATGTTGGCGGAATGGCTCGAAATGTTGGAGGCATAGCTGGAAATGTTGGCGGCATGGCACGAAATGTTGGCGGCCTGGCTCGATATGTTGGCGTCATGGCTCGAGGTGTTGGCGGCATGGCTCGAAATGTTGGCGGCATGGCTCAAAATGTTGGCGGCATGGCTCGAAATGTTGGCGGCATGGCTCAAAATGTTGGCGGCACGGCTCGAAATGTTGGCGGCATAGCTCGAAATGTTGGCGGCATGGCTCGAAATGTTGGCGGCATGGCTCAAAATGTTGGCGGCATGGCTCGAAATGTTGGCGGCATGGCTCGAAATGTTGGCGGCATGGCTCGAAATGTTGGCGGCATGGCTGGAAATGTTGGCGGCATGGCTCGAAATGTTGGCGGCATTGCTCGAAATGTTGGCGGCATGGCTCGAAATGTTGGCGGCATGACTCGAAGTGTTGGCGGCATGGCTCGAAGCTTTGGCGGCATAGCTAGAAATGTTGGCGGCATGGCTCGAAACGTTGGCGGCATGGCTGGAAATGTTGGCGGCATAGCTGGAAATGTTAGCGGCATGGCTCGAAATGTTGGCGGCATGGCTCGAAATGTTGGCGGCATGGCTCGAAATGTTGGCGGCATGGCTGGAAATGTTGGCGGCATGGCTCGAAATGTTGGCGGAATGACTCGAAATGTTGGCGGCATAGCTGGAAATGTTGGCGGCATGGCACGAAATGTTGGCGGCCTGGCTCGATATGTTGGCGTCATGGCTCGAGGTGTTGGCGGCATGGCTCGAAATGTTGGCGGCATGGCTCGAAATGTTGGCGGCATGGCTCGAAATGTTGGCGGCATGGCTGGAAATGTTGGCGGCATGGCTCGAAATGTTGGCGGCATGGCTCGAAATGTTGGCGGCGTGGCACGAAATGTTGGCGGCATGGCTCGAAATGTTGGCGGCATGGCTGGAAATGTTGGCGGCATGGCTCGAAATGTTGGCGGCATGGCTCAAAATGTTGGCGGCATGGCTCGAAATGTTGGCGTCATGGATCGAAATGTTGGCGGCATGCCTCGAAATGAAGGCGGCATGGCTCGAAATGTTAGCGGAAAGGCTCGAAATGTTGGCGGCATGGCTCAAAATGTTTTCGGCATGGCTTGAAATGTTGGCGGCATGGCTCAAAATGTTGGCGGCATAGTTAGAAATGTTGGCGGCATGGCTCGAAATGTTGGCGGCATGGCTCCATATGTTGGCGGCATGGCTCGAAATGTTGGCGGCAAGGCTCGAAATGTTGGCGGCATGGCTCGAAATGGCGGCATGACTCAAAATGTTGGCGGCATGGCTCGAAGTGTTGGCGGCATAGCTCGAAATGTTGGCGGCATGGCTCGAAATGATGGCGGCATGGCTCGAAATGTTGGCGGCATGGCTCGAAATGTTGGCGGCATGGCTCAAAATGTTGGCGGCACGGCTCGAAATGTTGGCGGCATGGCTCGAAATGGCGGCATGACTCAAAATGTTGGCGGCATGGCTCGAAGTGTTGGCGGCATAGCTCGAAATGTTGGCGGCATGGCTCGAAATGATGGCGGCATGGCTCAAAATGTTGGCGGCATGGCTCGAAATGTTGGCGGCATGGCTCAAAATGTTGGCGGCACGGCTCGAAATGTTGGCGGCATAGCTCGAAATGTTGGCGGCATGGCTCGAAATGTTGGCGGCATGGCTCAAAATGTTGGCGGCATGGCTCGAAATGTTGGCGGCATGGCTCGAAATGTTGGCGGCATGGCTCGAAATGTTGGCGGCATGGCTGGAAATGTTGGCGGCATGGCTCGAAATGTTGGCGGCATTGCTCGAAATGTTGGCGGCATGGCTCGAAATGTTGGCGGCATGACTCGAAGTGTTGGCGGCATGGCTCGAAGCTTTGGCGGCATAGCTAGAAATGTTGGCGGCATGGCTCGAAACGTTGGCGGCTTGGCTCGAAATGTTGGCGGCATGGCTCGAAATGTTGGCGGCATGGCTCGAAAAGTTGGCGGCATAGCTGGAAATGTTGGCGGCATGGCTCGAAATGTTGGCGGCATGGCTCGAAATGTTGACGGCATGACTCGAAATGTTTGCGGCATGGCTCGAAATGTTGGCGCCATGGCTCGAAATGTTGGCGGCATGGCTCGAAATGTTTTCGGCGTGGCTCGAAATGTTGGCGGCATGGCTCGAAATGTTGGCGGCATGGCTCGAAATGTTGGTGGCATTGCTCGAAATGTTGGCGGCATGGCTCGAAATGTTGGCGGCATGACTCGAAGTGTTGGCGGCATGGGTCGAAGCTTTGGCGGCATAGCTAGAAATGTTGGCGGCATGGCTCGAAACGTTGGCGGCTTGGCTCGAAATGTTGGCGACATGGCTCGAAATGTTGGCGGCATGGCTCGAAATGTTGGCGGCATAGCTGGAAATGTTGGCGGCATGGCTCGAAATGTTGGCGGCATGGCTCGTAATGTTGACGGCATGGCTCGAAATGTTTGCGGCATGGCTCGAAATGTTGGCGCCATGGCTCGAAATGTTGGCGGCATGGCTCGAAATGTTTTCGGCGTGGCTCGAAATGTTGGCGGCATGGCTCGAAATGTTGGCGGCATGGCTCGAAATGTTGGTGGCATGGCTCGAAATGTTGGCGGCATAGCTGGAAAAGTTGGCGGCATGGCTCGAAATGTTGGCGGCATGGCTCGAAATGTTGACGGCATGGCTCGAAATGTTGGCGGCATGGCTCGAAATGTTGGCGGCATGGCTCGAAATGTTGACGGCATGGCTCGAAATGTTGGCGGCATGGCTCGAAATGTTGACGGCATGGCTCGAAATGTTTGCGGCATGGCTCGAAATGTTGGCGCCATGGCTCGAAATGTTGGCGGCATGGCTCGAAATGTTTTCGGCGTGGCTCGAAATGTTGGCGGAATGGCTCGAAATGTTGGCGGCATAGCTGGAAATGTTGGCGGCATGGCTCGAAATGTTGGCGGCATGGCTCGAAATGTTTTCGGCGTGGCTCGAAATGTTGGCGGCATGGCTCGAAATGTTGGCGGCATAGCTGGAAATGTTGGCGGCATGGCTCGAAATGTTGACGGCATGGCTCGAAATGTTTGCGGCATGGCTCGAAAAGTTGGCGCCATGGCTCGAACTGTTGGCGGCATGGCTCGGAATGTTTTCGGCGTGGCTCGAAATGTTGGCGGAATGGCTCGAAATGTTGGCGGCATAGCTGGAAATGTTGGCGGCATGGCTCGAAATGTTGACGGCATGGCTCGAAATGTTGGCGGCATGGCTCGGAATGTTGGCGGCATAGCTGGAAATGTTGGGGGCATGGCTCGAAATGTTGGCGGCATGGCTCGAAATATTGACGGCATGGCTCGAAATGTTTGCGGCATGGTTCGAAATGTTGGCGCCATGGCTCGAAATGTTGGCGGCATGGCTCGAAATGTTGGCGGCATGGCTCGAAATGTTGGCGGCATAGCTCGAAATGTTGGCGGCATGGCTCAAAATGTTGGCGGCATGGCTCGAAATGTTGGCGGCATGGTTCGAAATGTTGGCGGCATGGCTCAAAATGTTGGCGGCATGGCTCGAAATGTTGGCGGCATGGCTCGAAATGTTGGCGGCATAGCTCGAAATGTTGGCGGCATGGCTCGAAATGTTGGCGGCATGGCTCGAAATGTTGGCGGCATGGCTCGAAATGTTGGCGGCGTGGCACGAAATGTTGGCAGCCTGGCTCGATATGTTGGCGGCATGGCTCGAGGTGTTGGCGGCATGGCTCGAAATGTTGGCGGCATGGCTCGAAATGTGTGCGGCATGGCTCGAAATGTTGGCGGCATGGCTGGAAATGTTGGCGGCATGCCTCGAAATGTTGGCGGCATGGCTCGAAATGTAGGCGGCGTGGCACGAAATGTTGGCGGCATGGCTCAAAATGTTGGCGGCATGGCTGGAAATGTTGGCGGCATGGCTCGAAATGTTGGCGGCATGGCTCAAAATGTTGGCGGCATGGCTCGAAATGTTGGCGTCATGGCTCGAAATGTTGGCGGCATGTCTCGAAATGTTGGCGGCATGGCTCGAAGTGTTGGCGGCATGGCTCGAGGTGTTAGCGGAATGGCTCAAAATGTTGGCGGCATGGCTCAAAATGTTTTCGGCATGGCTTGAAATGTTGGCGGCATGGCTCGAAGTGTTGGCAGCATAGCTAGAAATGTTGGCGGCATGGCTCGAAATGTTGGCGGCATGGCTCGATATGTTGGCGGCATGGCTCGAAATGTTGGCGGCAAGGCTCGAAATGTTGGCGGCATGGCTCGAAGTGTTGGCGGCATAGCTCGAAATGTTGTCGGCATGGCTCGAAATGATGGCGGCATGGCTCAAAATGTTGGCGGCATGGCTCGAAATGTTGGCGGCGTGGCTCAAAATGTTGGCGGCACGGCTCGAAATGTTGGCGGCATGGCTCGAAATGTTGGCGGCATAGCTCGAAATGTTGGCGGCATGGCTCGAAATGTTGGCGGCATGGCTGGAAATGTTGGCGGCATGGCTCGAAATGTTGGCGGCATTGCTCGAAATGTTGGCGGCATGGCTCGAAATGTTGGCGGCATGACTCGAAGTGTTGGCGGCATGGCTCGCGGTGTTAGCGAAATGGCTCGAAATGTTGGCGGCATGGCTCAAAATGTTGGCGGCATGGCTTGAAATGTTGGCGGCATGGCTCGAAGCTTTGGCGGCATAGCTAGAAATGTTGGCGGCATGGCTCGAAATGTTGGCGGCATGGGTCGAAATGTTGGCGGCATGGCTCGAAATGTTGGCGGCATGGCTCGAAATGTTGGCGGCATAGCTGGAAATGTTGGCGGCATGGCTCGAAATGTTGGCGGCATGGCTCGAAATGTTGACGGCATGGCTCGAAATGTTTGCGGCATGGTTCGAAATGTTGGCGCCATGGCTCGAAATGTTGGCGGCATGGCTCGAAATGTTTTCGGCGTGGCTCGAAATGTTGGCGGCATGGCTCGAAATGTTGGCGGCATGGCTCGAAATGTTGGTGGCATGGCTCGAAATGTTGGCGGCATAGCTGGAAATGTTGGCGGCATGGCTCGAAATGTTGGCGGCATGGCTCGAAATGTTGACGGCATGGCTCGAAATTTTTGCGGCATGTCTCGAAATGTTGGCGCCATGGCTCGAAATGTTGGCGGCATGGCTCGAAATGTTTTTGGCGTGGCTGGAAATGTTGGCGGCATGTCTCGAAAAGTTGGCGGCATAGCTGGAAATGTTGGCGGCATGGCTCGAAATGTTGACGGCATGGCTCGAAATGTTGGCGGCATGGCTCGGAATGTTGGCGGCATAGCTGGAAATGTTGGCGGCATGGCTCCAAATGTTGGCGGCATGGCTCGAAATATTGACGGCATGGCTCGAAATGTTTGCGGCATGGTTCGAAATGTTGGCGCCATGGCTCGGAATGTTGGCGGCATGGCTCGAAATTTTGGCGGCGTGGCTTTAAATGTTGGCGGCATGGCTCGAAATGTTGGCGGCTTGGCTCGAAATGTTGGCGTCATGGCTCGAAATCCTGGCGGCATGGCTTTAAATGTTGGCGGCATGGCTCCAAATGTTGGCGGCATGACTCGAAATGTTGACGGCATGGCTCGAAATGTTGGCGGCATGGCTCGAAATGTTGGCGGCATGGCTCCAAATGTTGGCGGCATGACTCGAAATGTTGGCGGCATGGCTCGAAATATTAGCGGCAATGCTCGAAATGTTAGCGGCATGGATCGAAATGTTGGCGGCATAGCGCGACATGTTGGCGGCATGGCTCCAAATGTTGGCGGCATGGCTCCAAATGTTGGCGGCGTGGCTCCAAATGTTGGCGGCTTGGCTCGAAATTTCGGCGGCATGGCTCGAAATGTTGGCGGTATGGCTGGAAATGTTGGCGGCATGGCTCGGAATGTTGGCGGCATAGCTCGAAATGTTGGCGGCATGGCTCGAAATGTTGGCGGCATGGCTGGAAATGTTGGCGGCATTGCTCGAAATGTTGGCGGCATAGCTCGAAATGTTGGCGGCATGGCTCGAAATGTTGGCGGCATGGCTCGAAATGTTGGCGGCATTGCTCGAAATGTTGGCGGCATGGCTCGAAATGTTGGCGGCATGGCTGGAAATGTTGGCGGCATTGCTCGAAATGTTGGCGGCATGGCTCGAAATGTTGGCGGCATGACTCGAAGTGTTGGCGGCATGGCTCGAAATGTTGGTGGCATAGCTCGGAATGTTGGTGGCATAACTCGAAATGTTGGCGGCATGGCTCGAAATGTTGGCGGCATGGCTCGAAATGTTGGCGGCATTGCTCGAAATGTTGGCGGCATGGCTCGAAATGTTGGCGGCAAGACTCGAAGTGTTGGCGGCATGGCTCGAAATGTTGGTGGCATTGCTCGAAATGTTGGCGGCATGGCTCGAAATGTTGGCGGCATGACTCGAAGTGTTGGCGGCATGGGTCGAAGCTTTGGCGGCATAGCTAGAAATGTTGGCGGCATGGCTCGAAACGTTGGCGGCTTGGCTCGAAATGTTGGCGGCATGGCTTGAAATGTTGGCGGCATGGCTCGAAGCTTTGGCGGCATAGCTAGAAATGTTGGCGGCATGGCTCGAAATGTTGGCGGCATGGCTCGAAATGTTGGCGGCATGGCTCGAAATGTTGGCGGCATAGCTGGAAATGTTGGCGGCATGGCTCGAAATGTTGGCGGCATGGCTCGAAATGTTGACGGCATGGCTCGAAATGTTTGCAGCATTGCTCGAAATGTTGGCGCCATGGCTCGAAATGTTGGTGTCATGGCTCGAAATGTTTTCGGCGTGGCTCGAAATGTTGGCGGCATGGCTCGAAATGTTGGCGGCATGGCTCGAAATGTTGGTGGCATGGCTCAAAATGTTGGCGGCATAGCTGGAAATGTTGGCGGCATGGCTCGAAATGTTGGCGGCATGGCTCGAAATGTTGACGGCATGGCTCGAAATTTTTGCGGCATGGCTCGAAATGTTGGCGCCATGGCTCGAAATGTTGGCGGCATGGCTCGAAATGTTTTTGGCGTGGCTCGAAATGTTGGCGGCATGTCTCGAAAAGTTGGCGGCATAGCTGGAAATGTTGGCGGCATGGCTCGAAATGTTGACGGCTTGGCTCGAAATGTTGGCGGCATGGCTCGGAATGTTGGCGGCATAGCTGGAAATGTTGGCGGCATGGCTCCAAATGTTGGCGGCATGGCTCGAAATATTGACGGCATGGCTCGAAATGTTTGCGGCATGGTTCGAAATGTTGGCGCCATGGCTCGAAATGTTGGCGGCATGGCTCGAAATTTTGGCGGCGTGGCTTTAAATGTTGGCGGCATGGCTCGAAATGTTGGCGGCTTGGCTCGAAATGTTGGCGTCATGGCTCGAAATCTTGGCGGCATGGCTTTAATTGTTGGCGGCATGGCTCCAAATGTTGGCGGCATGACTCGAAATGTTGACGGCATGGCTCGAAATGTTGGCGGCATGACTCGAAATGTTGGCGGCGTGGCTCGGAATATTAGCGGCAATGCTCGAAATGTTAGCGGCATGGATCGAAATGTTGGCGGCATAGCGCGACATGTTGGCGGCATGGCTCCAAATGTTGGCGGCATGGCTCCAAATGTTGGCGGCGTGGCTCCAAATGTTGGCGGCTTGGCTCGAAATTTCGGCGGCATGGCTCGAAATGTTGGCGGCATGGCTCGGAATGTTGGCGGCATGGCTGGAAATGTTGACGGCATGGCTCGAAATGTTGGCGGCATGGCTCGAAATGTTGGCGGCATGGCTCCAAATGTTGGCGGCATGGCTCGAAATGTTGGCGTCATAGCTCCAAATGTTGCAGCGTGGCTCGAAATGTTGGCGGCATGGCTCGAAATGTTGGCGGCATGTCTCGAAATGTTGGCGGCATGGCTCGAAATGTTGGCGGCATGGCTGGAAATGTTGGCAGCGTGGCACGAAATGTTGGCGGCATGGCTCGAAATGTTGGCGGCATGGTACGAAATGTTGGCGGCATGGCTCAAAATGATGACGGCATGGCTCGAAATGTTGGCGGCATGGCTCAAAATGATGACGGCATGGCTCGAAATGTTGGCGACATGGCTCGAAGTGTTGGCGGCATGGCTCGAAATGTTGGCGGCATGGCTCGAAGTGTTGGCGGCATGGCTCGAAATTTTGGAGGCGTGGCTTTAAATGTTGGCGGCATGGCTCGAAATGTTGGCAGCATGGCTCGAAATGTTGGCGGCATGGTACGAAATGTTGGCGGCATGGCTCAAAATGATGACGGCATGGTTCGAAATGTTGGCGGCGTGGCTCAAAATGATGACGGCATGGCTCGAAATGTTGGCGACATGACTCGAAGTGTTGGCGGCATGGCTCGAAATGTTGGCGGCATGGCTCGAAATGTTGACGGCATGGCTCGTAATGTTTGCGGCATGGCTCGAAATGTTGGCGGCATGACTCGAAATGTTGACGGCATGGCTCGAAATGTTGGCGGCATGGCTCAAAATGATGACGGCATGGCTCGAAATGTTGGCGACATGACTCGAAGTGTTGGCGGCATGGCTCGAAATGTTGGCGGCATGGCTCGAAGTGTTGGCGGCGTGGCTCGAAATGTTGGCGGCATGGCTCGAAATTTTGGAGGCGTGGCTTTAAATGTTGGCGGCATGGCTCGAAATGTTGGCGGCATGGCTCGAAATCTTGGCGGCATGGCTCTAAATGTTGGCGGCATGGCTCCAAATGTTGGCGGCATGACTCGAAATGTTGACGGCATGGCTCGAAATGTTGACGGCATGGCTCGTAATGTATGCGGCATGGCTCGAAATGTTGGCGGCATGACTCGAAATGTTGACGGCATGGCTCGAAATGTTGGCGGCATGGTACGAAATGTTGGCGGCATGGCTCGAAATGATGACGGCATGGCTCAAAATGTTGGCAGCATGGCTCCAAATGTTGGCGGCATGGCTCGAAATGTTGGCGGCATGACTCGAAATGTTGACGGCATGGCTCGAAATGTTGGCGGCATGGCTCCAAATGTTGGCGGCATGGCTCCAAATGTTGGCGGCGTGGCTCCAAATGTTGGCGGCTTGGCTCGAAATGTTGGCGGCATGGCTCGAAATGTTGGCGGCATGGCTCGAAGTGTTGGCGGCATGGTTCGAAATGTTGGCGGCATGGCTCAGTGTTGACGGCATGGCTCGAAATGTTGGCGGCATGGCTCGAAATGTTGGCGGCATGGCTCGAAATGTTGGCGGCATGGCTCGAAATGTTGGCGGCATTGCTCGAAATGTTGGCGGCATGGCTCGAAATGACAAGAACCTAAACTTCGAAGAGCATATTCTGAAGAAATGTAGTGAATGCTATCATTGCTATCCCAAGTTAAAAGCATTGTGGAAGTTTAAATATGTTCTTCCACAACATACTAATGCCCGTTTGCACCACTTCACCTTAAACCTTGGCTTAGTAAAGTGTCACTTAAAATTAAGGGCAACTTAATATTAAGGAGTATTGCACCGCATCCTCTTAAGGGATACTTAACTAAGTCACATTTAAATCTGACAACACTGCTAAATGTTGGGGATTTTTCATGCTAAAATGGTGGTTGTGTCGTTAATGTCAAAATCGTCAAGTCAAATCGCAAATATCATTGTTGATTTGGCGTGCGAAGGTAAAGGGTATATAGTTAGTAATATTAAATTTTTGTTCTCATTTTTCATTCCCGGTGATTTGTAGATAGCAAGTAAGTATTTTTTCCGCCAATCGTACTAGAATTGTCACATTATTGACACAAATTTGTTGAGCAAAGTCAAACATTCCATTACATCAGCCGTTGCTAGGCAATTTACAATAAAACTGTACAGGAATCATTCAAACATTTAATTACATCAGCCGTTGCTAGGTAATTTACAATACAACTGTACAAGAATAATATTCCCGGCCTAGGCAGGGAATATTCGAGTACTATTTCCTATTTTTTTTAATTACTCGTATCGATCGGCGGAAAAATAGTTTATTCGCAAGCTAATAGTTTTCTGTATTTTTAGGATGAATGCAAAGAAGCGCCAACGTAGTGCAAACTACACCAGCGAAGAGATTAATGTTTTACTAAACATTATAGCGCAATTTAGCAATATTATTGAATGCAAGAAGACCGACGCCGTCACGTGGAAGGAAAAAGAAAATGCGTGGAACGCAATCACAGAGATGTTTAATTCTGGTTCTCCCTCAGGGATATACCGGGCATCTGACTCTCTGAGAAAAGCGTACGAAAATCAAAAAAGGACCATCAGAAAAACAGTAGCCGATGACAGAATCAAGATTTTGAAAACTGGCGAAGGATATGGTGGCAAGCGAAGGAAGGACATTAATGAAGAATTAACGCTATCGTTAATGAGTACAAAAACTGTATTTGGCTTAAAAAACCAATGGCATGGTTCCAAATGTTGGCGGCATGACTCGAAATGTTGGCGGCATGACTCGAAATGTTGACGGCATGGCTCCAAATGTTGGCGGCATGGCTCGAAATGTTGGCGGCATGGCTAGAAATGTTGGCGGCATGGTTCGAAATGTTGGCGGTATGGCTCGAAATGTTGGCGGGATGGCTCGAAACGTTGGCGGCGTGGCTCCAAATGTTGGCGGCGAGGCTCGAAATGTTGGCGACATGGCTCGAAATGTTGGCCGCATGGCTCGAAATGTTAGCGGCTTTTTTTGAAATGTTGGCGGCATGGCTCGAAATGTTGGCGGCATGGCTCGAAATGTTGGCGGCATGGCTGGAAATGTTGGCGGCATTGCTCGAAATGTTGGCGGCATGTCTCGAAATGTTGGCGGCTAGGCTCGAAATAACGGCATGAATCGAAATGTTGGCGGCATGGCTAGAAGTGTTGGCGGCATAGCTCGAAATGTTGGCGGCATGGCTCGAAATGTTGGCGGCATGGCTCGAAATGTTGGCGGCATGGCTCGAAATGTTGGCGGCATGGCTCAAAATGTTGGCGGCATGACTCGAAATGTTGGCGGCATGCCTCGAAATGATGGCGGCATGGCTCGAAATGTTGGCGGCATGGCTCGAAATGTTGGCGGCATGGCTCAAAATGTTGGCGGCATGGCTCGAAATGTTGGCGGCATGGCTCGAAATGTTGGCGGCATAGCTCGAAATGTTGGCGGCATGGCTCGAAATGTTGGCGGCATGGCTCGAAATGTTGGCGGCATACCTGGAAATGTTGGCGGCATGGCTCGAAATGTTGGCGGCATGGCTCGAAATGTTGGCGGCGTGGCACGAAATGTTGGCGGCCTGGCTCGATATGTTGGCGTCATGGCTCGAGGTGTTGGCGGCATGGCTCGAAATGTTGGCGGCATGGCTCGAAATGTTGGCGGCATGGCTCGAAATGTTGGCGGCATGGCTGGAAATGTTGGCGGCATGGCTCGAAATGTTGGCGGCATGGCTCGAAATGTTGGCGGCGTGGCACGAAATGTTGGCGGCATGGCTCGAAATGTTGGCGGCATGGCTGGAAATGTTGGCGGCATGGCTCGAAATGTTGGCGGCATGGCTCAAAATGTTGGCGGCATGGCTCGAAATGTTGGCGTCATGGATCGAAATGTTGGCGGCATGCCTCGAAATGATGGCGGCATGGCTCGAAATGTTAGCGGAAAGGCTCGAAATGTTGGCGGCATGGCTCAAAATGTTTTAGGCATGGCTTGAAATGTTGGCGGCATGGCTCGAAATGTTGGCGGCATAGCTAGAAATGTTGGCGGCATGGCTCGAAATGTTGGCGGCATGGCTCAATATGTTGGCGGCATGGCTCGAAATGTTGGCGGCAAGGCTCGAAATGTTGGCGGCATGGCTCGAAATGGCGGCATGACTCAAAATGTTGGCGGCATGGCTCGAAGTGTTGGCGGCATAGCTCGAAATGTTGGCGGCATGGCTCGAAATGATGGCGGCATGGCTCAAAATGTTGGCGGCATGGCTCGAAATGTTGGCGGCATGGCTCAAAATGTTGGCGGCACGGCTCGAAATGTTGGCGGCATGGCTCGAAATGGCGGCATGACTCAAAATGTTGGCGGCATGGCTCGAAGTGTTGGCGGCATAGCTCGAAATGTTGGCGGCATGGCTCGAAATGATGGCGGCATGGCTCAAAATGTTGGCGGCATGGCTCGAAATGTTGGCGGCATGGCTCAAAATGTTGGCGGCACGGCTCGAAATGTTGGCGGCATAGCTCGAAATGTTGGCGGCATGGCTCGAAATGATGGCGGCATGGCTCAAAATGTTGGCGGCATGGCTCGAAATGTTGGCGGCATGGCTCGAAATGTTGGCGGCATGGCTCGAAATGTTGGCGGCATGGCTGGAAATGTTGGCGGCATGGCTCGAAATGTTGGCGGCATTGCTCGAAATGTTGGCGGCATGGCTCGAAATGTTGGCGGCATGACTCGAAGTGTTGGCGGCATGGCTCGAAGCTTTGGCGGCATAGCTAGAAATGTTGGCGACATGGCTCGAAACGTTGGCGGCTTGGCTCGAAATGTTGGCGGCATGGCTCGAAATGTTGGCGGCATGGCTCGAAAAGTTGGCGGCATAGCTGGAAATGTAGGCGGCATGGCTCGAAATGTTGGCGGCATGGCTCGAAATGTTGACGGCATGGCTCGAAATGTTTGCGGCATGGCTCGAAATGTTGGCGCCATGGCTCGAAATGTTGGCGGCATGGCTCGAAATGTTTTCGGCGTGGCTCGAAATGTTGGCGGCATGGCTCGAAATGTTGGCGGCATGGCTCGAAATGTTGGTGGCATTGCTCGAAATGTTGGCGGCATGGCTCGAAATGTTGGCGGCATGACACAAAGTGTTGGCGGCATGGGTCGAAGCTTTGGCGGCATAGCTAGAAATGTTGGCGGCATGGCTCGAAACGTTGGCGGCTTGGCTCGAAATGTTGGCGGCATGGCTCGAAATGTTGGCGGCATGGCTCGAAATGTTGGCGGCATAGCTGGAAATGTTGGCGGCATGTCTCGAAATGTTGGCGGCATGGCTCGAAATGTTGACGGCATGGCTCGAAATGTTTGCGGCATGGCTCGAAATGTTGGCGCCATGGCTCGAAATGTTGGCGGCATGGCTCGAAATGTTTTCGGCGTGGCTCGAAATGTTGGCGGCATGGCTCGAAATGTTGGCGGCATGGCTCGAAATGTTGGTGGCATGGCTCGAAATGTTGGCGGCATAGCTGGAAAAGTTGGCGGCATAGCTCGAAATGTTGGCGGCATGAATCGAAATGTTGACGGCATGGCTCGAAATGTTGGCGGCATGGCTCGAAATGTTGGCGGCATGGCTCGAAATGTTGACGGCATGGCACGAAATGTTGGCGGCATGGCTCGAAATGTTGACGGCATGGCTCGAAATGTTTGAGGCATGGCTCGTAATGTTGGCGCCATGGCTCGAAATGTTGGCGGCATGGCTCAAAATGTTTTCGGCGTGGCTCGAAATGTTGGCGGAATGGCTCGAAATGTTGGCGGCATAGCTGGAAATGTTGGCGGCATGGCTCGAAATGTTGGCGGCATGGCTCGAAATGTTTTCGGCGTGGCTCAAAATGTTGGCGGCATGGCTCGAAATGTTGGCGGCATAGCTGGAAATGTTGGCGGCATGGCTCGAAATGTTGACGGCATGGCTCGAAATGTTTGCGGCATGGCTCGAAAAGTTGGCGCCATGGCTCGAAATGTTGGCGGCATGGCTCGAAATGTTTTCGGCGTGGCTCGAAATGTTGGCGGAATGGCTCGAAATGTTGGCGGCATAGCTGGAAATGTTGGCGGCATGGCTCGAAATGTTGACGGCATGGCTCGAAATGTTGGCGGCATGGCTCGGAATGTTGGCGGCATAGCTGGAAATGTTGGCGGCATGGCTCGAAATGTTGGCGGCATGGCTCGAAATATTGACGGCATGGCTCGAAATGTTTGCGGCATGGTTCGAAATGTTGGCGCCATGGCTCGAAATGTTGGCGGCATGGCTCGAAATGTTGGCGGCATGGCTCGAAATGTTGGCGGCATAGCTCGAAATGTTGGCGGCATGGCTCAAAATGTTGGCGGCATGGCTCGAAATGTTGGCGGCATGGTTCGATATGTTGGCGGCATGGCTCAAAATGTTGGCGGCATGGCTCGAAATGTTGGCGGCATGGCTCGAAATGTTGGCGGCATAGCTCGAAATGTTGGCGGCCTGGCTCGATATGTTGGCGTCATGGCTCGAGGTGTTGGCGGCATGGCTCGAAATGTTGGCGGCATGGCTCGAAATGTTGGCGGCATGGCTCGAAATGTTGGCGGCATGGCTGGAAATGTTGGCGGCATGGCTCGAAATGTTGGCGGCATGGCTCGAAATGTTGGCGGCGTGGCACGAAATGTTGGCGGCATGGCTCGAAATGTTGGCGGCATGGCTGGAAATGTTGGCGGCATGGCTCGAAATGTTGGCGGCATGGCTCAAAATGTTGGCGGCATGGCTCGAAATGTTGGCGTCATGGATCGAAATGTTGGCGGCATGCCTCGAAATGATGGCGGCATGGCTCGAAATGTTAGCGGAAAGGCTCGAAATGTTGGCGGCATGGCTCAAAATGTTTTCGGCATGGCTTGAAATGTTGGCGGCATGGCTCGAAATGTTGGCGGCATAGCTAGAAATGTTGGCGGCATGGCTCGAAATGTTGGCGGCATGGCTCAATATGTTGGCGGCATGGCTCGAAATGTTGGCGGCAAGGCTCGAAATGTTGGCGGCATGGCTCGAAATGGCGGCATGACTCAAAATGTTGGCGGCATGGCTCGAAGTGTTGGCGGCATAGCTCGAAATGTTGGCGGCATGGCTCGAAATGATGGCGGCATGGCTCAAAATGTTGGCGGCATGGCTCGAAATGTTGGCGGCATGGCTCAAAATGTTGGCGGCACGGCTCGAAATGTTGGCGGCATGGCTCGAAATGGCGGCATGACTCAAAATGTTGGCGGCATGGCTCGAAGTGTTGGCGGCATAGCTCGAAATGTTGGCGGCATGGCTCGAAATGATGGCGGCATGGCTCAAAATGTTGGCGGCATGGCTCGAAATGTTGGCGGCATGGCTCAAAATGTTGGCGGCACGGCTCGAAATGTTGGCGGCATAGCTCGAAATGTTGGCGGCATGGCTCGAAATGATGGCGGCATGGCTCAAAATGTTGGCGGCATGGCTCGAAATGTTGGCGGCATGGCTCGAAATGTTGGCGGCATGGCTCGAAATGTTGGCGGCATGGCTGGAAATGTTGGCGGCATGGCTCGAAATGTTGGCGGCATTGCTCGAAATGTTGGCGGCATGGCTCGAAATGTTGGCGGCATGACTCGAAGTGTTGGCGGCATGGCTCGAAGCTTTGGCGGCATAGCTAGAAATGTTGGCGACATGGCTCGAAACGTTGGCGGCTTGGCTCGAAATGTTGGCGGCATGGCTCGAAATGTTGGCGGCATGGCTCGAAAAGTTGGCGGCATAGCTGGAAATGTAGGCGGCATGGCTCGAAATGTTGGCGGCATGGCTCGAAATGTTGACGGCATGGCTCGAAATGTTTGCGCCATGGCTCGAAATGTTGGCGCCATGGCTCGAAATGTTGGCGGCATGGCTCGAAATGTTTTCGGCGTGGCTCGAAATGTTGGCGGCATGGCTCGAAATGTTGGCGGCATGGCTCGAAATGTTGGTGGCATTGCTCGAAATGTTGGCGACATGGCTCGAAATGTTGGCGGCATGACACGAAGTGTTGGCGGCATGGGTCGAAGCTTTGGCGGCATAGCTAGAAATGTTGGCGGCATGGCTCGAAACGTTGGCGGCTTGGCTCGAAATGTTGGCGGCATGGCTCGAAATGTTGGCGGCATGGCTCGAAATGTTGGCGGCATAGCTGGAAATGTTGGCGGCATGGCTCGAAATGTTGGCGGCATGGCTCGAAATGTTGACGGCATGGCTCGAAATGTTTGCGGCATGGCTCGAAATGTTGGCGCCATGGCTCGAAATGTTGGCGGCATGGCTCGAAATGTTTTCGGCGTGGCTCGAAATGTTGGCGGCATGGCTCGAAATGTTGGCGGCATGGCTCGAAATGTTGGTGGCATGGCTCGAAATGTTGGCGGCATAGCTGGAAAAGTTGGCGGCATGGCTCGAAATGTTGGCGGCATGAATCGAAATGTTGACGGCATGGCTCGAAATGTTGGCGGCATGGCTCGAAATGTTGGCGGCATGGCTCGAAATGTTGACGGCATGGCACGAAATGTTGGCGGCATGGCTCGAAATGTTGACGGCATGGCTCGAAATGTTTGAGGCATGGCTCGTAATGTTGGCGCCATGGCTCGAAATGTTGGCGGCATGGCTCGAAATGTTTTCGGCGTGGCTCGAAATGTTGGCGGAATGGCTCGAAATGTTGGCGGCATAGCTGGAAATGTTGGCGGCATGGCTCGAAATGTTGGCGGCATGGCTCGAAATGTTTTCGGCGTGGCTCGAAATGTTGGCGGCATGGCTCGAAATGTTGGCGGCATAGCTGGAAATGTTGGCGGCATGGCTCGAAATGTTGACGGCATGGCTCGAAATGTTTGCGGCATGGCTCGAAAAGTTGGCGCCATGGCTCGAAATGTTGGCGGCATGGCTCGAAATGTTTTCGGCGTGGCTCGAAATGTTGGCGGAATGGCTCGAAATGTTGGCGGCATAGCTGGAAATGTTGGCGGCATGGCTCGAAATGTTGACGGCATGGCTCGAAATGTTGGCGGCATGGCTCGGAATGTTGGCGGCATAGCTGGAAATGTTGGCGGCATGGCTCGAAATGTTGGCGGCATGGCTCGAAATATTGACGGCATGGCTCGAAATGTTTGCGGCATGGTTCGAAATGTTGGCGCCATGGCTCGAAATGTTGGCGGCATGGCTCGAAATGTTGGCGGCATGGCTCGAAATGTTGGCGGCATAGCTCGAAATGTTGGCGGCATGGCTCAAAATGTTGGCGGCATGGCTCGAAATGTTGGCGGCATGGTTCGAAATGTTGGCGGCATGGCTCAAAATGTTGGCGGCATGGCTCGAAATGTTGGCGGCATGGCTCGAAATGTTGGCGGCATAGCTCGAAATGTTGGCGGCATGGCTCGAAACGTTGGCGGCATGGCTCGAAATGTTGGCGGCATACCTGGAAAAGTTGGCGGCATGGCTCGAAATGTTGGCGGCATGGCTCGAAATGTTGGCGGCGTGGCACGAAATGTTGGCGGCCTGGCTCGATATGTTGGCGGCATGGCTCGAGGTGTTGGCGGCATGGCTCGAAATGTTGGCGGCATGGCTCGAAATGTTGGCGGCATGGCTCGAAATGTTGGCGGCATGGCTGGAAATGTTGGCGGCATGCCTCGAAATGTTGGCGGCATGGCTCAAAATGTTGGCGGCATGGCTGGAAATGTTGGCGGCATGGCTCGAAATGTTGGCGGCATGGTTCAAAATGTTGGCGGCATGGCTCGAAATGTTGGCGTCATGGCTCGAAATGTTGGCGGCATGTCTCGAAATGTTGGCGGCATGGCTCGAAGTGTTGGCGGCATGGCTCGAGGTGTTAGCGGAATGGCTCGAAATGTTGGCGGCATGGCTCAAAATGTTTTCGGCATGGCTTGAAATGTTGGCGGCATGGCTCGAAGTGTTGGCGGCATAGCTAGAAATGTTGGCGGCATGGCTCGAAATGTTGGCGGCATGGCTCGATATGTTGGCGGCATGGCTCGAAATGTTGGCGGCATGGCTCGAAATGTTGGCGGCATGGCTCGAACTGGCGGCATGACTCAAAACGTTGGCGGCATGGCTCGAAGTGTTGGCGGCATAGCTCGAAATGTTGGCGACATGGCTCGAAATGATGGCGGCATGGCTCAAAATGTTGGCGGCATGGCTCGAAATGTTGGCGGCATGGCTCAAAATGTTGGCGGCACGGCTCGAAATGTTGGCGGCATGGCTCGAAATGTTGGCGGCATAGCTCGAAATGTTGGCGGCATGGCTAGAAATGTTGGCGGCATGGCTGGAAATGTTGGCGGCATGGCTCGAAATGTTGGCGGCATTGCTCGAAATGTTGGCGGCATGGCTCGAAATGTTGGCGGCATGACTCGAAATGTTGGCGGCATGGCTCGAGGTGTTAGCGGAATGGCTCGAAATGTTGGCGGCATGGCTCAAAATGTTGGCGGCATGGCTTGAAATGTTGGCGGCATGGCTCGAAGCTTTGGCAGCATAGCTAGAAATGTTGGCGGCATGGCTCGAAATGTTGGCGGCATGGCTCGAAAAGTTGGCGGCATGGCTCGAAATGTTGGCGGCATGGCTCGAAATGTTGGCGGCATAGCTGGAAATGTTGGCGGCATGGCTCGAAATGTTGGCGGCATGGCTCGAAATGTTGACGGCATGGCTCGAAATGTTTGCGGCATGGCTCGAAATGTTGGCGCCATGGCTCGAAATGTTGGCGGCATGGCTCGAAATGTTGGCGGCATGGCTCGAAAAGTTGGCGGCATGGCTCGAAATGTTGGCGGCATGGCTCGAAATGTTGGCGGCATAGCTGGAAATGTTGGCGGCATGGCTCGAAATGTTGGCGGCATGGCTCGAAATGTTGACGGCATGGCTCGAAATGTTTGCGGCATGGCTCGAAATGTTGGCGCCATGGCTCGAAATGTTGGCGGCATGGCTCGAAATGTTGGTGGCATGGCTCGAAATGTTGGCGGCATAGCTGGAAATGTCGGCGGCATGGCTCGAAATGTTGGCGGCATGGCTCGAAATGTTGACGGCATGGCTCGAAATTTTTGCGGCATGTCTCGAAATGTTGGCGCCATGGTTCGAAATGTTGGCGGCATGGCTCGAAATGTTTTTGGCGTGGCTCGAAATGTTGGCGGCATGTCTCGAAAAGTTGGCGGCATGGCTCGAAATGTTGACGGCATGGCTCGAAATGTTGGCGGCATGGCTCGGAATGTTGGCGGCATAGCTGGAAATGTTGGCGGCATGGCTCCAAATGTTGGCGGCATGGCTCGAAATATTGACGGCATGGCTCGAAATGTTTGCGGCATGGTTCGAAATGTTGGCGCCATGGCTCGAAATGTTGGCGGCATGGCTCGAAATTTTGGCGGCGTGGCTTTAAATGTTGGCGGCATGGCTCGAAATGTTGGCGGCTTGGCTCGAAATGTTGGCGTCATGGCTCGAAATCTTGGCGGCATGGCTTTAAATGTTGGCGGCATGGCTCCAAATGTTGGCGGCATGACTCGAAATGTTGACGGCATGGCTCGAAATGTTGGCGGCATGGCTCGAAATGTTGGCGGCATGGCTCCAAATGTTGGCGGCATGACTCGAAATGTTGGCGGCATGGCTGGAAATGTTGGCGGCATAGCGCGACATGTTGGCGGCATGGCTCCAAATGTTGGCGGCATGGCTCCAAATGTTGGCGGCGTGGCTCCAAATGTTGGCGGCGTGGCTCCAAATGTTGGCGGCTTGGCTCGAAATTTCGGCGGCATGGCTCGAAATGTTGGCGGCATGGCTGGAAATGTTGGCGGCATGGCTCGGAATGTTGGCGGCATAGCTCGAAATGTTGGCGGCATGGCTCGAAATGTTGGCGGCATGGCTGGAAATGTTGGCGGCATTGCTCGAAATGTTGGCGGCATAGCTCGAAATGTTGGCGGCATGGCTCGAAATGTTGGCGACATGGCTCGAAATGTTGGCGGCATTGCTCGAAATGTTGGCGGCATGGCTCGAAATGTTGGCGGCATGGCTGGAAATGTTGGCGGCATGGCTCGGAATGTTGGCGGCATAGCTCGAAATGTTGGCGGCATGGCTCCAAATGTTGGCGGCATGGCTCCAAATGTTGGCGGCATGGCTCCAAATGTTGGCGGCGTGGCTCCAAATGTTGGCGGCTTGGCTCGAAATTTCGGCGGCATGGCTCGAAATGTTGGCGGCATGGCTGGAAATGTTGGCGGCATGGCTCGGAATGTTGGCGGCATAGCTCGAAATGTTGGCGGCATGGCTCGAAATGTTGGCGGCATGGCTGGAAATGTTGGCGGCATTGCTCGAAATGTTGGCGGCATGGCTCGAAATGTTGGCGGCATTGCTCGAAATGTTGGCGGCATGGCTCGAAATGTTGGCGGCATGGCTGGAAATGTTGGCGGCATGGCTCGGAATGTTGGCGGCATAGCTCGAAATGTTGGCGGCATGGCTCGAAATGTTGGCGGCATGGCTCGAAGTGTTGGCGGCATTGCTCGAAATGTTGGCGGCATGGCTCGAAATGTTGGCGGCATGACTCGAAGTGTTGGCGGCATGGCTCGAGGTGTTAGCGGAATGGCTCGAAATGTTGGCGGCATGGCTCAAAATGTTGGCGGCATGGCTTGAAATGTTGGCGGCATGGCTCGAAGCTTTGGCGGCATAGCTAGAAATGTTGGCGGCATGGCTCGAAATGTTGGCGGCATGGTTCGAAATGTTGGCGGCATGGCTCGAAATGTTGGCGGCATGGTTCGAAATGTTGGCGGCATAGCTGGAAATGTTGGCGGCATGGCTCGAAATGTTGGCGGCATGGCTCGAAATGTTGACGGCATGGCTCGAAATGTTTGCAGCATGGCTCGAAATGTTGGCGCCATGGCTCGAAATGTTGGCGGCATGGCTCGAAATGTTTTCGGCGTGGCTCGAAATGTTGGCGGCATGGCTCGAAATGTTGGCGGCATGGCTCGAAATGTTGGTGGCATGGCTCGAAATGTTGGCGGCATAGCTGGAAATGTTGGCGGCATGGCTCGAAATGTTGGCGGCATGGCTCGAAATGTTGACGGCATGGCTGGAAATGTTGGCGGCATGGCTCGAAATGTTGGCGGCATGGCTCGAAATGTTGACGGCATGGCTCGAAATGTTGGTGGCATGGCTCGAAATGTTGGCGGCATAGCTGGAAATGTTGGCGGCATGGCTCGAAATGTTGGCGGCATGGCTCGAAATGTTGACGGCATGGCTCGAAATTTTTGCGGCATGGCTCGAAATGTTGGCGCCATGGCTCGAAATGTTGGCGGCATGGCTCGAAATGTTTTTGGCGTGGCTCGAAATGTTGGCGGCATGTCTCGAAAAGTTGGCGGCATGGCTCGAAATGTTGGCGGCATGGCTCGAAATGTTGGCGGCATAGCTCGAAATGTTGGCGGCATGGCTCGAAATGTTGGCGGCATGGCTGGAAATGTTGGCGGCATGGCTCGAAATGTTGGCGGCATTGCTCGAAATGTTGGCGGCATGGCTCGAAATGTTGGCGGCATGACTCGAAGTGTTGGCGGCATGGCTCGTGGTGTTAGCGGAATGGCTCGAAATGTTGGCGGCATGGCTCAAAATGTTGGCGGCATGGCTTGAAATGTTGGCGGCATGGCTCGAAGCTTTGGCGGCATAGCTAGAAATGTTGGCGGCATGGCTCGAAATGTTGGCGGCATGGCTCGAAAAGTTGGCGGCATGGCTCGAAATGTTGGCGGCATGGCTCGAAATGTTGGCGGCATAGCTGGAAATGTTGGCGGCATGGCTCGAAATGTTGGCGGCATGGCTCGAAATGTTGACGGCATGGCTCGAAATGTTTGCGGCATGGCTCGCAATGTTGGCGCCATGGCTCGAAATGTTGGCGGCATGGCTCGAAATGTTTTCGGCGTGGCTCGAAATGTTGGCGGCATGGCTCGAAATGTTGGCGGCATGGCTCGAAATGTTGGTGGCATGGCTCGAAATGTTGGCGGCATAGCTGGAAATGTCGGCGGCATGGCTCGAAATGTTGGCGGCATGGCTCGAAATGTTGACGGCATGGCTCGAAATTTTTGCGGCATGTCTCGAAATGTTGGCGCCATGGCTCGAAATGTTGGCGGCATGGCTCGAAATGTTTTTGGCGTGGCTCGAAATGTTGGCGGCATGTCTCGAAAAGTTGGCGGCATGGCTCGAAATGTTGACGGCATGGCTCGAAATGTTGGCGGCATGGCTCGGAATGTTGGCGGCATAGCTGGAAATGTTGGCGGCATGGCTCCAAATGTTGGCGGCATGGCTCGAAATATTGACGGCATGGCTCGAAATGTTTGCGGCATGGTTCGAAATGTTGGCGCCATGGCTCGAAATGTTGGCGGCATGGCTCGAAATTTTGGCGGCGTGGCTTTAAATGTTGGCGGCATGGCTCGAAATGTTGGCGGCTTGGCTCGAAATGTTGGCGTCATGGCTCGAAATCTTGGCGGCATGGCTTTAAATGTTGGCGGCATGGCTCCAAATGTTGGCGGCATGACTCGAAATGTTGACGGCATGGCTCGAAATGTTGGCGGCATGGCTCGAAATGTTGGCGGCATGGCTCCAAATGTTGGCGGCATGACTCGAAATGTTGGCGGCATGGCTCGAAATATTAGCGGCAATGCTCGAAATGTTAGCGGCATGGATCGAAATGTTGGCGGCATAGCGCGACATGTTGGCGGCATGGCTCCAAATGTTGGCGGCGTGGCTCCAAATGTTGGCGGCTTGGCTCGAAATTTCGGCGGCATGGCTCGAAATGTTGGCGGCATGGCTGGAAATGTTGGCGGCATGGCTCGGAATGTTGGCGGCATAGCTCGAAATGTTGGCGGCATGGCTCGAAATGTTGGCGGCATGGCTGGAAATGTTGGCGGCATTGCTCGAAATGTTGGCGGCATAGCTCGAAATGTTGGCGGCATGGCTCGAAATGTTGGCGGCATGGCTCGAAATGTTGGCGGCATTGCTCGAAATGTTGGCGGCATGGCTCGAAATGTTGGCGGCATGGCTGGAAATGTTGGCGGCATGGCTCGGAATGTTGGCGGCATAGCTCGAAATGCTGGCGGCATGGCTCGAAATGTTGGCGGCATGGCTCGAAATGTTGGCGGCATTGCTCGAAATGTTGGCGGCATGGCTCGAAATGTTGGCGGCATGACTCGAAGTGTTGGCGGCATGGCTCGAGGTGTTAGCGGAATGGCTCGAAATGTTGGCGGCATGGCTCAAAATGTTGGCGGCATGGCTTGAAATGTTGGCGGCATGGCTCGAAGCTTTGGCGGCATAGCTAGAAATGTTGGCGGCATGGCTCGAAATGTTGGCGGCATGGCTCGAAATGTTGGCGGCATGGCTCGAAATGTTGGCGGCATGGCTCGAAATGTTGGCGGCATAGCTGGAAATGTTGGCGGCATGGCTCGAAATGTTGGCGGCATGGCTCGAAATGTTGACGGCATGGCTCGAAATGTTTGCAGCATGACTCGAAATGTTGGCGCCATGGCTCGAAATGTTGGCGGCATGGCTCGAAATGTTTTCGGCGTGGCTCGAAATGTTGGCGGCATGGCTCGAAATGTTGGCGGCATGGCTCGAAATGTTGGTGGCATGGCTCGAAATGTTGGCGGCATAGCTGGAAATGTTGGCGGCATGGCTCGAAATGTTGGCGGCATGGCTCGAAATGTTGACGGCATGGCTGGAAATTTTTGCGGCATGGCTCGAAATGTTGGCGCCATGGCTCGAAATGTTGGCGGCATGGCTCGAAATGTTTTTGGCGTGGCTCGAAATGTTGGCGGCATGTCTCGAAAAGTTGGCGGCATAGCTGGAAATGTTGGCGGCATGGCTCGAAATGTTGACGGCTTGGCTCGAAATGTTGGCGGCATGGCTCGGAATGTTGACGGCATAGCTAGAAATGTTGGCGGCATGGCTCGAAATGTTTGCGGCATGGTTCGAAATGTTGGCGCCATGGCTCGAAATGTTGGTGGCATGGCTCGAAATTTTGGCGGCGTGGCTTTAAATGTTGGCGGCATGGCTCGAAATGTTGGCGGCTTGGCTCGAAATGTTGGCGTCATGGCTCGAAATCTTGGCGGCATGGCTTTAAATGTTGGCGGCATGGCTCCAAATGTTGGCGGCATGACTCGAAATGTTGACGGCATGGCTCGAAATGTTGGCGGCATGGCTCGAAATGTTGGCGGCATGGCTCCAAATGTTGGCGGCATGACTCGAAATGTTGGCGGCGTGGCTCGAAATATTAGCGGCAATGCTCGAAATGTTAGCGGCATGGATCGAAATGTTGGCGGCATAGCGCGACATGTTGGCGGCATGGCTCCAAATGTTGGCCGCATGGCTCCAAATGTTGGCGGAGTGGCTCCAAATGTTGGCGGCTTGGCTCGAAATTTCGGCGGCATGGCTCGAAATGTTGGCGGCATGGCTCGGAATGTTGGCGGCATGGCTGGAAATGTTGACGGCATGGCTCGAAATGTTGGCGGCATGGCTCGAAATGTTGGCGGCATGGCTCCAAATGTTGGCGGCATGGCTCGAAATGTTGGCGTCATAGCTCCAAATGTTGCAGCGTGGCTCGAAATGTTGGCGGCATGGCTCGAAATGTTGGCGGCATGTCTCGAAATGTTGGCGGCATGGCTCGAAATGTTGGCGGCATGGCTCGAAATGTTGGCGGCATGGCTCGAAGTGTTGGCGGCATGGCTCGAAATTTTGGAGGCGTGGCTTTAAATGTTGGCGGCATGGCTCGAAATGTTGGCAGCATGGCTCGAAATGTTGGCGGCATGGTACGAAATGTTGGCGGCATGGCTCAAAATGATGACGGCATGGTTCGAAATGTTGGCGGCGTGGCTCAAAATGATGACGGCATGGCTCGAAATGTTGGCGACATGACTCGAAGTGTTGGCGGCATGGCTCGAAATGTTGGCGGCATGGTTCGAAGTGTTGACGGCATGGCTCGTAATGTTTGCGGCATGGCTCGAAATGTTGGCGGCATGACTCGAAATGTTGACGGCATGGCTCGAAATGTTGGCGGCATGGCTCAAAATGATGACGGCATGGCTCGAAATGTTGGCGACATGACTCGAAGTGTTGGCGGCATGGCTCGAAATGTTGGCGGCATGGCTCGAAGTGTTGGCGGCGTGGCTCGAAATGTTGGCGGCATGGCTCGAAATTTTGGAGGCGTGGCTTTAAATGTTGGCGGCATGGCTCGAAATGTTGGCGGCATGGCTCGAAATCTTGGCGGCATGGCTCTAAATGTTGGCGGCATGGCTCCAAATGTTGGCGGCATGACTCGAAATGTTGACGGCATGGCTCGAAATGTTGACGGCATGGCTCGTAATGTTTGCGGCATGGCTCGAAATGTTGGCGGCATGACTCGAAATGTTGACGGCATGGCTCGAAATGTTGGCGGCATGGTACGAAATGTTGGCGGCATGGCTCGAAATGATGACGGCATGGCTCAAAATGTTGGCAGCATGGCTCCAAATGTTGGCGGCATTGCTCGAAATGTTGGCGGCATGACTCGAAATGTTGACGGCATGGCTCGAAATGTTGGCGGCATGGCTCCAAATGTTGGCGGCATGGCTCCAAATGTTGGCGGCGTGGCTCCAAATGTTGGCGGCTTGGTTCGAAATGTTGGCGGCATGGCTCGAAATGTTGGCGGCATGGCTCGAAGTGTTGGCGGCATGGTTCGAAATGTTGGCGGCATGGCTCAAAGTGTTGACGGCATGGCTCGAAATGTTGGCGGCATGGCTCGAAATGTTGGCGGCATGGCTCGAAATGTTGGCGGCATGGCTCGAAATGTTGGCGGCATTGCTCGAAATGTTGGCGGCATGGCTCGAAATGTTGGCGGCATAGCTCGAAATGTTGGCGGCATAGCTCGAAATGCTGGCGGCATGGCTCGAAATGTTGGCGGCATTGCTAGAAATGTTGCGGCATGGCTCGAAATGTTGGCGGCATAGCTCGAAATGTTGGCGGCATAGCTCGAAATGCTGGCGGCATGGCTCGAAATGTTGGCGGCATTGCTAGAAATGTTGGCGGCATGGCTCGAAATGTTGGCGGCATGGCTCGAAATGTTGGCGGCGTGACTCGAAATGTTGGCTGCATGGCTCGAAATATTGGCGGCATGGCTCGAAATGTTGGCGGCATGGTTCGAAATGTTGGCGGCATGGCTCGAAATGTGGGCGGCATGGCTCGAAATGTTGGCGGCATAGCTCGAAATGTTTGCGGCATGGCTCGAAATGTTGGCGGCATGGCTCGAAATGTTCGCAGCATGGCTCGAAATGTTGGCGGCATGGCTCAAAGTGTTGGCGACATGGCTCGGAATGTTGGCGGCATGGCTCGAACTGTTGGCGGCATGGTTCGAAATGTTGGCGGCGTGGCTCGAAATGTTGGCGGCATTGCTAGAAATGTTGGCGGCATGGCTCGAAATGTTGGCGGCATGGCTCAAAGTGTTGGCGACATGTCTCGGAATGTTGGCGGCATGGCTCGAACTGTTGGCGGCATGGTTCTAAATGTTGGCGGCGTGGCTCGAAATGTTGGCGGCATTGCTAGAAATGTTGGCGGCATGGCTCGAAATGTTGGCGGCATGGCTCGAAATGTTGGCGGCATGGCTCGAAATGTTGCGGCGAGGCTCGAAATATTGGCGGCATGGCTCGAAATGTTGGCGGCATGGCTCGAAATGTTGGCGGCGTGGCTCGAAATGTTGGCGGCATGGCTCGAAATATTTGCGGCATGGCTCGAAATGTTGGCGGCATGGTTCGAAATGTTGGTGGCATGGCTCAAAGTGTTGACGGCATGGCTAGAAATGTTGGCGGCATGGCTAGAAATGTTGGCGGCATGGTTCGAAATGTTGGCGGCATGGCTCGAAATGTTGGCGGGATGGCTCGAAACGTTGGCGGCGTGGCTTCAAATGTTGGCATCGTGGCTCAAAATGTTGGCGACATGGCTCGAAATGTTGGCGGCATGGCTCGAAATGTTGGCGGCTTTTTTCGAAATGTTGGCGGCATGGCTCGAAATGTTGGCGGCATGGCTCGAAATGTTGGCGGCATAGCTGGAAATGTTGGCTGCATTGCTCGAAATGTTGGCGGCATGGCTCGAAATGTTGCCGGCATGGCTCGAAATGGCGGCATGACTCAAAATCTTGGCGGCATGGCTCGAAGTGTTGGCGGCATGGCTCGAAATGTTGGCGGCATGGCTCGAAATGTTGGCGGCATGGCTCGAAATGTTGGCGGCGTGGCGGCGAAATGTATTATGTAAATACCTATTTCTTGAAAGAACATTTAAATCCGCTTTCAACCGCAACTTGCGACTTCTTTATGTGAACCATAGATAGCAGCAGTATTTGATGATAATGCGGGAAATGATAAAATCAGTGACAGCATACATTAAATCATGTATTAAGACTAACACACATTTTTTTCTATTATTAATCATTTAGTGTTACAATTTTTTATAAAATTATTTTAATTAGAATTGATACAAAAATCGTGAGATAAATAGTCCTTATCGTGAGATCGTGTGATTTGCAATGAAATCGTGAGAACTCACGATAAAACGTGAGATCTGGCACCCCTGCATGTACCATTTAATACTGAACAGAAAAAAGAAGACACTATTCAATTCAACAGTATTGGCGGTATCCAATATGAAAGAAAGTTGCCCGGAGGCTATCCAAAAATGTCCATAAAACGCTTTCCAAAGGCGAGCGTTTCCTTTCCAGAGACTTTCCATTTAAAAATATATATTTTCTAACTTTTCCTTACTGCCAATCTCTAGCGTGTTTTTAAAACTTTCTTTAGTGAAACAAAAGTTATTAAATCCGTCCTACATTTTAAGTGCGGCATATGCCGCGGGTTTCAGCTAGTTTTCTAATAATTTATTACCTAATACACAGTCGGGATTCCGTCCTAAACATAGTACCACTTCGGCAATGATGAAGATAACAACCGACATAACAAGAAATATGGACAAATCTGAAGTTACTTACCTTGTGCTACTCGACTACAGCAAAGCATTCGATGTAATTGATGGGGATTTACTGCTAGTCAAATTACGTTATTATGGTGTTAATGAACAAATGCTTCGCTGGCTTTCTAACTACTTAACCAACAGATCTCAACAAGTAAAACTAGATGGTGCCATGTCAAAAGAACTACAAGTTATGTATGGTGTTCCACAGGGCAGTATATTGGGCCCTACCCTATTTACAATTTTTACTGCTGATTTACCTGAAGTTCTTGTAAATCAATGGAATGTTCACTTATATGCCGATGACACGCAAGTGTATAAATCCTGCTTACCCGAAAATGTTAACAATTTAATTGGTGAACTCAACTTAAATTTGAAACATATACTCAACTGGTCAATAAAAAATGGTCTACGCTTAAATGCGGGAAAAACATCAGTTTTATGCATTGGTTCAAGATCCGCAGTAAATAAAGCTACCTTGTTGTTGAATGATCCGATAGTGCTAAGTGATACAGTGATAAAAGTCAATGAGAGTGCCCGTGATCTTGGTTTCTTAATTGACAAGAACCTAAACTTCGAAGAGCATATTCTGAAGAAATGTAGTGAATGCTATCATTGCTATCCCAAGTTAAAAGCATTGTGGAAGTTTAAATATGTTCTTCCATTAGTGGTTGTGTCGTTAATGTCAAAATCGTCAAGTCAAATCGCAAATATCATTGTTGATTTGGCGTGCGAAGGTAAAGGGTATATAGTTAGTAATATGAAATTTTTGTTCTCATTTTTCATTCCCGGTGATTTGTAGATAGCAAGTAAGTATTTTTTCCGCCAATCGTACTAGAATTGTCACATTATTGACACAAATTTGTTGAGCAAAGTCAAACATTCCATTACATCAGCCGTTGCTAGGCAATTTACAATAAAACTGTACAGGAATCATTCAAACATTTAATTACATCAGCCGTTGCTAGGTAATTTACAATACAACTGTACAGGAATAATATTCCCGGCCTAGGCAGGGAATATTCGAGTACTATTTCCTATTTTTTTTAATTACTCGTATCGATCGGCGGAAAAATAGTTTATTCGCAAGCTAATAGTTTTCTGTATTTTTAGGATGAATGCAAAGAAGCGCCAACGTAGTGCAAACTACACCAGCGAAGAGATTAATGTTTTACTAAACATTATAGCGCAATTTAGCAATATTATTGAATGCAAGAAGACCGACGCCGTCACGTGGAAGGAAAAAGAAAATGCGTGGAACGCAATCACAGAGATGTTTAATTCTGGTTCTCCCTCAGGGATATACCGGGCATCTGACTCTCTGAGAAAAGCGTACGAAAATCAAAAAAGGACCATCAGAAAAACAGTAGCCGATGACAGAATCAAGATTTTGAAAACTGGCGAAGGATATGATGGCAAGCGAAGGAAGGACATTAATGAAGAATTAACGCTATCGTTAATGAGTACAAAAACTGTATTTGGCTTAAAAAACCAATTTGATTCAGATTCTTTGGAAATGGAAGAAGATGCTGAACCAGCGGGCCTGGACTTCGGAGCCAATTTTAATAATATAGAGATATTAGAAGTAAGATTCAACATTATTATAATGCCTTTTATATATTTAAGTTGCTTTTGATATTTACTAATGCCTGCATTGTCGTTACAGGTTGATAGTCCGCAGCCGTCCAGCAGCAAACCAACAAACGTAGACTGGGGCAACTATAAGGCTTTCGATTTACAGACGCCAATTACCAAAAAATTAAAAGAAACGGCGTCAGCATCCCAATGCTGGACTGCCAGAAGACGACCAGTGGCGAGCACACTCAATTCTGCAAATTTGTCAAAAAATATGACGAATTAGCAGACATTAAGATTGAGTGTGCTCGGGTGCAGCTTGATCTGCTAAAAGATCAAAGGAAAGAGAGTGAGTTGTGACAGAGGAGTTTGGAATTGGAAATCCAAATTAAAATTAAACAATTACAGGGCATGTAATTATAGTTCTTTTTAATTAAGTTAGGTTATTTATTAGGTATTTTTATGTTAGGTTATATTATAGATTATTTATAAGTATCTTTATTATTATAGGTTATTCTTAAGTATCTATTTTATTATGAGGTTATATTATAAGTTATTTATAAGATTTTTATTATAGTAGGTTATACAGAGAAAGAAATAAAACAATTTTAATAAATTGGCTATATTTTTTCTTAATAAACAGTACGTATAATTACATATTACTGAAATATGTATTTATAAATGTATTTCTGACATCAAATCCTCCACCATTTCCTTGCGGAACATGTGGCATCTGCCCTTGCTCTATCATGTTGTCCAACAGTTCTGGTTGAAAAGCTTCTGGAAATGGTGGCTCTTCCTCTCCCATATCCCTTGCAATATTGAGCAGCACTGCTGTTGCCACGATGACAGTTAAAACATTATTAACTTTCAAGCGACATCCATATGCCATTACGGGAAAGCGTTTCTTCCACACACCAAATGTACGCTTGATTATATTCCGAGTTCTTATGTGTGATTCGTTGTAGCGCTGTTCGCCTTGTGTGACCGGGTTTAAAAGTGGTGTTAGGAGATATGGCCGAATGTTATACCCACTGTCACCTGAAACATATGTAATATATAAATTTTAAAATATTCGAAAAGAATAATCCATATTTATTCTATCATACTAATATACCTAACAAAAGACAGTTTGGATACATGCCATCTTCAAATTCAGCACGTAGTGCACATCCATTAAAAAGTGTGACGTCATGCACACATCCAGGCCACCTCGCCACAATATTCAAAAATTTTAAATCTGCATCTGACACAGCTTGCACATTTATTGAAAAGTATCCCTTGCGATTTCTGTATACTTCCGCATCTTCACCACCTAAAATAAAAATATTGAGGTTAAAAAATACTAATTTGTAAATTTTCTTACCGGGTGACTGAATCTTGATATGCGTTCCATCTACAGTGCCCACCACTCTAGGAAAAGCAGCAGTTTCAAAAAATTTCTGTTGTTTCTGCCTTATTTCCACTACAGTTGATGGAAACTTTATATATCTCCGAGACAGTTCTGCTACAGCTTCAGATACTCTTTTAATTATCCTGCATGCTGTTGACACATGCATGCCACCGAAATCAGCTACAGCTAATAAGTGAGAACCAGTTGCATAGTATCTCAATCCTATAAGCAGCTGGTTTATGGGGGACACACAATTATTCCTATACCAGAAAATTGCAGAATATGAATAAAAGGAATTAACATAAAATAGTTCGTTATATTTACATATCATAAGGGAATTCCAATCGCTGTTCGATTTGTTCCAACACTAATAAGACTGTACCTTTTGTCAGTCGAAACCTTCTGAAAAATGATAATTCATCCATACTGTGGAAGTATTGAGCCCTATCATTTATTTGTCGTGGAAATCCAAAGTCAATGATTTCAAAAATGTCAACATCGTCTTCAAATAAATCATTTTCCACTAAAATTTCCATTTTCAAACGTTTTTCGTAATAAATAATAGAAAAGCCGTCAACTGGTGTGGTTTTAAAATGTCTCTTTTAGGTTAAGTCGAACCTTAAGTCACAGAGTTTTGGCACTTAAAGATAAGTGCAACTTAAGAGATATAAGTCTACCTTAAAAGCTGGTGCAACGAAATATCTGTCAACTTAAATTTTAAGTGTCACTTAAAAGTTAAGGGAGAGTGGTGCAAACGGGCATAAATGAACCTTGGTGAATACCCTAATTCTTAGTCATCTTGATTATGGAAGTAGTGTATATTATAACTTTCTTACACATAACATGCAGGTAAAATTGCAAGTGTTGCAAAATTGTTGTTTGCGTTTTTCATTTCTAATTTCTATTAGAGATCATGTGACACCGCATTACAATCGACTAGGTATATTGAAAATAAATTACAGGTTTTTATTTTTATATGGTACGTTCTTGTATAAAATCTTAAAATCAGAAGAACCTTCATATTTATATAGTCTTTTAGTTAAACGTTCACAAATATTATTAAGGGATATTAATTTAAGAGGGGGTGATCCGTATATTATTCCTAAACATCGAACCAGTAGGTTTAAAGATTGTTTTGAATATACAGCACCGAAGATAATTAATTCTTTTCAACATGTGTTCTTGCAACCTACTCTGAACAGGTTTAGGAAATCTTTTAGAGAATGTGTGGCAAATGTTCAGAGTGGTTTGTTAGTTTAAATTTATTATTATTACTATTTGTCATTAATAGCTTATGCCACCATAACCGATTTTGTTTTGTTTATTTTTTAATAGGGAACAGTGAAAAAGGGCATGTAATATTATTTTCTTGGTTGATGTTTTCTCTTTTATGTTTTGTTCTTATTATACTATGTACTTTTTACTTTTTTTTTTAAATTTAAATTACCATCATGCTCAATAAACATTATTATTATTATTATTATTATAACTAATGTAAACAATTTCATTGAGCCATTATCATTAATGGGGTAAATTAAACAAAAAACGTTACATGAATAACAACACAAAAAGCTGGAGTTGTTATATCAGATAAAAATAAAGACAAGAAGATGCCAGAAAAAAGAAAGGACAAAGATGGCAGTCTATAGAACTATCAAAAATAAAATTGATCACGGGAGCCCATGAAATATATGACCACTATCTAGACTGCACTTTATAAAACTACCACCATACATAAACAAGTAGAAACTCTCATGACAAATGTTGAAACCTGTCTCGAGTGCCTGGGACATTAACTTAGGGGGTATTTCTAAGCTTGACAACCAGATGACAGAACAAAGTTCTACCAATTAGAGTTCCTATATGTACTAAGAGTTGAGCCATTGGATCCACAAATCAAGGACCATGTGATGTAGCACAGATATCTTTCATTTATTTTAGTTGAAAGAAATATGCATAAAGTTTAAAATCGGCAAAAATCAGATACTCCATGGTTTGTGGATCCAAAACAAGTAACCCTACATGTCCCAACTCTTTTATATACAGGGACTCTACTACCAATCAGAGCCAGTTACTGTCTCTGCTACCAATCATGATGTGGTAAAGTAGTGGCGCCATCTATTGGTAATATCGGAAAGTACCCCCCCAGGAGCCGTTTAAGGTCATTCAAATCGCCATTTTGGCATCAAAGGAACCGACGCTGAATATCTCTACTTGTTTGATTTATGTACGCTGAAACTACATTGAACTACAATTAACTGTATTAAAGTACGTTTTTTTCCTATAAAAATTTTCAAGGTCAAAGAATTTAGGGTTTATGTTGGCATTACTTGGATTCCTTTAAAAAATATATGTTGGTAAAATTTGTTTTAGTAACCGTATAGAACTAAACATTGGTGGGAAATTTAAAATCTGGCATTAAAGTTCTATGTACATCAAAAGCTCTTGCTAATCTTTCGTAAACGTCTTCTTCTGGTGTGTTAGAATGCAGATCCAACAGTTCCTCTGCATGCTTCAGAAATGCTTTTTTACATTTAATTTTAAAAGATTCCGTTTTTTATGCGTCTTCAGTTTCAAAGAAGAAAAGCTGACAATTTAATTTTAAATGTCAAAATAACACAAGTCGTTTACAGAAAAACCTGACAAAAATAAATTTCCTAATAATTTAAAAAAAGCAGTTTTGCCAATTTTATCTTGACCTTGAAAATTTTTATAGGAAAAAAACGTACTTTAGTTCATATGACATTAACACAGTCTAATAATCTAGACAAATTTGGAATTTAAACCAAATTTACACATTAAATATTGATAATGATAAGCAATATTAAAATAACATGTGGATAACATAAACAAAATATCAAAAATCAATTTTAAACTTTAAAATAATTGACAATTCTGTGTCAACAAAAAGCACGCCACAGATTAGGCCAGTTTTATTGTTTTCAATGGCTCTCACGATCAAGTTTATTTTTGATGCCTCCGTACTTAAAACAGGAACATGTAGTGAATCGATGGTATGACTACTTCGAGGAAATTTACTGGGAATAAGAAATGAGTAATAATGAAATGAATGTTGTGAAGAATATGCAAATGGTCAAGATGAATGAAATTTCTGAAGGAAAAAAGACAGTTGTGAAGCAACTACAGAATTACAAGTCAGCAAAACGATGTTCCAAAGGAACTCATTAAAGTAGAAATGAACAACTATTAGAATATTACATTACTTACTTAAAAGTAAGGGGGTAAAGAGTAAATACCAGCAGAATCAAAAGAAGATATAATTATATAGAATTACTTAAAAAAAAGATAGAACCAATTATGATAACTGGTAAGCTATAAAAATTGCAGTAATAGTAGACAGAACTAAGTAGTTTTTAAACTGCAGAAATCTTCTATCCAAAATGAGTGATGAAATTAAATGTACATGAGCTTTATACAGACAAATCAATAAAAAAACCAATTAGGGCAGGCCTTGATATGTGTTATACGTTTGGCAGTACTGAAGTGTATTGTCAGTCTATGTCAAATTCGAGATTTGCAGGTTAAGTTCTACGTCAGTCTGTGTCAAACAACAAACAAAACCTAACCTACTAATCTCGAATTTGACATAGACTGACAATACACTTCAGTACTGCCAAACGTATAACACATATCACAGCCTGCCCTAATTGGTTTTTTATTGATCGGTCTGTACTTTTTCTCTTCTCCTTATGCCAATTATAGCGTCGGATCTTCGTTTGGTTGATTCCTAACCACCCATTTCCTCTATTTTCTGCTAGTCTTCTCATTGATTGTTTTCCCCTTGCTAGTGCCTAATTCTTCACTTCTTTTAATCCATCTTTTTCGTGGTCTTCCTCTTCTTCTGTTTTTCCCACTTTCTCCTATCTCCATTACTCTTTTAACAAGTCGTTCTGGATTCATCCTAACTTTATGTTAGACATATTGGTATTACTATCTGATTTGATATGAAATTAATAATAGGAGACTTTAATGCGAAGATTGGTACAGAAAAAATATTCCGAACAGTGATAGGAAACCAAAGTTTGCAGGAAAAGGGAAAGAGTTATAGACCTGGCAGCAGGTACGAAGATGCAAATAAAGAGCAGCTATTTTACGCTCAACGAAATTCACAAGGGCACGTGGATAGCACCAAATCAGAAAACAGTGAACCAGATAGTCCATGTTTTAGTGGAGGAAAAACATGCAAGATGTATAAAAGATATTAGAAGTTATAGAGGCGCAGATGCGGACAGCGACCATTTCATGATCAAAATACAGTTGAAACAAGAAATACCCAGTCAGCCGACAAAAAAGAGACAGAACAAAGAAGAAATGTAAATAAATTACAAGAAGAAGAGATAAGGTCAAAATACGCAAAAAAAAGTAGAAAGAAGGATCAACGAAATAGAGGAAACCGGCGACACACAGGAGCTATGGAGTCAGGTGAAAGACATAATCCGTCAGCTGAAGCAAGATCAAAGGCAAGAAAGAAGATAATGGAAATACAATGACAGAGACGAGAGCACACCTAGAAGAAAAAAGAAGAGAAGTCAAGAAAATATGTAGACAAAAGAAAAGGAAACAGGAAACTGAAAAGATAGAGAGATTAGAAGAAATGCACAATAACAAACAACTACAAAACTTCTACAAAGCAAATTGAACAAAAAAAGAAAGGCTACCAACCTAGCACACCTTACTGCCGAAGTAAGGAAGGAGATCTCATAGGAGGAAAAGACGAACTGCTGAAACGATGGGCAGAACATTTCAAAGAAACACTTAACATAAACAATAATATCAACGAAGAACCGGAAGACGCAGAGAATCCAGAAGAAGAACAAACCCAACCTGGAAATTATCAAAAAGTTAAAAAATAAAATAAACCCTGGAAAAGACAACATACAGGCAGAGCTGATTAAATACGAAGAAAAGGGGCTGCACCAGCAAATCCATCTGTTAATAAAAAATATATGGCAGAATAACAAAATGCCCAAGGAATGGCAAACTGCAATAATATGTCCAATATGCAAAAGCGGAAGTAGGTACCAAAATTATAGAGGCATCGCACTATTGGGTGTAGTTTATAAACTGCTCGCCAAGGTAATAGTGGAAAAGCTGAGACCATATATTGAGCAGATAATAGGAGAGTACCAATGTGGTTTTAGGCAAGACAGATCAGTGACCGACAAGATCTTCATAATAAAACAGATCCAAGAAAAGCTGTTGGAAAGAGGGGTTCACCTACACGCATCAACTATAAACAAGCGTACGACAGCGTGAAAAGAACAAAACTCCTAGAAGCCATGAAAGAATTGGGGATTCCAAATGAGTTGGTAAAATTATTGAAGATGATGCTAACAGAAACAGAAAACCACATACAGTTCCAAGGAGACGTTTCAGAAAGTTTCAGCACAAATAGTGGTCTAAGACAAGAAGACCCACTTTCAGCGATTCTTTTCGACCTTATATTAAAGAAAATTATACGAGAGAACAAACTAAATAGAGAAGCCATAATCACTAAAAACTCACACCAATGCATAGCGTATGCCGACGACATAACAATAATGGCCAGAACCAAGGAAGAACTCAAAGAATTAATGAAAAGGCTAGAGAAAACATCAAGAAAATACGGCCTAACAATAAACGAGAAAAAGACAAAATACATGGAAATAACCAGGAGAAAAGGTATGGCCAAGGAAAATCTAAAGATACGAAAGGAATTGGAGAAGGAGTACATTTTTGAAACCGTAGAGAACTTCAAATTCCTAGGAACAGAAATATAGAAAACCGGAATCAAACCAACGAAATAGAAAAGAGTAACAGCAGGGAATAAAAGTGCAGGTGCTTTATGCCAAGTGTTTAGTGCAAAAATAGTGTCGTGGAAGGTGAAAACTAAGATCTATAAAACAGTGATCCGACCAGCAGTGTTGTATGCGAGTGAAACGTGAATACTAAATCAAGAGACACAACAGAAACTTACAGTATGGGAGAGGAAAATATTAAGGAGGATATACGAAGGATTCAAAGAAGAGGAAACAAGGAGAAGACGCACAAACGTAGAGCTCAAAAAACTATACAAGGAACCAGACATAATAACCGTCATTAACGCGCAAAGATTAAGGTGAATTAGACACATATTGAGAATGAACGGAAAAAGAGTGATAAGAAGAATTTTACTAGAAGCACCAGGCGAAAGGAGAGGAAGAGGAAGGCCAAAGAAGTAATGGATAAGATGCGTGGAAGAAGATCTACACTTTTTGGGAATATATGACGGGAAAGAGCGAAAAATAGAAGTGAATGGAAGAAAATAATCAAGCAAGCCAAGGGCCTTGAAGGTAGAGACCCTGTATATAGTTAAATAAGAGTCGGGCAAACACAAACGTCAGCGGCCATTACCAAGGCGGTCTATATTGTTCCAGGCCATGACACTGGCTCTGTTGCCAAATTGTGTGCTAGGCCATTCCAAGACACACTAAGTTTTGTTTGTTTAAAATATATATGACATTCAAATTATTTTGACAGGACAGTTCACATCAGTTACAAAAATGCTTTTGGAGTGTTGCGTACCAAGCTGCAAGTCAACGTATACACACAGAATAATGTTATTATTATTCTGTGGTATACAGTTGCTTCATATGTTAGCGTGTTGATGAGGTTTCCATCTAATGAAAGGGTGGCTAAAAATCTGGTGTGATACATGCACACAACTTCCTTTTACAGTGCTCTTATAATTAACCAAACATTTTATTTTAAATTTTTAAACATTTGACAAAATTTTTCAAAAATTACAAATTCTACAGAAACCGTACAAAATAGAGCGTTAGTTGAACAGAAAAATTTTCTCTAACATTTTAATCTGAATTCAAAAGTGTAATAATATACCGGGTGTTCAATTTAAAATAGGAGTTAATACAAAAAAAGAAAGAAAAAACAAGAAACCCATTTTCCAGGTATTCAACTGGAAAATCACATCAATACACATTAAAAATGTAATAAAAATGTAAAGTTAAAAAAAATCGTTAGAGCCGTTTGTAATTCAACATACCGTATATGTTTAATTTTGAATTAAACACACATAAATTTTAATAACAAAATTTACAAAATCCAGTCAAGTTCTAAATGTAATTCTGATTTCATAAACAAGCAGTTTTAATCTTCAGTTTTGCTTCATAATTTCGCCAGTTTATTATATTTAATTTAGATCTGTTTAATCTTAAATTAAACAGGCAAATTTCAGTTCACATTTACGAAATATTAAAAACCAATCTTGTTTCGCAAGCATCGAGTTTAAAGACCGGAGCAAACCTGCAACTTGGCATTTCACGCTTAAGCGATCTACTAAACCCAAGTTCACCGCTCTGGCTTGCAAACGCACACGGAAATACAATCAGCTTACAGTGCTGAATTGCTGTTTCGTACCTTTAAACGCGCTCTAGTAATCTACCCAATAATTGAACTTTGTTTTGTGACTTAGCTATGCTATTTTGTTTTGTATAAATAGACCATTTATTTTTATAATAAAATCAATCTGCATCTAATGTCTGATTCATTCACTATGTCGCTATCCTGCTACTAAGCCATAATATCATTGGGACGTGAGGCTGCGTCCACCAGCGTAGTTTACTGTCGTCCCTTTAAGTGCCATTGACTACATCGGCTTAAAACATAAATGCAGTCTCATTTATGTGCTTAAAATTAGGGATAGAACCAGCGCAAAGCAACGGAAACCTGATCAGCCTCCAGGCAATTTTGTTCATGGTCCTTCGAGCCGGATCTGTCTCCAAATAAAGAACAAACACATCCCAAGGGTTACCAGCATTCCGAGAAGAAGACAACATCTGCCAACCACCCAGGTCCCAAAAAAAAAATGGCTAACAACATGGAGGAATTCAACAAATTAGCTGTCCCCCAAGAAGAGCTCGCACGGAAGATAAAACAAGTATTGTCTAACAGCAAAAAGGACCCTGCCAGCCGAAAAAACGAAGCCTACATCGCCAGTCGCAACAAGACGCTGGACGAACTTTGGAACACTGCAACTAAAAATCATGCAGAAATGGGGCAGCTAAGTATTCCAACTCATAATTATTTTACAACAGGGTATTACGATCAAATTAAAGCGATATACGGCGAAGCAAAAAGTTACTTGCAGAGCTGTTCAAAATCAACTGAAATTTCCAACCCCTCCGTAAGTAGGAAGCAAGAGGAAATGGTGGCCAATCCAGAGCAAAAGGTTCGTATCCGAAAACTGCAGATTTGGATTCAGAATTTTAAGCAAGCGAGATGGACGAAGAAATTATGTCTAACGACATGGCTTCAGAATAAATGCACTTCAGTCCTGAATATACTACGTTGGAAGACAGGTATAGAAATTTAATTATTTTATTGCAAGCACCCACAAGGAACGACCAAGCAGCAGCCATCTCGCTTCCTCAAGTCAAAATCCCCATATACGGGGGAAATTATGAGGAATGGGCCACTTTCAAGGACCTGTTCACTAAATTAGTAGATGACAACCAGAACATGGACGATGTCATCAGGATGCAATATCTAAAGACGCATGTCAAGGGAGAGCCAAGCCGACTGATCCAGCATCTAGCTGTTACCCAAGCAAACTACAACACCGCCTGGAATCTGCTGCAACAAAGGTATCAAAATAATCGCCTTATTTTAACTAAATTGCTAGACACCATATTCGATCTGCCGGTCCTCTCCAAAGAGTCAGCCCAAGGGTTAAAAAGATTGCACGACTCCAACAAGGAATGTGTGGAGGCAATCAAAAATTTAGGCATCTCCACCGACAGTTGGGGTCCGTGGATTAACAGATTAACTATCACTCGAAAATGGGATCCTGAAACCAACAAATTATATGAGCAGTCGCTTCAATGTCCAAACGAAGTTCAGGATCACCAAAATTTAATTTCCTGCAAGTGCGGTCCCAATCCCTGGAATCCATTGATGGAGCTTGAAAGTCAACGCAGGAAAGACCACAGAAGAATTACGCTTCCGCATCCCTAAATTGCAAGCTGTGCCATGGAGATCATTACATCGACAACTGTAGTCAATTCCAGAGGCTACCTACCCATGAAAAACAAGAAGCAGTAAAAACCTATCGACTGTGCTATCGATGCTTGCGGCACGATTCAAATATACCATGCCGTGCCTATTTTAATTGTAGGATCTGTCGTTTCCCGCATCATACACTGCTTCATAAGGCGCAGCCACCATCAAGGCCGCTCCCTGCCCAAAAAATGAGGACATCAGCTCATACAGCAGCCATGAAGACTTCCAACGCTCCAGAGAAGAAGCCGAAGTCGGACATCATCACCGCCAATTTAAGCGCACAGGAGAGCCAAGTTTTTCGATCTCAATCATGACACGGTCCAATCCCGGAAGTCGTTTGTTACTTAATGACAATGGCCGTAAAAGCCTAAAAAATTAGCCAAGTTCTACTTGCCACAGCAATGGTTCAAGTAAAGGCAGCATCCGGGATGACTCATCTATTACGAGTATTAATAGATCCCGGGTCTCAGGGGTCATTTATCACGGAAGCATCAGCCGAATTATTGGCGTTACCCAGGACCAAAGTTCGAGCTGAAATCACAGGAATCGGGAACAGCGAGCCAAAAATTGCTAAATGGAAAATTCCAGGTTTGAGCACACCTAGATTTTCAAGTAACTTTTCCCTACCTGTCAATTTACTAGTACTTCCTAAACTTACAAAAGCCATGCCTTCATCACCCATGCCAAATATAAATATCAATTCTTGGAGCAATATCTTCATCGCCGATCCAACCTTCAACCAACCTGGTCCTATAGATATAATTCTAGGCGCCGAAGAATATTCCAAAATAATTCTAGAAGGAATCACTAAAGCAAAGGATGGCACCTTGGGACAGAATACCGAGCTGGGCTGGATTTTATCTGGAACCATTGGAAGACAACATAACGACAGCATTAAAATCAACACCATGGTTGCCAAAATTGAAGAAGACGAGCAGTTACAAAAATTCTGGAACATAGAAGAAGTTAACACTCAACGAAAAATTTTCCCAGACGATCAGGTATGTGAGAATAAATTCACAAACACAGTGCAGCGAGACGAAGATGGAAGATACATAGTGAAGATTCCATTCAAGCAAACTCCAGTGAGCATGGGAAGGTCCAAACCCTCAGCATTGGCAAGACTATTGCATCTGGAGAAGAAGCTGGGACAAGATCAAGATCTAGAAATATAATACAAGAAATTCATGCAAGAATATCTGGATTTAGGACATATGGAAAGGGTAGAAACGAAACAGGAAAACAGTGGCAAGTATTACATTCCACACCACGGCGTAATCCGAGAAGCAAGTTCATCAACCAACCTCCGTGTCGTCTTCGACGCTTCGAGTAAAGCATCTTATGGAAAATCCTTAAACGAAGTCATGTATGCTGGACCAAAACTTCAGCAAGAGCTGGTCGACATTCTACTCCGATGGAGGACTCACAAGGTCGTCTTCTCTGCGGACTTTGAGAAAATGTACCGACAAATCAAGATGGACAGCCAAGACCAGGAGTATCAAAGAATCTTATGGAGATTCGATCAATCACAGCCAATCAGGGAAAGCAGGTTATGCACAGTCACTTATGGAACCGCATCAGCTCCCTATCTTGCCATCCGAACCTTGCACCAATTAGCAGAGGACGAGAAATTTTCATTTCCATTAGCAGCAGAAGTTGTGAAGAGAGATTTCTATGTGGACGATGTGCTCTCCGGAGCCGACACTTTAGAAGAAGCAATCAAGCAGCAAGGTCAGTTAATTTCCTTATTAAAACGTGGAGGTTTTACTCTACATAAATGGTGCAGTAATGAATTAGCCATCATACAAGAACTACCCGAAGAATTGAAGGAGCAAACATACCTGGAAATAAGTGAGGACGGCGTAAATAAGTTATTGGGCGTCCATTGGTCTCCGTATGAAGACATGTTTTGCTTCAAGGTGGATGTGAAGCAAAAGAAATCCACAAAACGCACCATATTATCCGAAGTCGCTAAAATTTTCGACCCATTGGGTTGGTTAGCACCCATCATTATCACTGCTAAACTACTCATCCAAGAGCTATGGCTCGAAAATATCAAGTGGGACGACCCAGTTTCAGAAAGTATCCAGGGCAAATGGGAAACGTTCAAATCTCAACTCAAATCGGTGGAAGAAATTACATTGCCAAGGTGGCTTTTTACCAAAAAAGAAGCCCAAACGCTTCCGAAAGAGCTATTGGGGCCGTGGTCTACACCTGAATCATCACGTCATCAGGCCAATCCAAGGTATCATTATTAATAGCAAAATCCAAGGTGGCACCAGCTCGAGCAAAGCAACCCTAACCAGACTGGAACTCTGCGCAGCAGTACTACTTTCCAATCTATTACAAAGGGTAATCACAGCACTGGACATTCCTAAGGTATCTACGTTCGCCTGGACAGACTCCATGGTCGCATTAGGATGGATAAAGGGAGATCCAGTAAGATGGAAGACATTCGTCGCAAACCGCGTAGCCGAAATCAACCATCTGATTCCGGCTCAACATTGGAACCACGTCAAATTCGAAGAAAATCCTGCAAACGTCATCTCCAGAGGCACTAGTCCAGGGAAATTAAAGGAACATGTACTATGGTGGGATGGACAAAGTTGGTTAGTTCACAAAGAGTTATGGCCGTGTCAACCAGACACCGCAACAACCAATGAAAAAGCAAAAGGTTACACTGTGCATCAAGCTACAGTTCATCAAGACGAGAACAAAGTTATTCATCGCTTTTCGTCTCTGACAAGAATGGTACGAGTCGTGTCCTACTGCCGAAGATTCATCAACAAGTATAGGCGTCTTCCCATTCAACCAGGATGTCTATCAGTTAAAGAAATGGAAGACACCATCCTCACACTCATTAAGGTCGTCCAAGATAGTGATCCTATTCTGAGGGCAACAGGATCTCAACTCCAAAAGAGAAAATGTGTGGACTCCAATAACAAACTCGCCAATCTCAATCCATTCATCGATCAACATGGAATCATCCGTGTTGGAGGAAGACTAGAAAATTCAACCTTATCCTACCATGAAAAACACCCAATTATCCTTCCTTATTCCAATCATGTTTCCAAATTAATAATCCATGAGGCACATTTACGCACTTTACACGGTGGCACTCAACTCACACTGTCCTATGTCCGAAGAAAATATTGGATCATCAACGCGAAGAAAGCTGTCAGCTCCAGCATCAAGAAATGCTTGCGATGTATCCGATTCAAGGCAGAGGCAGTCCAGCAATTAATGGGGAATCTTCCATCAACCAGAGTCAATTCAACCCCGCCATTCTTCCATTCAGGAGTGGACTATGCCGGTCCAATACAAATTCGAACATCCAAGGGAAGAGGGCATTCTTCATCCAAGGGGTACATTGCTGTTTTTGTCTGTCTATCAACCAAGGCAATACACTTAGAAGCCGTCAGCGACATGACAACTAACAACTTCCTAGCAGTTTTCAGGAGGTTTATCGCCAGAAGAGGACACTGTGCACATCTTTATAGCGACAACGGAACAAATTTCGTCGGAGCAAGAAAAGTCTTGGACAAGGAGATCCGCCAAGCAATGGAAGGCCCAGCTATTCAAGAAAATTTATTCACCATTGGTACCCAATGGCACTTCATCCCTCCAGTAGCCCCACACTTCGGAGGGATATGGGAAGCAGGAGTGAAATCAATGAAGCATCATCTGAAAAGAACCATTGGCAACGCTACTCTAACATTTGAAGAATTGACAACTCTGCTTTGCCAAATCGAAGCCTGCTTAAACTCACGTCCTCTGTGCCCACAAGGCAATGATATTGAAAACACCACTGCATTGACACCAGGCAATTTCCTGATAGGAAGAGAGATAATATCACCACCGGACCCAATCAGCACACCAATATCAACAAATCTGTCAAATCGCTGGAGAATAATCCAAAAAATTAAGCAAGATTTTTGGAAATCATGGAGCTCAGACTACCTTCATGTATTACAGCAAAGAAGCAAATGGAGGAAACTGGTGGAGAACATAAAAGTTGGTGACCTAGTGTTAATCAAAGAAGAAAATATCAATCCTAGTAAATGACCCTTAGCAAGAGTTCCTGACATTCATCCTGCAACCGATGGATCCGTACGAGTGGTAACAATCCAGAAATCAGGAGGACATCAATTAAAACGGTCCATAGGCAGTATCATTTCATTACCAACAACTAACGAAGAATCGCAGGAACCAGAGTCTGAAGAGAAAATTTCGGCCAACAGCACCCACACGCAATCATTCCCAGTGCAAAAGAAAACTATCACGTCCAAATGGAAAATGTTTCTACTCACATTTACTCTCCTTACTAAAAATACATTGAGTAAGGCAGAATTCAACATCCAAAAACCAGACAGCGGGTACTATGTAGAACATATTGGACACGGGAAGAATGAACGAGGAACATTCAGGATCGAAATCTAGTTCGAGAGGGAGAAGATAGAAGAAGACTTCGAAACAGTTACCGACATGGTGGACAAATTCGACAATCTCTGCAACTCTGCAAAAGAACTGTCCGAAGATACATTATGCAAGACAATGGTTCATCATCTTCTGGAACAAAAAAGACATATGAAATGGATTAAAACTGGTATGGAAGATATCATAACAAGACGAGAGAAACGAGGAGTGCTTGGGACTGTACTCACGTCAATTTCCGGAGTAAACGACGAAGTCTATCAAGATATTGATAGACTCGACAAAAATCAACAGGAGTTAATAAAAATGGACAGTCAACAATCCAAATTCTTGCTGTCAGCACTTTCAAGATTTAATGAAACCGAAAAACGAATCAATCAGAAGCTGGAACATTTTCAAGAGAAACTAAACCAAGGAATCAGGGTAATCAACAACATGGACAAATTGTATAAGGCAACCGACTCCAACAGATTGAACATCCTCAGTGTGTACCAAATCGCCACCAATGTCATTAGTGAGCTGTGCAATTACCATACAAACATTTTGAACGTTCATTTCCAACAAGGTAATTTATACGAGCTAATCACGCCTGCCCAAATCAAGCAAATCCTCGCAAATGCAACCAGTAAACTCTCGCCAAACTTAGAAATTTTACCGGCCCCAATCCTAAAGGTCGACATCGGACATGATGACATCTACATCAACATTCAAGGATACTTCATCATAGTAGAAAAAACTGAATATACCTTAATCAAAGTGACACCAATTCCTCTCCAAATTAACAATGGGTCCTACTGGGTGATCGACGTACCAAAAGGGATCTTCGCTGTGGATTACAACCTACAGATGTACTTTCAAGAGACAGATGAGGCATTTAAAAAAAATCTCTAAATTACTGCAAACACTTATATCTGCAGTCCAACAGTCATGGAAGGAATTGAAAACAACCCAAATTGCATCATTGATGATATATATTATCGAACAGAAATCAGTCATTGCAGCCTACGAAGACATCAGATCCAGTCCATTATTTGGAAACAACTATACATGGAAAACACTTGGATGTTCGTAGTCAACAAGCCAACCCGAATAGCTATCACTTGTAGTGGCAATAGGGAAGAAGTCACTGTCAACACTACAGGTGTAATTCAAATCTCGTCAGATTGCATCATCCAAACCGCAAAGAATACGTTAACCCCCAGGCATAACAAGAAATTCAAGATCCTAGCAGGATATTCCAAGGCCGTCAGCATCAATTTTACCAACACAATAACACCCAACTCCTTTTCAGAAATTGCAGAGGAGCCAGTACTAAAACAATCAGACCACTTCGAGGATCTACAAACTTCGCAATTGGAATTCCAGCAGCACTTAAAAGACATTACTTGGAAAACCATCTGCCACCACTCCTATCTATCCAGCGGGATCACAGGCAGCCTATTGGAGGGGCTGTTCTAATAGGAGCTTTCTACTGCATTCGGAAAAGGATCAACCTAAGGAAGCATCAACCCAAGCAACGCCAGTCAGCCGTAGAAGAATATCCTCTAAAAACTCTTAATGTGGAAGAAACAATATAGTTTTTTCTTTTGCTTTTTCTTCAGCCTAAAAATTGGCAATATGTTTAATTTTGAATTAAACACACATAAATTTTAATAACAAAATTTACGAAATCCGGACAGAAGTTCTAAATGTAATTCTGATTTCATAAACAAGCAGTTTTAATCTCCAGTTTTGCTTTATAATTTCGCCAGTTTATTATATTTAATTTAGATCTGTTTAATCTTGAATTAAATAGGCAAATTTCAGTTCACATTTACGAAATATTAAAAACCAATCTTGTTTCGCAAGCATCGAGTTTAAAGACTGGAGCAAACCTGCAACTTGGCATTTCACGCCGTAAACGACCTACTAAACCCAAGTTTACCGCTCTGGCTTGCAAACGCACAGGGAAATACAATCAGCTTACAGTGCTGAATTGCTGTTTCGTACCTTTAAACGCGCTCTAGTAATCTACATAATAATTGAACTTTGTTTTGTGACTTAGCTATGCTATTTTGTTTTGTATAAATAGACCATTTATTTTTATAATAAAATCAATCTGCATCTAATGTCTGATTCATTCACTATGTCGCTACCCTGCTTCTAAGCCATAATATTATTGGGACGTGAGGCTGCGTCCCCCAGGGTAGTTTACTGTCGTCCCTTTAAGTGCCATTGACTACATCGGCTTAAAATATAAATGCAGTCTCATTTATGTGCTTAAAATTAGGGATAGAACCAGCGCAAAACAACGGAAACCTGATCAGCCTCCAGGCAATTCTGTTCAGTATAAATGATGAATTTAATTTCATGATGATATCATGATATCCAATGGGTATCATGTGATGTAACAGTTGTATGTTTTAACTGGTGGGGTTGTAATAGGCAACCAAAGTGGTTGTTTGCATAAAGTAGAAAAAATAACTTAAATTTATAATCGACGATAAATAATCACGTTAAGAGTTAAATTCCCATTCATTGTGAAAAATAATAATTGGATATTTGGTACTGTCATGCTAGCCATTTCGAGCAACAAACCGCTCCTGCTCTAATCCCTTTTTAGATTGCCAAGATAATGTTTAAATAAATTAATTAACTCTGGTCACTGTGATATAAATAAGATTGTCAACCAAACTGTCATAAATAAATAAACGTTACATTGGTGTCAGAAGTCGGATACTTTAAATAAATAGTGTGTAAAAATGTCTAGAAAACTGAGTGATTTGAAGGTGACCGAATTGCGGCGGGAATTAGAAGATCGTGAACTGGAAACAACAGGAAAGAAACCAGAGTTGGCAGCTCGACTTAGACAAGCAATAGAAAGTGAGGGTTTGGATCCGGAAACGTTTCTATTTACGGATGGTACGTCTTCTGCTATAATTTCTGCAATCTCTTCCGATATTTTATCTTTGGAAAATAAAATGTCTTCTATGAAAACTGAAATTTCTTCTGCTATTTCCGCTTTAGAAAGTAAGGTAGCTTCAGATATGTCTTGTATGAACACTGAAATTTCTTCTGTGGAAAATAAGATGTCTTCTGTTGAGGAGAAAATAAAAGAGATGGAGAAGAAAATAGAGGAAATGGAGAAAACAGAAAGACAAGTTGTGGAAAATACAGAAGAGATGAAATGAAGTGCTCTAAGGTGGAGTCAAAACCAAAATTGGAAGGAATTGGAAGTTCTGCTCGTATTAAAGCCCCAACCTTCGACGGAAAGATGTCATGGACCAATTACCTAAAACAGTTCGAAACAGCTGCAAGAGCGAACGAATGGTCTGAAAGAGAAAAGGCAGTAAATCTGACCATCGCCCTTCGAGGAGATGCTTTGGATATTCTTCAGACCATACCTGTTGAAGAGACCGATGACTTTGAAAAACGTAAAAAACGATTAACCATGCGATATGGCCACGAACACTTGGAGCATGTGTACCAATCACAGTTAAAGAATCGCAAACAGAAGCGAGACGAGACCCTTCAAGAATACGAAGTGGATATTGGCAGGTTGGTACGATTTGCCTACCCATCAGCTCCAGAAAAAATGATGGAATGTTTGGCTGTCCAAACATTTCTGGATGGACTCCGTGACCTTGAAATGCAAAGAACACTCCGTTTAGCTCGTCACAAAACATTGGTCGATGTCTTGTCCGCTGCTCTTGAATACGAAGCGGCTACGCAGGCTTCCGGTGGATACAGTAAAGTAAGGACCGTAAAAGAAGAAGAAAATGAAGATAAATTCGACCAACTGGTTAACATGATAAAAAGCCTTACTAATAGGAAGACGAAGACTATCAGGTGCTGGCATTGTGGTGAGATCGGACATGTACGCAGCTCTTGTAAACGCCCTAGGATCACTACCAATCAAGAAACCACGCAGCAGGAAAACTAGAACGGGTCGGCCTAGGGGGGCAGCTTCGACCCAGAACCGTTCCAAAGACCCTCTCATACTGATAGCCTCTTTGAAATGTCGCGATGATAATGTATACGTAGACGGCGAAGTAAATGGTAGAAAGTATATAATGTTGGTGGATACTGGAGCGACCAGAACCATTATACGACCGACCACTATAAATAACCGCAAGAGACTTTTACCAACAAGATTGCGACTGCGGACTGCCACAGGTGAAAGTGCCAACATCCATGGGGAAATTCAGGTTCAATTAGGAATTGGTACAGAAAAGTTTACACATACTGTCATTGTCGCTGATATCAAAGAAGATGTAATATTAGGAATGGACGTAATGAACTTACATGGTTTCCAGTTGGATTTTAAGAACAGAGTGATCAAAGTTGGTACCGAAGAGGTCTTTCTTCATCCATATGAGGACAGTACCGCGCAAGCAGCTGTACAGGAAGATACGGTGGTACCTGGTAGAAGTGAAACCATTATAGTAGCGCGGTTGCAAGGAACTGTGGAAGAAGGAACACCTGTCATGATGGAACCTTGGAACCACGATGAAGAGGTTGGTCGGGGAATTTTGATGGGAAAAGGGTTGGTCACTTCTGCTAAAGAAATTCCAGTAGGTCTCATAAACGTTAATGATCACCCAATTACCATCAAGAAAGATACCAGAATTGGAACCTGTGTACCAGTAACGTCCATAATTCATCAGACCACTACTTATGATAATTCCAAGGACAAATTCGAGCAAATGATTGCAGTTGCTGGTCAATCTCTGAATCGGGTGGAGAAAAGAAAAGTAAAGGAATTTCTTCTTCGACATCGCGATATTTTTGTACCAAAAGAAGGAAAAACGGGAAGAACTTCTGTCGTTAAGCACAAAATTGACATTGGTGACGCCGAGCCGATTCGTCAATCAGCTCGAAGATTACCACAGGCAAAGAGAGAGGAAGCTGAAAGGATTGTTCGAGAAATGGAAGAAGACATGGTAATAGAACCTTCTACCAGCCCATGGGTGTCTCCGGTAGTCCTGGTCAAGAAAAAGGATGGAACTACGAGGTTCTGTGTGGACTACCGTCAGTTGAACAGTGTTACCAAGGACAGTTATTCTTTGCCTCGAATCGACGATACTTTGGACACATTAGCCGGAAGTAAACTATTTTCTACTCTAGACTTGAAGTCTGGCTATTGGCAAGTAGAAATGGATCCAGTAGATAAAGAAAAGACAGCCTTTACCACCGGATCTGGATTGTGGCAATTCAATGTCATGCCATTCGGACTCTGTAATGCTGCGGCCACATTTGAAAGACTTATGGAAAATGTGCTGAAAGGGTTATCTTGGAAAACTTGCCTGGTATATTTAGACGACATTATAGTCTTGGGGAAGACATTTGAAGAACATCTGAAGAACTTAGAAGATGTTTTTAAAAGTCTTCAAGCTGCCCAACTGATGCTAAACCCAAAGAAGTGCCAGCTCTTCCAAAATAAAGTCAACTACCTGGGTCATATAGTTATCAAGGAAGGCGTGGCTGTAGATAAGGGAAAAGTTGCTTCCATCAAGCAGTGGCCACAACCAACTGATAAACATCAAATAAGAAGTTTTCTTGGGCTCTGTACGTACTATCGAAGATTCATAAGAAAGTTTGCAGATATCGCTAAGCCATTAACACGACTTACCGAAGAAGCAAGAGATTTCTGCTGGGACAAAGATTGACAAACTGCCTTTGAAACATTAAAAAAATATTTAACCACAGCACCAATATTAGGCTACCCACGACCAGAGGGAGAATTTATTCTGGATACTGATGCCAGTAATGTAGGAATCGGAGGGGTGCTTTCGCAGATTCAGGAAGGACAGGAAAGAGTTCTGGGTTATTTTAGTAAAGTGCTCTCAAAACCTGAGCGAAACTACTGCGTCACGAGAAGAGAACTTCTGGCAGTTGTGAAGTCCGTGGAACACTTCTACCAATATCTATATGGAAGAAAATTCTTAATCCGGACCGATCATGCAGTGGCTGATGCAGTTCAAAAATCCAGAGGGTCAAATAGCCAGATGGATTGAACGACTTCAGGAATACGACTTTAAGATCGAACATCGAGCCGGAATAAGCCACAGAAATGCCGATTCCTTTTCTAGAAGACCTTGTCCAGCAGAGTGCTCCCACTGCAACAGAACAGAATCCAAAGACACTGCAATACTAAGAACAACTGTAGTTAACGATGAGTGGGCACCTAATAAAATTAGAGAAGAACAAGAGAACGATCCCGTGTTAAAGAAAATGCGACAATGGAAAGAGGAAAATCGTCGACCTACTTGGCAAGAAGTGTCAAAACTCTCTCCAATAGTTAAGTCATATTGGGCTCAGTGGGACTCTTTTATCCTGGAAGAAGGCTTATTAAAGCGAGTACTCGAAAATGATGATGGTTCTGAAAACAGAAAACAGTTGGTTATTCCAAAGGCCAGAGTAGCCGAAGTACTTCGTGAGTTACACGACAGTCCATCAGGAGGACATCTCGGTGTTAAGAAAACCCTTCAGAGGGTTCGTGAAAGGTTTTATTGGATGAACAGTTCCGATGATGTAAAGGACTGGTGTAAGAAATGTATTACCTGTGCTAAGAGTAATGGACCTCATCGAAAAAGGAAAGCTCCCATGAAACAATACAACGTCGGAAGTCCATTCGAGAGGATCGCCTTAGATATTGCTGGACCATTCCCCATGACCGAGAATGGTAATAAATATATGATGGTGGTTATGGATTATTTCACGAAATGGGTGGAAGTCTACGCCATTCCAAATCAAGAGGCCGCAACTGTTGCAGACGTGTTGATAAGAGAGTTTATCAGTCGATTTGGAGTGCCCTTGGAAATCCACAGTGATCAAGGCAGAAATTTCGAAAGCCAGCTTTTCCAAGGAATTTGTGACAGACTAGGCATGAAGAAAACCAGAACTACAGCATTGCACCCACAGTCGGATGGAATGGTAGAGCGAATGAATAAGACCATTGGCAAATACCTGTCAAAAGTGGTGTCCAATGATCAGCGAGATTGGGATCAGTATCTGTCGCTCTTCGCAATGGCCTATAGATCCGCCGTCAATGAATCGACAGGTCAAACACCAGCAAAAGTCCTGTTTGGTCGTGAGATGAGACTACCGTGCGACCTCGAGTTTGGATGCCGACCTGGAGAAGATATAGCTGGTGAAGACTATGTGATCCGCTTGCGAAGAAGAATGGACGATATGCATGAGTTGGTTCGCTCGCATCTTCAAATAGCCAGCGATAGGATAAAGAAACGGTACGATACCCAAGCCACAGAAGGATGTTTCAAGGAAGGCGACAAAGTCTGGCTCCATAACCCAAGAAGACAGAAATGTTATTCTCCAAAGCTACAAAAGTCTTGGGAAGGTCCGTACCTTATCAAGAAAAAAATTAATGACGTCATTTACCGTATAAGCAAGATTCCAAACGGAAAACCGAAGGTAGTGCATCAAAACCGGCTGGCTCCATTTGAGGGTGACCATGACCAAGAAGAAGAAGTCAACCAACTCCAAGAAACACCTGACCTTGCCTTTGCAGGATTTATGGGTGCATATGGAGGTACCGGGAAAGCAAGATATGGTGTTACCTTTGAGCAACAGCAAGATCTGCTCACGCTTCCAGAAGACTACTCGTTGGCCCATAGCATTCCCGCCAGTATCAACACGCACAAGGACTGGCATCCGTTTTCCGAAAGAAGTTTGGTCGATTACCAGAACTTCATGGTCAGTTACCAGTCCCTGGAAAAGCCTTGAAACTTCAAGATGGATCACGCTACCTCTTCTATCTGGTTACAAAGAATACTTTCTACGATCAATCCACTTATCATGATGTATGGGAAGCATTACTTAATTTGAGGGAGCACGTATTGGAGTCCAACGTGCAGAAACTAGCCATGCCGAAGATAGAGTGCAACCAGCTGGATTGGAGAATCGTTCGAAATATGGTGGAAGTAATCTTCCAAGATACCGAAGTCCAAATACTGGTCTGCAGCTATTCGCCCAGTGTCCAGGTTACAGCAAGGACCGTCCCTTGTTACTTCCATGCAACTGGAAATTGTAGAAGAGGATTCAGTTGCAAATACAACCATTCCGTTCCAGTTCCGTAAAAGTTCCAGGGGGAACTATCTCTTAAGGAGGAGGCAATGTCATGCGAGCCATTTCGAGCAACAAACCGCTCCTGCTCTAATCCCTTAGGTTGCCAAGATAATGTTTAAATAAATTAATTAACTCTGGTCACTGTGATATAAATAAGATTGTCAACCGAACTGTCATAAATAAATAAACGTTACAGTACGTAATAGCAATATAGTATTCTTTACGATAAAATTTGATTGAGGGTCACAAGTATTATTCAAAATAGAATTCAATATTTTTTGATGCCATTTAAAGTGGTATTTTACTTTGAAACCAGTAACAAAGTGCAAGTGAGTATTTGTGGTATGCTGTTGAACTGTCTATCCACATAATAAGGGGGTCAAAGAGCTGCAACGAGTTTTATTTGGTCGTGAACAACTCAGGAAGGTGTTTGCTGACTAGCATCCAGTTAGGAGCTGATATAATACACACTCAGGTACAAGAGATACTATCAGAAGGTTAGTGCTCATTTCTTCAGTAACATTAAGAAGTATATAGCAAGTTTGGTGCGAAAAATTATTAAAATAATTGTAATTTTATATTTGGAACTTAATTTAGAATACTTAATTATCTAAATTTTAATAGTGATTCGAGTACTCGACGTATTTCGGTTATTATAATTTGAAATTTATGTTTTTGGATTAGGATATTTTAGAAACATAATTTAAATCAAAAAGAATCCGCGTGGCGCTGTTGGGTAAGCGCCAGACTTGCATTAAGCAAGTCCTCGGTTCGAATCCCGCGGGGGTCGGAACTTTTCCGCCTTGGCGATTAGAATCGGGCTCGGTGAGACCATTCACAGTTAGGCACCAAATTAACTGTGCTCTACTCAGAACCACAGACCTAAGAGATAGAGTAACAAGGTCAACACATCACCAATACACACACCTCATACAATGGTTGCTGCGCAAGCACCAAAGGCGCGATCCAACTCTGTATCCCGAATCCGGGGCAAGTTGATCATTGTACCGCCAGATGCCAGCGCATAAAGCACCAGCCTCTACACCGCAAGGTAAATGAGGTTACAGATAATACATACATACAATTTAATCATTTTTTAAACATTTGATTAAAATATTTTGACAATATCTATCTAATTTTTGTAATGTCAGACCAAACTTTGAAGCGATACTAACGAACTGAAGTATAAGTTCAATTTAGTGTACCTAAATAGTGTATTTGACCAACGAAGTCAATTAATTAATATATTTTATAGTAATTCAGTCTTCAACTATAATAAGAAGTTGTTGGTTGAACATTAACTCCTCCAGCTGAGAACAGGGATTGTCAATGTTTATTAAACTGACTAGCCGAGGTATTAAAAAACTAGAATCACATGACATAATTCAAAGTGTCAAATTGAGTTATGAAATACGCCAATTTCGATTTATTTCATTAAGAGATAAGGTAAGTACATAAGGAGCTATACCTAATACTGCTTCTTGTTAATAATAAAAAAATATATTTAACTTAATATTAATTGTAATAATACTGCTAGAGAAAGGGTGCTATTGCACGTTTTTGAAAAAATAGAAAAAAACTGAAAAATTACAAGAGTAAACACCATACTTCCGATTTTCTTCAAAAGCTTGCTGTTGCATCTAGATAGTACACAAAGCTTATATATTAGTTTCAAAGCCATACCTCTTTCCATTTTTTGAGATATTCTGTTTACACACAGCCAGACACACAGACGACAGACAGAACAATGAACAAAAATATGTCTTTTGGGTTCAGGGGACTCTAAACTCAATTTCGAATTTTTGGGATGAATCCAATACTTCCTTTATTGTAAAAGGAAATAAAAAGTAAAGGTTAGATATCTTTTGAGATAAGAAATAAAAATCAAGAGCTTAAAATTACAAATTAAGAAACGCCGCATAGAGTAAAAAGACATCAATACGCATGAATACAAAAAATTGTAATTGAAGGAGAACATTTTAAGTATAAATAGAAACATTTTAACATATTTAGATGGTAGCCAACGCAAAGCTCATTAGTTAACATTTTTAGAATTTTAACAATTGGCACTTTTTTTTAATTATTCTATAATTCAAAAAGAATTCATAATACAAGGTATTTCTTGGTCGGCTTCTGGAAGTACATTATAAGATAAAAAGTCTAAAACTTCTATCAGGGTTTTGCCCCAGATCGGCAGTTTTCTGATAAAGAAGCGTTAAAAATTTAAACAAAACTTTTTAGAACCGCTGAATTTGTACGGCTTTCCAAAAATATTACTATACACTGTATATCAAGTTTGAGATACTATACAAGTTCCATAGATAACAGAAAATAAATTTGATTTAATTCACAGTGTATATCTCCTAGTTACATACAGTGAATTTATTTTAATGGTTAACATAGCAGTTTCGTCTCTATGCCAACATTTAACCATACAGGTCACTTCCATAGTTACCAATGAAAGCAACTGATTAGAGTGTTTATTTTACGAGTTAACATATGAATTTGAATTAGGTACTTGCTAATAAGAAACTTGAATTTTGATACCGAAATGTAGGTATGCAACTAAAAAGTCGATACGCAGGAACAACTTGTGTATTGTATCTTTTCTTCAGTGGTATACATTAGGATAACTTTTAATTGTCTTTTTGACAAGTAATAATTCCTATGTTAACTCGCAAAATACACCCTCTAATCTATTGCTCTCATTTGTAACTATGGAAATGACCTATGGTGGCATAGAAACGAAACGTTTCTGTTAACTATTAAAATAAATTCCCCGTATAAGAATTTAGTAAGTGAAGTTGACAGCAGTCTATTTAAATAAGTTTATCTACTTTGCGTTCGTACTGAGGCTATTACGATACGCGTTTGCGTATCGTAATAAACACAAAGCGATGCTATAATAAAAATACTAAAAATTTTTTGCTTAAAAAGTGGCAAAGTAGATAAAATACTGTATGGTACCTCGTTTATAAGGCATTTTATAGCACTTACTCCTTTAGGGCACTCCTCGCTTCGCTCGTCGTACCCTAAATCCGTGCGTGCTACAAAATGCTTCTTATAAAACTCGTATCATAATATACTATTATCTTCATCGGTGTTGTTATAAACTATTTACCAAATTAATTTGAGTATCGTTAAGAGCTTTATTACCTCACTCAGAGGATGGATATTAGCCCACTCAATGCGGTTATAGATAATATTACCGCACTCTTTTTTTTTACAAAACAAAACATTTTGAACCAGAATTTATTGATGAAGATAAAATATTGAACAATACACGTTTGCTTATGGCACTTAACGAGACTCGTTTAATTGCCGAAAAACTCGGCTCACCGCCTCGTTCTGGCAATCAAACTCCTTTCGTTAATAGGCTCGTAATCAAACTTGTTAATATCTATAAATTAACTATGGTTATAAAGTAATATCATGCAAAACACTTATTGATTTATCACATTTTTATTATATTAAACTTAACCATGGCGGTCTGGATTATTGCGACGAGAAGACGGCCGTGAAATTAACCTTAATGTCCAAATTAGGATTTTGAATAAGAATTGTTAAATTGATTACATTTATAATAAAAACTGGAACCAGCACATTTTTTCTTTTTTAAATTCTATAATAAATATAGTAAAGGGTGTTTTCTAGAGGGATACAACTTTAAATTGAAATAAAACACAGAAAGATGTTTTTAATATCCATGAAATTGGCTTTATTTGAAAGATAATTTTATGGCATTTATGTTCTTCAGAATAACATATCAAATTTATAATTTCATGACCAGTGATTATACGTACTACGATGTTGGATAATAGCTACGGAGTAATTTTTTAAAAACTCAATTGCAGCATACCCTGGATAGCTTGAATCAGTTGGCAGTACTGAAGTGCATTGTCAGTCTATGTCAAATTCGAAGTTAGTAGGTTAGGTTTTGTTTGTTATTTGACACAGCCTGACGCTAAACTTAATCTGCAAATCTCTGACAATACACTTCAGTACTACCAACTGATTCAGGCTATCTACGGCCTGCTGCAATTGAGTTTTTAAAAAATCACTCGATATTTATGCAACAAGTACTAAAAGTGAACCCTTATGCACGAGACATGAAATGAAACGATGCCGAAGGCTGAGTTTCATAACATGTCTCGTGCATAAACACTCTTAGCACGAGTTTGCATACAATATTTTTTCTACGACCTTAAATTTACTGTTATAATCCATAAATGTCGATTTAACAAAGTTTTGCAGTTACAACAGTTATAATTTATGTCATAGTAAAGAGATGGCCTTGCCCGGCGCAGGTAGTTGTCAAAATTAATTATCAAAGGTAATTCTAATAGTACACATTTTAATTTATTTATTATATACTGCTTTAATTATTAAAAAAAGCGCTTTACCTCTAACGAAAGAAGTAACTAGAATAACTGTATAACCTCACTTCCAGTTTAAAATATTCAAAACCAGCTGTTTTCTTTCAGCACATGTGCTCTCGGGAGATTTCAAGCTCTGCGCTTCACGTAGCGCTTTAAACATTTCCTCGTGCTATAATCTACTGATTCTTCGCTTAATACATAAATAACTATTACACATTTATGACCGAACTATTTATCAAATCGTAGAACGTGACGTTTGTTAATTTTTCTATTTAATTTAACTAATTATCATGTTGACGCCCCTACACTTTTACCACAATTACAATTGGGACTGCCTATATTAAGGATCACATCTCAATTTTTATTTTCATATTCGCTTTCTAGGACTAACGTGCATTTTAAATCGTCTATTCTAGCAATGTCAAATGCGTTCAGTAGAACGAATGTAAAAATTGATATATTTTCGCTCCCAAGCGGTCAGTTTCATTCTGCGTCAGTTTCGGATTAAATTAATGTAGTACCTAGAGATGGGCGCGTGAGTGATTTTTCACTCACGTCACGCACGTTTCACGCTGGCTTTAAACAGTCACGTTCACGCACGTTCACGCTCAAGTTCACTCACGTTCACTCACGTTCACGGCGTGACACGCCACTCACGACGTGACACGCAGCTTTTATTTAAATTCAGATAGAACAGAATGTTCAAATTTAAAACCAATGAAAAAACCCTAAAGAGAACTAAAAATATGTTTTGCACTTGACATAATTTACGTGATATGTTGCAATCATAATAGTTGACATAAAAAGAAAAAAATGAAAATTTACTACAATAACTGATTTCTCGCAAATATATTTCTTGCAGCTGTCTTCAAAGACATTACTTTTAATACTAAAAGCTGTCATTGGAATTGACGTTTTCTTTATTGGTATGAGTACAGAAGGTATTATGTTGCTAGGCAACACTTTTAATTCGTAGGTTTGAAAGTACTTTTACGTACAAGGATCAACATTTTCAGCGTTAAGGCGAGTATACAAAAAAACATTACTTTTATTAGAATAATAAGTTCAACTACACAAGTACACAATAAATTGGTAAAAAAATAAAACTTAATCAACATTTTCAGTGTTAAGTCGAGTATACAAAACAAAACATTAGGAACCTTTCTAAAAATAGGTTCATCTACACATCTACACAATACATTTTTGGTTTAATAATAAAACGTAATTAACATTTTCAGCGTTAGCCGAGTATAAAAAACAAACCATTACTTTTATTAGAATAATAAGTTCATCTACACATCTAAACATTAAAATGATGAAATAATATGTAATCAACATTTTCAGCGTTAAGTAGAATTGTGTTCTTCTAAAATTCGCCCAGCTGTAGAAAATACTTGCCGGTATGTTTAAAATTTCTCAAGTTTTTTTAACAGTGGCGTATTTACCTACACTGTTTTTCCAAAATCCTAAAATGTCATCTACATTTCCGAATTTAATTTAACATACTAATTTAGTTCTGTTTCGACATCATCCTAATTACATGTGTCATCGTCAGAGCTATCTCTAAGTGTAGAAAGATAAAAATCTGATGCTGATGTAACAGTTTTGAGTCGTTTGCTATGTATTTCATCAGTATCATCTATAGTTTTATTTGCATTATAATCTTCTCTTTTATGTGAAGGTATGAACTTTAAGGATTTATAATTAGGGTCCAAAAATAAAGCCACATAATGTAACTTGTTTGGCACAATTTGTGATTTAATGAATTTAAAAGTTGCTGCACTCTGCAGTTTTTTATTCGTTGCTAAATATTTAACGTGAAATTAACGTGAAACGTGAATCACGCCTTGAAAATTTTCACTCACGTTCACTCACGTTCACGTCGCGATTTTCAAATATTAGTCACGTTCACGACGTGACACGACTGTTTTCACGTCACGCGCCCATCCCTAGTAGTACCTACACTAGGGTGAATTTTTAATGATTGTATTATATGTGGATTTAGAAGGTGCGTTTCATTTCATTATAGTGTTTTATTTTGGTAGTGTTATGTCATAGTTTGGTTTAGGAGGTAGTCAGTTGTTTTGTTTTATTTTATTCAAGTGTTGTCGCACTAGCTTAGTTATTAATTTGTTTCCTGTAATTAGGAATTTAATTCCCCTTGGAAATAAAGATTTATTGTTATTACTACTATTTTACAGAGCAATATTAATGTGGCTACAGACAAAATTTCCCCACATATTCAGTTTAACACCAAATTTGAAGTTAGTGGTAAGATAGCTAACGCTACGGTATAAATTTGAACTAATTGACCAACTGAAAATAGTTTCACTCGGCAGGCTTTGTAAACCCGTTTTCTATCAACGTAGCCGACGAGGAGTTAGTGCCCATTACCATAAATAAGCAGTAGATGGCTCTTAATTTGTCGCTCGTATACCGAATAATCATAGTGGCAATATAAATATAGTGAACAATTGTTGCAACTACCACGTCCACTTAGCATTCGGGAGGTCGTGGGTTCGATTCCTGCGGTCGCCTGCCTTGATTCAGGTTTTTAGGTGGTTTTCCTGGGTCAACACAGTCCCTTCTCTGAGGCGAATGCCGGGGCAGTATTTCTCCACCTTTCCTGACCTCTCTTCCAGTCTCCACCCCTCCTTTCTCTCACCCATCCCGAGTTTCCCGTTCTTGGCTGAAGAGGGACGGAAGGTCCCTATAGCAGCCCGCCCCCAGTTGGGGGAATTGAAATAACCTTTACCTTTGTTTTTGTCCTTTTTTTGTTGCAACTACAATATACTTACTTGTTAACAAATTACATAATAAATTTTTGGAGTCCGGTCTTCTCACCCACGCGTGAAATAAGTACCGGGTGATATCTAATCTGTAAATGTAGAAGTTTTATAGCTGCACGCTAGATTACCCTCTTCTGTGCAGTGGCGTAACTATCATATGTGCAGGGGGTGCGAAGAACCTTGGCGCCGAATCTATATAGGCGCCTCGGTAGCGGAGTTTTTAGTGAAAATAAAAGTTTTCCTAGAATAGTGGTTCAAAGCGGCAATAGACTATGATACGTGAGCGCCACTGGGCTCTTTTGAGTGCGCAGTCTTTTCTCCTTTTGAGTAAATTAGAAGTTCCAGCTCTAGTGTGTGTATGTGATTCTTAGATTTCATAGTGCATAGTGCATAGTAACATACTATAAATTCAAAGTTTTAAACCGCAAATTTCTGGCGATTGCCTCAGATACAGAGGTCATAGAGAGTGCCAAACTACGTATGAAACTGATCTCGATGACGGCTTACTAAAGCAAATTATACAATTTCGATCTTCGTACACAACTAGTATTAAATCTTGCTTATCAGTGAAGGAAGTGGGAGAAAAATGTCTGTCTAATCACACATCATTGGCTAGTTTTCCAGATTTGTATACAGCTTATATCCTATTTTTTACATCGCGTCACTACAGCCTCCACTGAGAGATCTTTTTCTCAATTAAAAATTATTAAAAACTTTTTGCTAAGTAAGATGATCCAAATACGGCTAAAGAGTTTTGCATTACTGAGTATCGAGAAAGTAAGAGCCAGTACTCTTGGTTTTAAATCACTGATAGATATGTTAGCTTTAGCAAAGTCTCGCAAAAGAGAGTTTAATTAAAGTGCTATACCTACATATTTATATATTGTTATGATACACTAAGGGTAGTTGCAAAATAAAAATATAAAATTGATACATTTGGAAGATTATTACCATAAAAATTTGAGGTGTTCAGATAAGACAAGCAAACGGCGCGCTACGCGCACGTGAAATAAGATACGCGAAAGGTCACGCCCCGAGCCGAGCGCTCAGATAAGAAAAACAAAACCTAAACAAATATAAACATCTGTGAAGCCGGAACGTGAGATGTGCCACGGACTCACGGACACACGGACACACATTAAGGAAAATTATATTATAGATTGGGTGTTAATTTCAAAATGAATAATGAAAATTAATTGAGACAATGAGTAAGGTAATTTGATAAGTAAATAGCAATTGAGTATTCAATTTTGATGGTTGAGTTCAATTTTAATAAAGTTTCAAGCCAAGGTTACAATTGACAAATGTGCGTTCGATAATAATAAAGAATTGTAGCATGTAATAATAGGACATAAATATTTTTAAGAAGGCAAGAAGAATTGTAACTACGAGAGATATAAAAAATTGTTTAGTTAGTTAAATAAACAAGCTCATAGAAAAATGTATATCGAATTTGGAAATAACTAATTTTGAGAATAAAAAGTTTGAAATTATGGCTTATTTTGTATAACTGTTTGGTAAAATACAAAATAAAGGGGCTATTAACAAATCTACGTGGTGAAAATATGAAAATATAACCTGGATTTAATAAAACCATACAATCGGTGAAGAGATTGTGCAATACAGTAAATTGGAAATAAATAACATAGAAGATTACATTATTTGAAGGGATTTGGATTTATTGATACATGCAAGATATAATTACGATTCACTGGTGATGTTGGTGGTTGCATGGAAGACGGGTCAAACATTTAAAAGGAAGTTGTCGGAATTAGCTGATTGATTTGGACGGTTATGTGGGTGTTGCTGGATACAGAGTACTGTCTGAGGAATAAAGAAGGTTAGATTGGGATCATCTATAATACTGAAACTTACCAGGAATCGATTGGAGTGACAGTGACATTGCTAAAGGGAGCAGGACTGGATTCTACGAACAATAGGAGTTATTGACAGGTTAGATGCGGTTTGTAGGTTGGCGGACAATCATAGTTGTGACTATTGGAGGAATCAGCGGTAGGCGTTGCAGACTGTGAACATCGGGAGCTGTGGACGTTGGGAGCTGTTGGTATTTGGATATTTGCAGTGAAAGCTGGAGAAGTTTTAAGGTTTGTGTTAATAATTCATATAAAAGCATTTTGAATAGTAAACAATAAAAGAAAGAGTGAAAATAAACATAATACAGTACTTACTTTGGTGAATTGGTTAATAGGTATGTCAATGTAAAGTATTATTACACACAACTGTCACATGACTGATATCAGCCAATGAAAAACATGCATTTTTTGAAAATCGACCAATCCCGAACTGATTACCTGATAAGCGCCCGTGGGCTGCTTACCAAGCGATAAGCGCCCTAGGGATGATTATCGACTCAGTGGATGGTGTCATAATTAGAAATAGAAATGCAAGAAACAAGCAATTTGAGTTTTTTGGCATTGTTAGATCAATTTTAAATCATAATTCGTATACGGGTTTCGCGTAATAATCTCCAAAATATAAACGCGGGCAACACACTTACATATAATTTTGCCCGTGTCAAGAGTCGTCGTGCTGGTTGCCCTTAGAAAACTGCCCTCGGGCAAGCCCTCGGGACAGTTTTCATTGCAACCAGCACTCGATCTTTGGCGTGGGCAAAATTATCGGTAAGTATATCTCGCCCTTGTTATATTACTATTGATAATTGTCAATACTTGGTTTGATTAAATGTAGAAGTCAAGTTGACAGTTAATGTCATTCAGTAGTCGAGGATTTATATAGAATTTAAACTTCAACTAATAGGTAACTAGATTGGCGAACCACCCTGGTAAGATTACTCAATTAAAATAATTAGTTACAAGTAAAATTTAACATAATTGATTTGAAAAAGAAATTAATTAAGGGCTAGCTCAAAGTGGAGCTACTGCATAATTATATAGTCGCCCAACGTGGTGCATTGCAATATCTATAAATTTAATTTTTCTTGTGAATTACATATTTAAATTTGTATTCCTTTTACGTGGTTTTTGTTTTTGCATTTTCATATGTATTTTTATGTTATATTTTGCAAGTGTTTGATTTAATGGTAAAACCTGTTCTACGTTATGGGTTGGAAACGTGGACGGTTACAGAACTGGTAAAGCAGAAATTGCAGGTGTAGGTAAATAGGTGTTTGGTGGCAAATCATTATTTCGTACAAAGATATTTGGAACCGATCCAATCAGGTGGACATAAATATAGAAATTAGGAGACGAAAATATTGATGGTTAGGGCATACTCTGCGAAAAAATTAAACTAAAATTTGCAGAAAAGTTTTGATTGGGGCCCTTAGGGATTCAGAAACAGAGGACGCCCGCGAAAAACGTGGAGGAGAACTGTAAAACAAGAGACAGGAAAGACTATAGCACAACTGAGCCAAATATCAAAGGAAAATGACAACTGGAGAGAATATACTCTATGTCCCGATAGGGAATAATAGGATTATTATTATTATTATTATTATGTTATATTTAATAAAATATTGAAATATCTAAATGTGTTTTATTTTGCAGTAAGTAACCTTTCATGTTAAGAAAAGAGCTTATTAATTTTCTTTTAAATTGAAAGTGTTGCATGACCAAAAATTACCCCCCCTCCCTCTTTTTACTGAAACTTCTTGTCTACAGCGGCTATCATGTATTCTTGCACACCGGCGCCAAACCGTCTTGTTACGCCACTTGTTACGGTATTAAAAGAACTTTACGACACCCACCCAAGGTGAGCATCGCACCACGGCATCAGTCCTGAAAAACTGGCACACTTGCCCTGAAATCGGTTCGAAATAGGCTAATAGGCCACGGCTGGAACGCTCAGGGAGTCGGGCGTGAGTCACACGATACGTTCTGGGCAAGCGTGTGGTGGCATAATATATACAGGGTATGTCGAAATCATGAGGGCGCCACCAAGCCTGTCTTAACCCGGCTAACCGGGCCTGGACGGTTAGACGGGAGCGAAGCATGCAAAATACTCCGCCAATAGGTTTACTCAAGAGTTGCAAGGTCAAATAACAATTTCGGGATTGCCTTATGCAAGGATTGTAATTAGGTGTCAATCCGACCGCGACTACGCAGCTGTCTCACCCACCTGCACGCTCAAAGCTTCCTCGTTCCGTCGTACAATAAACAGTACAATGAAGGGGGCGTCTATCTGTAACAGAACATGCACAAGTCGAAACAAAACAATAGTTCCCTTAACTAACCAATCATCTATAATAGTGTAGCTAGGCGGGTTCTGGCGCACTTCCGGTGGTTTGGAACTTGGCTAAGTGTCACGTGGCGGCCTCTGGTTTGAAACTTGGCTAAGTCTAGTCGAAAGTCACGGGTCTATCCGGGGTCAAGGTCACGGGCCTCGGTCATTGACCTTTGGTTTGAAACTTGGCTAAGTCTAGGCGAAGGTCACGGGCCTAGCCGGGAGTCACGGGCCTCACCTAGGCCAAGGGGGCACTTCCGGGAATTTTTTTGGGTTAAAAGTGTAGTTTTTGAAATTTTCCCACGCTCGAGCGTCTGAGTACGCAGACATGTCTATTCTTGCAGGATGTTATCAGTAAATCAGAAGCTATTGTTACGCTTATCAAAATTTTATCAGGCTCGACCGGATGTGAGTCATCGTCTGACAGACATGTCTATTCTTGCAGGATGTTGTTGAACAATGGCATCCCTTGTTTTAAAATCAGCACGAAATTCGAGAACAATGAAGCTATTGTTGTCTGGAGATTAAAAATGTGTTGATCTGCAAAAAATTCAAACAAAGAAACCCATTGTTTTAGAAAAATCAACACAGTTGGAAGTTTTTGCTAATACAGTTGATGAGTCTAGAGATTAAAATGTGCTGCTCTGCAAAAATGATCTTGAAATAAATTTGTCAAGTACTGATGTCTGTTACGCTTCCCTTAGGGAACCAGAGCTTAAATCTGGCGCCTTAGACCACTCGGCCAACCTGGCATGTTCCTGTAATCGGGCACAATGGTGTAATAAAACAACAATGTAAATATATTTGTATTTATTTACCTAAAACATACATGTATAAAAATTATTATAAATACATATTAGATAATTATTGTGCTACGGATGTCATCTCTGTCTGAACGATTTCCTCGAAGACCAGTTTCGTGCTGCTCCCACACTTGCCACCCGAGATGATATTGTAGCGACGTTTTCCTAATTGTTGCAAGTCAGCATCTGTTAGGCAATCGTAGCGTGCTGGTAGAATGAATCTGAAGTTGTCCAATTCCACCGCCACTTTATTGCCGTATTTAGTCGAACATCGATACACATTTATTATTAGATATTTTTTGTCAATCTTCAAATCTCGTACATTTCCCCACTCTTTAACCTCATTTAAGTTGCAAAGTTTCTGGTTGAAATCTGCCATGTTTTTGGAAGGAACGTGTACAGGAGAATGATAAAAATACTACAGCACATCAGGTTTATATAGCACCGATGAAAATTAAGTGATGAGTCATCACAACGTGGTGATTTAGACAATATTTTTAGCATCAATCCAGCTATTGTGCTGATTTGAAAATCCAAGCCATTTTACAAATACTTTGTTACGTTTTCGTTTTATTACACGTTCAACGAGATGTATGTCTGGATATTTAACTTTTTGAAGCTCAAGATCGTAGAAACATCCTTGAATAGACCGATTGGAAGCATCTTTTAGTAGATAGGTAATAGGATTAGTTAATTTAACTTGATCGATTGTGAATATTTCATTAGTCCAGTTGGGCGTATATCCTTTATCGAATATTGTTCGATATTTGCTAATTCGCACAGGATCGCCAACCTTAAATTTTACATTACTTAAATCGGTCATTTTTATATGATTATAGGCTTGATTGAGAATTTCCTTCTCATTACTCTTATTCACATCAACCGGTCTTTTACCAATTGTACTATGTTTTTTATGAATGTAGGTGTGACTGACTTGAGATAATAGAGAAAGCCATTTGTATGAACCTTGCAAACTAAACATCTTCCACATAATAGATTTAAGTGTACGATTTACTCTTTCAACGACACACGCTTTTTTCGAGCTAAATGTTGAGAAATGGTTAATTTTATATTTATTCATTAGTGTTTGAAAATCTTTATTGAAAAACTCTTTACCCTGATCTGTCTGCAAGTTCTTCGGAATTCTACCGCTTTCAGATAGTATTTTTTCAGTTGCACTAGTAACTTCCTTAGAGGTTTTGGTTTTTATAGGCTCTAACCAAACATATTTTGAAAATACATCTATAATTACTAAAATATATCGATAACCTTTATTTACTTTAGAGTATGGTATCATTTCTACTAAATCGGCTTGATGAAGATCATCCAATCCTTTTACTATTACACGACGTCTTCGAAAATTTATTCGTGCAGGCTTATGCAACTCGTCTACTATTTGAGCCTTAATCGAACTGTTTATTTTCTTCCGGGTCATTTTGAACCTCTCTAAATGAGACAGTTTCACTAACTGAAGGTTTAGGCGGAGGTTTAGTTAGTTTTAGAGAAAAGTAGAGTTGATCAATTTCAGCTTGAATGTCTGCAATAATTTCATTTGCTATTTCTATATTTGTACTAGCAGAGTTTTGGTGTTTGGAAAGTTGGTAAATAATCTTATTAAGTTCTTTGTTAGGGAGGGTCTTGTTGACAGCATCCTCTTCAAATAGAAGATTGGCTAATCGTTTATGTTGAAGATTAAAATAATCACAGTCATCGTAAAAGTATAGATTTCTGTGCTGAATGTGACGACCGAACTTATCTCTCGACATTGTCGAACTGACTTTATTCAATGATTCCCGCCTCTTTTAACTCTTCTATTATACTAACAATTTCATTTCTATGATTTGTGTGACCGGATGCTTGAGAGGCATACAGTAACTTTAATCGATCGACTAACTCATTCGGATCATCCCAGTAAACATAATCCATCGGTTTATTGCTAACTTGTTTATACATTTGCTGCATACCTTTACCAGAACGCTTTTTAGCTCTTAATGGCACTGATGAAGACGAGGGTGATGATGACAGGTTAGATTTTATAAATTTCTTGTATTTCGTTTGGTTGAAACCTACCTTCTGCACATTTTTATCAAAATTTCTATGCGCCGCACCTGTTCTGTTTATGATATCATTATAATTTGCTCTATCTGTCGACGTTGGAGTTATTTGAGGATCGTTTTTAAATAGTAATTCGTACAAACCAGGCGTACCTTCATAGCGAACATTTTTTACAATTATATCGGAACCCTTTATATCTAGCTCATCTCCACCAAAATAAAATTGGTTTTTGTCGAAATCATATCTAATTCCATACCTCCCTAGATTTGGTCTTTCTATAAGATAATTGCTTACATATTTCCTAGGAAGTTTATCATACTGTTCTAAGAAAGAACTTATAGCTTGCGGTTCTATGTTGGTAGACGGTTGAAATTTGTTTGCTATAGTCGTATTAGAATCATCTTCGGCGGTTTCGCACAATACTTCATCAACCGGTTTTGGTGTAAATAATTCTAGTTTTGAAGATGGGAGATTCTCTTTTTTATTTATCACTTTTGCAACACTTTGCATTTGTTCGGTAACAGGTTTAAAAAATTTACCGAGGAGCTGTTGTTCCACCAACTTACCCTCCTTAAGAGCTCGAACTTTCTGTCTTATAATATTTTTAGTTTTAATAAGTTCTGTCGCTACATTCGATTTCATTATCGGCGCAAGTATGTAAGCGGTAGACGGGTAGACAGCTAGACAGCTAGACAGGTAGACAGGTAGACAGCTAGACAGGTAAACAGGTAGACAGCTAGACAGGTAGACAGCTAGACAGGTAGACAGCTAGACAGGTAGACAGCTAGACAGGTAGACTGGTAGACAGGTAGACAGGTAGACAGGTAGACAGGTAGACAGGTAGACAGCTAGACAGGTAGACAGCTAGACAGGTAGACTGGTAGACAGGTAGACAGCTAGACAGGTAGACAGCTAGACAGCTAGACAGGTAGACAGCTAGACAGGTAGACAGCTAGACAGCTAGACAGGTAGACAGGTAGACAGCTAGACAGGTAAACAGCCAGTTAGACAGACTGACAGATTCAAACTAGTTCACACGTCAACAGCTTTCTATCAAATAATAGACATCAGAATTGTTAAATGTATATATACGAATCAAATTCATAACGATAGCGCCCATTATTTAAATCACTATCTTTGTCTATTACCAAAAATCCGTGTTTATGACTATTCCAGCAATATGCGCACATTTCTTTAAATTGTTCGTAAGTCATGTCGGTATTAACATGATCTCGGTAGACCTTCTGTAAATTCATATCGTCCTGCTTAAACAGCACCAGCATGTTAGCATTATCGCGAATAAGATGTTTAGGAATACATGCATATGTTTGACAAAGATAGAAACAGTCTATATTTTTATGTCGACCCATGCTAAAATATTCTCTCATAACGTCCTGTTTGTCGCAAGCAATGTCATCAAAAATAAAAATGCTGTTAGATTTAGCTTGGTCGGGTGGTACAATGTTCACACCATCGCTGTATGTATAGTAGCCAACCTCAGGAATTAATTGAAACAACATACTTAGATATTCAAACTTTGCTTGAAACAGCGATTTTGAATATATATAAATATTTTCGAATCGTACTCCATTAACATCTTTTATTAGCGATATAATGATGTTTGTTTTACCGCAATTCGATGGGCCTAGAATAAGACATCGTATCGTGGAAGGTAACAACGGTCCGTGTCTCCTGCTTAGAGATGCTGTATGATTATCATAATTTTTTATTGGCAAACTATTTTTTAGTTTAACTACCCTCATGACGTCTACTTGGAAACTCATACTAAAACTGCTACGCATATCTATATATATTAAGATCCTAATCGATCAGTTCTCAGTTCTATAAAATGGTTCGAGGTCGAAACAACAAACCAGTCCATCGCCGACGAGGTGCTGGTGTACTCAATACGCTCATTAATAAATTGCCTTTCGAATTGCACATACCAGGATATCAATATTGCGGGCCTGGCACAAAACTTGAGAAAAGAATTGCACGAGGAGATCCCGGAATTAACAAATTAGATCAAGCGTGTCGTGAGCACGATTTGGCTTATGCAAAACATTCTGATAATATGGAGGAACGACATAAAGCTGACAGAATTTTAGCTAAAAATGCTATTGGACGTATTAGAGCTTCAGACGCTAGCTTAGGTGAACGTGTCTCGGCTGCAGGAGTAGCTACAGCTATGACGGCAAAAGTAAAAATGGGGTTGGGAGCTAAAAATAAAACTGGTAAAAAGAGAAAGAGGACACCTGGAGATACGCTTACTTTCAATCAGGTAGTGAAAAAAGCACGAACTGAATTAGGAGGAGGACGACTGCTGCGAGACTTAAGCGATGCTACAAATATTGCTGTTAAGACAATTAATAAAATAAAGAGAAACAAGATTATTAAAACTCCTCGAGTAATACGTGTACCAAAAACAGGTGGAATGTTACCCTTGATTCCAATCTTTGCAGGACTTAGCGCGTTAGGAGCTCTTAGCGGTGGAGCTGCAGGAATTGCAAAGGTGGTTAAAGATGCTCAGTCGGCAAAAAAACAATTAGCAGAGTCTGAAAGACATAATAAAACGATGGAGGCAATAGCTTTAGGTAAAGGCTTATATCTAAAACCTTATAAAAAAGGATACGGATTGTTCACGACAAAAAACTTGTAATGCAGCTGCCAAACCGGGCTTTGTCAAATATCGATTTACAATCATACGCTAAACGTTTAAAAATTCCTAACTTTCGCGGCATTTTTATGAGAGATGATTTACCAAAACAGGTTCGAAATATAGAATGCGGTATTGTAAATTTGGATGATAAAACCAATCTTGGTACACATTGGGTGGCTTACATAAAACGGGGGAAAGATGCAATTTACTTTGACAGTTTTGGAGACTTAAAACCTCCAATAGAAATTGTGAAATATTTGACAAGTGGCAAAAATGGCAGCTGTCATCCTATTAAATATAATCACCAGGCATTTCAAACTTATGATTCTGTAAATTGCGGACATTTATGTTTACAATTTTTGCACGATGTCATGTGTGTTAGCTTCCTACCAGTTTACTGCGAGAAAAACCTGTCCAGACCTGTCCAGACTTGTCAAGACTTGCAGATGTGGGGGGGATGACGTCATCGTCTGAGGATGTACTTATAGTGTGGGAATTCTGAATTGTACACATTGGCATTATGAAGCAGCAGCAACGATACTATAAATATCGAATGCAGTTCAACCGCTTTACTAAAAATCTGGAGAAATTGAACAGAGATATTGAAATATATTGTAAATTAAAAGATATTTCAAAGGAACTTTCTTGTTTGAAATTAAGCGAGCGGCAGCCAGACCTGAACTTGTTAATAACCCAGTTTAAACATGACTTGGTGTTGTACGACAAAGATCGCCAGAAGTAAAATCAACAAGCAGGTTCACTTTGACCCGATTGTTGAAATTCGTCAGAAAGAAGAAGAGGAGGACGATGAACTTCCATACAATTACTGGCAGTTGTGTGCACTCGACAGGATGAGGTTTAAGAATAGAATAGATAAAATGTCTCTATTGTTAGAACCTATCTTAAATAAACAATTGCAATGTATACTGAATAAGGATGTAAAAGGAAAAATAAAACCTATTGTTTAATAAAAGTTGTTTTATTTCCAGTAAGATTCTTAGAGAAGAAGGAGGAGAATGTAATTAAAATTAAAGGTCTCTAGATGTTTTGTTTCAGTTCTAGTTAAACCGTCTACTATTAAACATGTCCTGGACGTTTACCTTATCTGGAAATGAATCTGTTCTCACAGCTCAGTATCCATCCATACATCTGGATCCGGAATCTGAATACGTTATAGGATTAATCAGTTTTGAAGCTTATAATACTATACCTAATATTGATTCGAATAATAATAAATTTCATTATACTGATATTGATGGTAAACAAGCTGTAATTGAAATACCTCACGGTTCATATGAAGTTGCCAATATAAGTCAATATATTAGACATGAACTGGGTATAGGTGTAACAAAGCCACCCTCCCCTCAAGCAGGTAGTGCTAATGATATACTAGAAAAAAATATTGTGCAGCACCAAGCAGAACCTGTGCTACATATTAAGCCTAATAATAACACGCTCAGGAGTGAAATTAAATCATCCTTATCAATCGATTTTACTGCTAAAGATAGTATTGGACAATTATTAGGGTTCAAACCTAAGAAATTGAAAGCTTATGGTAGATATATTTCCGATAATCCTGTAGATATATTTAAAGTTAATACTATATGTATTGATTGCAATATCGTAACTGGTACTTATCACAACAGCAATGCTGTACACAGAGTTCATCAATTTTTCCCTACAGATCCGCCAGGATTTAAGGTTGTAGAAAATCCCTCTAACGTTATATATCTACCAATCAATACGAGAATTATTGATAACATTGTCATACAAATACTGGATCAAAACGGTAAATTGGTCAATTTCTGCGGAGAAGCCATCACGGTAAGACTGCATCTCAAGAAACAAAATGGTGGTTAGATACAACTCTCAGCAGCAGCAGCAGCCGCACCAAACATATATTAGGGATGATCAGTTTGTTTCGAACATCAGTAGGCTGCCTGCAGTCGATAGATTAACATCTGCCAATAAGCTGTTTCTAAAATCTTTAGGTTTGAAGCTAACTGCTACTAGAAGTGACGGCGAGGGGGAAATCAAAAAGAAAAAACATCTGGACTGTTATTAAATTAAATTTTACTGTTAATATTCTAAAAATTTTAATATTCTGTAATATTAAGAGCGCTTGTTTTACATCAAATAAAAATGACGACTTCTGAAATACTAAACGTTACTGAAACAGCTTTTCAAGATAACTCGATTGTCTATGCGGAGAAACATACACATCAGCCCTATTCTTCTACAACATTTAATAATAACGATGAAATACGAATACCTATTTTACATCAAGATGTGTACACTTTACCGTGCAACAGTGTTATATGTTTCGAAGGTAAATTGTTAAAGGATGCAGATAGTAAAGCTACTGCAACGGGATCATTTACAAATTTAGGCATATCTCACCTACTAGATGAAATTAGACATGAACTTAATGGTGTAGTGGTTGATCGTGTAAGAAATGTTGGTATAACTGCAACTATGAAAGCCTACGTGTCATATAATTCGACTCAAAGTATTCGCTTGGAGAATGCAGGTTGGACACCTACCAAAACATCTATTGACGGATTGGTCGATTCAAAAGGTAATTTTCAGATATTTGTCCCCTGCGAAATGTTGATGGGAGTTTTTGAAGACTTTAGAAAAATTTTACTAAACGTTCGACAAGAATTAGTACTTATTAGAAGCAATCAAGATTTAAATGCTGTTATTAATACGGTCGATGAAAAACTTAAAGTAGAATTAACAAAAGTCTATTGGAGAGTACCGCACATTTCGGTAGCTGATGTAAATCGTTTAAAATTACTAAAATACATTGAACAAAGTAGTCAGTTGGAAATCAATTTTAGAAGTTGGGAATTGCACGAGTATCCTGCATTACAACAGACAAAACGACACACTTGGGCAATAAAAAATGTTAATCAAGTAGAAACTCCGCGTCACATTATTGTAGGTTTCCAAACAGACCGAAAAAACAAAACTGTTAAAAATATGGCCCAATTTGATTCTTGCGATTTAAGAAATATTACACTTTATTTCAATTCCGAAAGATATCCCTATGATAATTTAAATCTGGAATTTGCCAGCAATCGATATGCGCAATTGTATGAAATGTTTGCAGGTTTTCAATCATCTTACTACGAACATGACAATCAGCCTGTTCTTACGCCTGCACAATTCAAAAGTATAGCTCCGCTAGCCGTAATAGATTGTTCTAGACAAAATGAAACATTAAAAGGCGGTGCTGTAGATATTCGACTGGAATTCGAAACCAATACTGATATACCGAAAAACACTTCAGCTTACGCATTGATTTTATTCGATCGAAAAGTGAAATATAATCCTTTTACCAGTGACATAAAAATAGTTAGCTAGATACTAGTTCGACTAGTTGCAGATTGATTGTTCTTTCGACAACATTAGCGATGAAATTTATAGATATTCAAGGCTTTCAATATAAAAATAGCAACTTTATTTGCAAAGAAATAGCTGTATATGATAGTGATACAAATGTTACAATCCACCGGATAGTAGAACCGCCGATACCGTACGAACATCTTTCAAATTCTCTAAAAGATCAAGTGATTTGGCTTACAACTAATTTGCACGGGTTAGAATGGAGCAATAATAATCAGCATGACACAATACCCTACGAAAAATTGTCTCTGTACATAGGAGAGATCATACAAAGCGGTGATTCCATATTTCTCAAAGGGTTAAATAAAAGAAGATGGTTTAAAAATATGCTGATCGAAGAACAAAGTGATAATGTAAAATTTATCGATTTACCAGCTTGCTCAAATATAAAACAATTAAAGATCTTGTATAATTATATTAATTTTTGTTCTCATCATATTGGTACACAGGTTCAATGTGCCATACAAAATGTTCACATTTTACACAAGTGGTATAATCAAAACCATTAATCGCATCTGCTGTCTACTTGTTCAGACATGTTCAGACTTGTCCAGACCTGTTATAGCTTACGCAAACACTTCCTGCAGCCGGTGTAAGGTAGGGGAAAATATTATATATAAGAATACTAATCATAGAAATATTAGTTTTACGATAACAATGATGTCGAAAGCTTTTACCGAAGACTGCTTCTCAAATCATAGTTGGGGTTTTGACTCATGGGCTGACGATCCGTGGAGCCAGGAAGAGGAGGAGGAGGTTATACCCTGGAGTGAGACTGAAGAAAATACTCCTCCTCCACCTCCTCCAATGGGACAACCACACTCCTGGTCGTCTAACATAACAAAGGTGGAGGGCTGCAGCTGTATAAATTGTGCCAACATTCAGGGGTGGTTAAGCCCAACACAAAATTTTGAGGGGTGCGCACCACTACAGCAACCCGAACTGGAACAGGTGTCACCATCACCACCACCTTCGTCACCACCTCCTTCGTTTCAAGCAACATATAGTTTTACACTTCCTGAACCAACACTGCCTCTAGATTTAAATCCCATAAAGATAGAAATTAAGTTAGGTAATAAACTTATACATGTAATTATTAAAGATTAAAATAAAAGACATTTTATTTTTAATATGTGTTTTATTTCATTAATATATACACCGTATTTATCTCATATGCAAAGCAAAAACTTGACAAGGAGAGGGAGAATAAATGTACACTTAAATATATGCTTTATTCAATTAATATACATATTATTTATACATAAGGGAAACAGAACTTAACAATGTGTAAGTATCGATATAATCTTGAGGTGTTGTTGAAGGCCAGGGACCGGAACATGGACCGCTTCTCCAACCAACAGCTTCACCATTTTGAGCTTTTCTGATATTTTCCTGAAGCCATTTAAAAATATCTGTGTGGTGACGTACAACGCTAGGCTGAAATATATAAGTTATATGGTTAGTATTTAAATATTCGAACACGTCTTCTATAAACTTGCTGTGAGCATAATAAGCAGCCTCAAAGACAGCATCATGAAGAAAATATGGATATTGCTGTTGCTCGTCAGTTGCAAATTCGATTCGAGAGCCAGATGATATTGTTTCAATAAGAAAATGCTGCTCGTAGGAAGTAATGCTCTGTAACGATAATTTTGAAAGGACTAAATTAAGATCTGTTTCAGTATTAATTTTCAACTCTCCTCTTCTTACTTCGTTAATAATTTCCCTAATAACATTAAAGGCAGCTAACATAGTTTTTAAAATTTCATTTACGATAGCGGTTTCAACACTTTTAAAGTGCGTAGCCCAAATAAGAGTTTTGCTCGGTATAGCAATACCAATTTTGTGTAATATATACTTCAAAGTTTGCAAGTCGTTACGTCCAATAGCATTACGTAAATGGAAATTATAGATTTCTTTATTTTTAATATACAGATCTTTGTTCAACCACAGTATATTTGAATTTGACGGTAACATTTTGCAGACTGAGATATCTTAGAGAGAGCTGGTGTTTATAATGTGGTTGGTGGGCAGTAACCCCAAGGCAAAGTGTCAGTATACATACAGTTTACTATTCTTTTATCATCATGTGGATCTAAAGCTTTTTTTCTTTGTTTTAAAGAAAATACGTTGTGGGTTTTTGATCTAATTGTTCTCTGATCGCAAAATACTGTTTCGTTATTAAACAGGCAGTCTTTGTAATCCTTGTTTACAAATGTAACAGCATACCGATTTTTGAAATGAATCGTTTTCCTGCTGGCTAATATCCATAGGCTCTATATTTGACAGTATACTATTTACTTGATATGCTATAGATTGTAATTCTTTTACAAACCATTCCATACAGTCGGCACCACGATATATATTAAATCGAGATAAACTATCGTCATATGAACATTTTAAATAATATGCAACACTAAATGGAACATGTTTTTGATAAACCCCTGCATTTTCAGAAACAACATTCTTTTCTTTCTCTAAAACACACTCCACGTCCGCGTATATTGAAAATGGTACTTTTTCCTGATATTTATAGTCTTTAAATTCTATTTTTGTACCTTCTTCGGGCATTTTAATTTTGGTTTCATTTACACTATTACAATTTCTAATGTGATTTAAATATGATTCTTTAGTTACGAAATGATTTAAGCATGTATCGCATACTAAAGTTTGAGATTTTTTCTTATGCATTTGAGTTGTAACCAATCTCGATAAGTTTCTTATCCAACAGAAATGGAACTGCCCCTCATCGTTGGATATCATTAGTAAATGTATAGCATCTTTATTAATTTGAGTGTTTTTACTAATATATATGGGCAATACTGAATTTTTACCAAATTTGTTTTTTCTTTCTAGCGTATATACATTTATACGTAAATCATTCATTGTTTCAAATTTTGATATATCTTTTAATTTCATTGGAAATTCTAGTCCCGAGTACTTTAAAACTTCACTGAAATGTGGATATGAAGATATTCTATCAGAACTCTTATTTGCAGGATATAATGCTGACACTACCGACCACAAAAAACAATATTCGTCATCATTTTTTACGTTAATGACGGCCTTTTTATTTTTAATATCTTTAGGTAACTCAATATATTTACCTACTGTTAATGGTGTGTAATGATTTAAATTTACTTTTAAATGTAATATCTCGAGCAAACTCCAACCTGAATCACGTTCTTGAAAATCTTCTAATTTCGTCAACAGCTTATTCTCAACATTAGTCTCATACCACTCTTTTAAATTGGTGCCAGAATCAATTTTTTCATTTTTAGTACCAAACGTTTTTAAATCTATCTCACCACTACTAGGCTTTATAAAATATGCACTAAATATTACATTAGCTTTAAGCATTAACTTATCTTTTATAATTTGTTTTACTTTTATTGAGAAACTTCTGTATGCTTTTGCAAGAAATTGTTGTGGTTCCTTATAACCTAAATTTACAATCATACCTGTTCTTATTCTACTGTTAAAACAAGATTCTACATCTTCCCATATCAACTTGTTCTTTTGCTGCTGCTGCTGCTGACCACTCCCTACACCCGCTCCCTTCTTTGCTAATTTTGCTTTTAAATTTCGCAATAATTGCCGTTGCCCCTTTAACAAACTTAAATTTGCCTCTAGCCTGAATGGATTATCATTTTTAAAACTATGCTTACGTATAAATCTACTAACAATTAAAATGGTTTTATTTACATGTTTAATCAATGTCTCAGCTTCATCACTATATTTTACAATCGCTATCGCGTCTCTGATGGTTTTTATTGAGTTCGAACTTAATTCGGTAACGATGTCTGTCGCAGACATGTTCGCGCGCGTGTGTCGTTGTAATACTAACTATTGCAGACAGCCGAGCCGCTCTATTTATTCATCGTCGCAGCTGATAATGGAGGCCTGCGTCAGCAAAAAATTCAGACAAAGGCGGCATTCAATTTAGCAGTCGTGCAGATTTTCCTCAAACAATAGGTTCCTTTGTTCAATTTTTAACAGCTTTGCAGATTTCTCAAACATGTCTGGACATGTCTGAAGCTTGTTTATCTGATAATGGCGGTCAGCAAAAATTTCTCCAGACAACAATGGCTTCATTGTCCAATTATCGTGCTGATTTTAAAACAATGGATGTCATTGTGCTATTTACCAGCTTTGCACATTTTAATCTCCAGACAACAATGGCTTCATTGTTCTCGAATTTCGTGCTGATTTTAAAACAATGGATGCCATTGTTCAACAACATCCTGCAAGAATAGACATGTCTGCGTACTCAGACGATGACTCACATCCGGTCGAGCCAGAGAAAATTTTTCATTGTTCTATTTACTGATAACATCCTGCATGAATAGACATGTCTGCGTACTCAGACGCTCGAGCGTGGGAAAATTTCAAAAACTACACTTTTAACCCAAAAAAATTCCCGGAAGTGCCCCCTTGGCCTAGGTGAGGCCCGTGACCCCCGGCTAGGCCCGTGACCTTCGCCTAGACTTAGCCAAGTTTCAAACCAGAGGTCAATGACCGAGGCCCGTGACCTTGACCCCGGCTAGACCCGTGACCTTCGACTAGACTTAGCCAAGTTTCAAACCAGAGGCCGCCACGTGACACTTAGCCAAGTTCCAAACCACCGGAAGTGCGCCAGAACTCGCCTAGCTACACTACTATCTATTGAACTTCGGGTTACAATGGGGCAGCAGAGTGCGTCGCCCTATATCTATACTTAACCTATAATTAAGGGCACCAGCTGGCACGCGCGCTCTAAACTTAACGACAGATGTTGAACAGTAACGAGCAGTAATAAGTAGTAATGAGTACAAATATGCGCGTCGCCTTATGCGGCGGACAGCGAAGATTTAAATTAGCACTCGCGGCATGAACAGTCTGCAAGTCTGAATGAATGCACAAGAGCAGTAATAAGTAGTAATGAGTACAAATATGCGCGTCGCTTTATGCGGCGGACAGCGAAGATTTAAATTAGCACTCGCGGCATGAACAGTCTGCAAGTCTGAATGAATGCACAAGAGCAGTAATGAGTACGAATATGCGGCGGACAGCGAAGACTTAAATTAGCACTCGCGGCATGAACAGTTTGCAAGTCTGAATGAATGCACTAGTGCAGTAATGAGTACGAATATGCGGCGGACAGCGAAGACTTAAATTAGCACTCGCGTTCACAGCGGTAATCAGGTTAGTCACATACCTTAATGCGTAGGCGGCAAGGGAGCCTGGTACAGTTGAGTTGCGACAGGCTGCAGTCGTAGGTGGCAGGTACCTTCGATGTTACAACGGCTATAAAGGTGAATGCACAACCGCCTTAATGGCGACGGGAGACGCGTCAAGACGCGTGCAACGGGACGACGAAACAAAATGGGCCACTTTCGTTCTGCGGAACAAATCCTCGTAGGTCGAGATGAAGGGGGCACGACCCCTTACTTACGGAAGCAGGAACTGGGCTCAAAAACACCCACGCTACGCCGAAGACAATTCGAAAAAAACCGACTCACAACCACCACACGAGCGTTCTCTGCAACGGGCTGCGGACAACTCCCACTTAAGGCGAAACAGTATATCACATGATTGCTGAAGTAGCACTTGACGGGAAAACGGGCTGACGCCCCCGCCAAGGGCGGAAGCGCCGCACGAAAGCACACACTCTGCGACCTCTTGTTCGTTCGACCGCTCTCGGCTGAATGCCCAGAGGAAGCGTTGGCAAAGGTCACCTTAGCCGCGTCCCCACGTGACTAAACCTCGGCGGCCAATCGCAAGGCGATAAAATGAAACAAGCCAATGCGGGCCACGATGGTATCACGCCACAACAGCGTACTTTCTAGAAGATTCGGAATTCGAAAAAAACGCCATCAGAGGGGAGCTCCAACCGACGAAAAATACTGCTTTTGGAGCTAAATATGTACATCGTGATTCTGAAATTAGGCGATGGAGCCAAATAAAGAACTAAAAGGGTCTAGCATACGGGCACGCTGCCCTAAAGTCTAGGTGGCTATTTAAAATACCAAAATGACCTGAATAAAGGCGTGAAATGCAATTAAGCATCTGCGACAGCAAAATGACTTAACACTCCCCTTACTTGAAAGAGAGTTCCCCGAAGTCTCTTAAAAAAACAACGAGGCATTTTGCGATAACGTAACGAGAACTCAAACGAAAACGCAACAACGAAAAACGAACAAAACAAAAAAAACAACATTCGATACGATAGAGTGCACCCCCAAAGGGATTACGCACACTGGCCACCAGATAGGGTGCAAAGGTGGGAAGAGAGAAGAGGAAGAAGAAAGACTGGATACGCCAGTAGAAAATACGTAAATTGTTTGGGTCAAAATCGGGTAAAATAGGTCTTACACCTGTGGACACTTCCGACCAACCGTACCAAAAGAACACAGGGAGGGGGGGGGTATAGAAATGGAAGTCCAAAGTCCCACCCAAGGGTTACCTGAAGAGGGCACGCTGCGCGTCACGAGATCGGCGCATTGTGTGGATCCCACAACTGGTATGAGTACCCAAGAGAAGAGGATGAACCACAAAAAAAAAGGGAAATGGTTGTAACAGAAACTGTCAAAAATAGTCATGATCAGTAACAGGAAAAACTCAGTCCACCGAAATCCTCAATCAATGCCGATGCCGGAGCCAAGTCGACTATTAAACCGCAAAGCGCGAGCTCGAAAGTGACTCCAACACCGAACACCAAAAGAAAATCCGGAAGAACCAAGTCTCCAAGGGTGTAGGCGTTCGATGACGCATGCCCAATAAATCCTTTTCAGAACTCCATGCGGCCCAAAGGGACTACCTTACGACGACAGGGTCCGCACGAAACAAAATGACCAGAAACACGCTCTCTTTATGTAATCCCACACAGGTGGTTGAAAATGGCGACGGCCAACGGTACGGTAAAAGAGCGCTAGGCCACGAAAACAACAGGGCATCACTACAAAAAAAAGTCAAAAACCTTTAAATACTCAAACACTTTACACTTAAGAAACCTCATGCGGACAGCAGGCCATTACCGCCACACAAAGCTCAGAAGCTTCAACGAAACTGTTCACAAAGAACACGATACTTGACAACATGACATCATCAGTCAAAAAGGGTACGGTAAATGACAACAAATCGTCAACAAATACGAATCATTCCGACCAGCGGCAAAAGCTCGTTAAATGCTAACGGTAAGTGTACAAAACACTGCGATAACTGTTAGGGGTGTCCATGAAGAAGTCGGTAAACAAAGTTGGGCGGTACATGATAATAATGAAAATGAGATAAAGGCCAACGAAAATAACTACACCAAATCAACTAAGAAGATGGCCTGAGGGACGTAATAACCGCACGAGCGAATCTCCCCAAGCACACCAACAACAATCCACAACTGATCAACAAACCAAAACGCAGTGATGAAGCTGAAAATGAATTCCAACCTGCTCACCAAAAATCAACGCGGCACAACACCAAACGATAGCAAAAAAAAATTGTCAAAATCGGTGATCATCAACGTCAAAATCGATAAACCTCGCTAACGTGAACGTCAAAATCGATAAACGTCAGTTCGGTACAACAAAAGTGTCAACTTAGCCCAAGGCTAAACAATGTAAACGACAGGGAATCGAAACTCCCACTAAGCCTTTGAAAAGACTTAAAAAAAAACAAGGTCGGTGCTTTCACTCAACAACATCTGGTACTAAATCCGACTAATACGGGATAAAATCTGCAACAAGTGCAACGAAACATCTCGGTAGTATGAACTGGCTAAGAAAAACAAGAAACGACGGTAAAAATGACGGAAAAGATACTCAAAATATGAAAAGACATGGAAAAACACAAAAAGAAAACTCAAAAAGGCGATAAACAACAAGAAAACACAAAACTACGAATAGAAAATAAGAAAAGACAAGAAAAAACATATAGAAAACAAGAAAAGAAACGTAAAGACAAATGACAACTAAGAAAAAACATATACACGGTCAAGAAAACTAATGAAAATAAACTAAGAACAGGAAAGGACAAGAAAAGACATATAGAAAACAGAAGAAAACAGGAAAAGGCAAATAGAAAACAAGAAAAGAAGCTCGGTAAAATACTCTACTAAGAAAAAAAAACGGTTTACCAGTCCATACCACTTCGAAATGACGAAAAAAAACATTGGGCGCCAAAATTAAGACATACAACGCAAAAAAAAAGAAAACCCCAAAATGAGGTCGGGCGTTGTCGTGCACCAATAGGCTCCAGACGTTGGAGCACCGAAATTAGGCGCGTTGACGAGAACAAAGGAGCCACAAGGCCCCACAAGGCCTCACACGATGGGCTGCCAAAATTAGGCAGACAACGGGTGGCTTAATAAGAAAAACGAACATACAAGGCCCCCGATGTTGGACGCCAAAATTAAGACGCACAACGAAGGGGCTTGACGAGAAGACGAATATCAGAAAAAAAACAGGCCCACACGTTGGGATAGCCAAAATTAGGCAGACAACGGGTGGCTTAATAAGAAAAACGAACATACAAGGCCCCCGATGTTGGACGCCAAAATTAAGACGCACAACGAAGGGGCTTGACGAGAAGACGAATATCAGAAAAAAAACAAGCCCACACGTTGGGATAGCCAAAATTAGCCTGTTACGGTATTAAAAGAACTTTACGACACCCACCCAAGGTGAGCATCGCACCACGGCATCAGTCCTGAAAAACTGGCACACTTGCTCTGAAATCGGTTCGAAATAGGCTAATAGGCCACGGCTGGAACGCTCAGGGAGTCGGGCGTGAGTCACACGATACGTTCTGGGCAAGCGTGTGGTGGCATAATATATACAGGGTATGTCGAAATCATGAGGGCGCCACCAAGCCTGTCTTAACCCGGCTAACCGGGCCTGGACGGTTAGACGGGAGCGAAGCATGCAAAATACTCCGCCAATAGGTTTACTCAAGAGTTGCAAGGTCAAATAACAATTTCGGGATTGCCTTATGCAAGGATTGTAATTAGGTGTCAATCCGACCGCGACTACGCAGCTGTCTCACCCACCTGCACGCTCAAAGCTTCCTCGTTCCGTCGTACAATAAACAGTACAATGAAGGCCCCCATGCTGCCCCATTGTAACCCGAAGTTCAATAGATGATTGGTTAGTTAAGGGAACTATTGTTTTGTTTCGACTTGTGCATGTTCTGTTACAGATAGACGCCCCGTCTATCTGTAACAGAACATGCACAAGTCGAAACAAAACAATAGTTCCCTTAACTAACCAATCATCTATTGAACTTCGGGTTACAATGGGGCAGCAGAGTGCGTCGCCCTATATCTATACTTAACCTATAATTAAGGGCACCAGCTGGCACGCGCGCTCTAAACTTAACGACAGATGTTGAACAGTAACGAGCAGTAATAAGTAGTAATGAGTACAAATATGCGCGTCGCCTTATGCGGCGGACAGCGAAGATTTAAATTAGCACTCGCGGCATGAACAGTCTGCAAGTCTGAATGAATGCACAAGAGCAGTAATAAGTAGTAATGAGTACAAATATGCGCGTCGCCTTATGCGGCGGACAGCGAAGATTTAAATTAGCACTCGCGGCATGAACAGTCTGCAAGTCTGAATGAATGCACAAGAGCAGTAATGAGTACGAATATGCGGCGGACAGCGAAGACTTAAATTAGCACTCGCGGCATGAACAGTCTGCAAGTCTGAATGAATGCACTAGCGCAGTAATGAGTACGAATATGCGGCGGACAGCGAAGACTTAAATTAGCACTCGCGTTCACAGCGGTAATCAGGTTAAAGTCACATACCTTAATGCGTAGGCGGCGAGGGAGCCTGGTACAGTTGAGTTGCGACAGGCTGCAGTCGTAGGTGGCAGGTACCTTCGATGTTACAACGGCTATAGGGGTGAATGCACAACCGCCTTAATGGCGACGGGAGACGCGTCAAGACGCGTGCAACGAGACGACGAAACAAAATGGGCCACTTTCGTTCTGCGGAACAAATCCTCGTAGGTCGAGATGAAGGGGGCACGACCCCTTACTTACGGAAGCAGGAACTGGGCTCAAAAACACCCACGCTACGCCGAAGACAATTCGAAAAAAACCGACTCACAACCACCACACGAGCGTTCTCTGCAACGGGCTGCGGACAACTCCCACTTAAGGCGAAACAGTATATCACATGATTGCTGAAGTAGCACTTGACGGGAAAAAGGGCTGACGCCCCCGCCAAGGGCGGAAGCGCCGCACGAAAGCACACACTCTGCGACCTCTTGTTCGTTCGACCGCTCTCGGCTGAATGCCCAGAGGAAGCGTTGGCAAAGGTCACCTTGGCCGCGTCCCCACGTGACTAAACCTCGGCGGCCAATCGCAAGGCGATAAAATGAAACAAGCCAATGCGGGCCACGATGGTATCACGCCACAACAGCGTGCTTTCTAGAAGATTCGGAATTCGAAAAAAACGCCATCAGAGGGGAGCTCCAACCGACGAAAAATACTGCTTTTGGAGCTAAATATGTACGACATCGTGATTCTGAAATTAGGCGATGGAGCCAAATAAAGAACTAAAAGGGTCTAGCATACGGGCACGCTGCCCTAAAGCCTAGGTGGCTATTTAAAATACCAAAATGACCTGAATAAAGGCGTGAAATGCAATTAAGCATCTGCGACAGCAAAATGACTTAACACACTGCTTCTGTGACGTAATAATGTTCAATAAGATACTATCAAATACCTTATATATATAATAGAAGGTATTTGGATACTATATTTATACGAGCAAACTTGTTCGCCATCTTGCTGTACTGAAAGTAGCGGCAAATTCAAATTCTAGTTACTTTCCAATTAGCATACGGTATGTCGGAAAAACTACGATCATGTCATTTAATTTTATCAGTAATAATGTATTAAGGGCAAATGATTTTGCCGGTAAAAATGTTTTACGAAAGTTTTTTGTTTTGGCAATGTCACAAGACAAACTAACTTGATCAAATTCTCGTACCGAAGGCGAGGGAATTTGTCAAAGTTAGTTTGTTGAGGGACATTGCCAAAAAACAACAAATCTTGAGTAAGACATTTTCCGAGCAAAATCATGAGCCCGAAATACATTTTGTGGAGTATTTCCCAAATATCGGTTCAGTTTGTATCGGTATTCAATATGTGACATTTCACAATGACAGTTTAAATGACGTTGCCACCTTGATTAAAACAACATATTTGGTGGTTGCCACGGATACAAGTGATAAAAATCTGGTCACACAACCTTTTACAGTGGTCTTATAATTATTCAAAAATTTCATTTTTAATTTCTAAGCATTTGTCAAAAATTTTCAAAAATTTAAATTCTATAAAAACGGTGCAAAATAGAGTGTTAGTTGAACAGACAAATTTTCTCTAAAATTTTAAGCTGAATTCAAAAATGTAATAATATACCGGGTGTTCTATTTAAAATAGAAGTTAATTAAAAAAATAGAAAAAAAACAAGAGAAGCCCACTTTACAAGTATTCAACTGGAAAATGACCTAGCTCACATCAATACACATTAAAAATGTAATAAAAATGTAAAGTTTGAAAAAAATCGTTAGAGCCGTTTTTGAAAAAATCGAAAAAAACTGAAAAATCACAAGAGTAAACACCTACTTCCGGTTATGCGATTTTCTTCAAAAGCTTGCTGTCTCATCTACATAACATACTACACAAAACTTATATATGAAGTTTCAACGCCATACCTTTTTTCATTTTTGAGATATTCTGTTCACAGACACACAGACAGACAGACCAATGAAAGAAAATATGTTTTTTGGGATCAGGGGACTCTAAAACGTGAAGATCTGTTGAAAACTCAATTTCGAATTTTCGGGGTGAATCCAATATTTCCTTTATAGTAAAAGGAAGTAAAAAATGGAAAGAAGTTTGGCATTTAGAGCACTGGCGGATTGGAAAGACTAGTTTGTGTGTGAAAAGCACTTTAAAAGAGCGAATATAAAGGGTAATAAGATGTAACGACTTGTTCCGACTGCAATATCACTAGCTTCCAGGCAAGTGCAAGAAATTAGTGTTTTAGATAAAGTTAAAATTAGTAACAATGGAGAAGGTACCTACCCATTAGGAATGGTTTTTAAATTGAATATTACGGTGAAGTGACGCACTGCGGTGTAAATAGGAGTGATTTTCTATATATTTTTTCCAACTGGCATACATCACAATGACAGAAACAGTGCAGTGGCAGATTGTTCATTTAGTGACCAAAACTAGTAATTTTTTGTTAAAGGTTGGCTAAGCCACGTTGCCAGATTGTGGTAGGCCATTTCAAAGGTCACTTTATAGGCCCAGTGTCATGGCCTGGAACAGTATAGACCGCCTTGCCATTACTGATCCAAAAATAAATGATAGCGTTCAAGGCCGGAGTTATCTTCCTTACTATCTGCCATATTAATGAATTTAATTACTTACCAGTTTGACATTATCAATAAATAGTAAATTTAAAGCATTTACGGGAACTATATCGGTACGTATCTACCGTTTACTGATCGTGATCGGTGGTCAGCTGATTTTGCGGTAGATGGATGGGATTGAGTAATTTACGAGCTCTTTTTTGGTGTTACAGTACACATAACCTCTTAAAACGTGTCTGGTCGACATCGAATCGGAAATAAAATTAATACTGGCAGACCTCGCTGTTCGCGGGGGTTACGTTCCCGAAGAATGCTGCAAAGCACAATACCGCGATGCGCAAGTAAATACATAAATGATAAGAACGAGGTTAGGTTCCATTAACTAGATTTATTTATACTATGCAACTTCAAAAAACCAAAACTTTCCTGCGTTTTTTTTTCTGGCAAATCTGAAGCAGAAACTTTACGTTTTGACGACATGGTTTTCCGTGTTTTAAAAATTAAACTCAACTGAATTTTCGGCAGAATCGCTCGAGAAGACAGTACAGCTCAAACTAAAATTCCATACGTAACATAAGTCTGCCACTTGAATCTAGAGCTCAAATGCCCATTTGTTTATTCAAGATATAAGAGATTCAAAGGAATATGCTCGATAAGTGTGTTTACAAGTTCGTGATAAATAATGTTATTTAGGTGTTCATGACATAAACCGCATATGTCTGCTTTATTTACTAACGGCCGGTCTTATAAAGGTCACTAATCTGACGTTAACTTTAAATCGCTGTTAAAACAAACAAAAGCTCATCAAAACGTTGGCACTTATGACATATTCATTAGTAAACAAATTTTTATGCGCTTTTGTTTATTTTAACAGCGAATTAAGGTTAACACAGATTAGTGGCCTTTATAAGACCGGTAGTTAGTGTGTGAAAGTTGAAACAGTTGGCAATTCCATCCGCGAACGGCAAAGAAAAGGGAGCACAAAGGTGCCCCGCATAAAATCAAATCAGCGAACCGCAAAGCCGCAAACGGCGAGGTCTGCCTGTATATAAACACCGCTTGGCAAAAAGAAGATGGTGATAATACATACATACAATAATTATTATTATATTACATTATGAGAAGAGGACAAGTCATATAATTTTAATTTCCACATTAAATGGTCAACGACACAGCTGTATGAAAAGTAGAACATTTAAACATAGTTCAGGCAAAATGTTTCAACATTCGCCAAATAAACAAAAAATGTACGCAACTCTTGAAAATTTACAGAGTTATAGAAAAATATGTAACATTAAAGTCCCGAGCAGCACAAAGTGTGCTCGAGCCGACATATTGGAAAAATTAGGATAAAACGATTTTTCTAAAATTTATTAAAAATGAGCTATTGTTTCATGCATACAATTGTTTTAAAAGCAAAATATATATATTTTAGCGCTACAGGCCGTTTAGGCCCTTGGCTTGGTTGACGATTCTTCTCCACTCCTGTCTGTCTTTCGCCCTGTTCCTCCAATCGTCCACTCCTAGTTTTGTCAAGTCCCGCTCCACACACTCCATCCATTTTCTTCGCGGTCTTCCTCTCATCTTTGGTTCCCATGCTTCTTCGAATAATATTTGCTTTGTTACTCTTTCGTTTGTCATTCTTGCAATGTGGCCGATCCATCTCATTCTTTGTGTTTTGATGGTCGTTATTATTCCTGGTTCTGTGTATAAATCTTTTAGCTCCTGGTTAGTCCTTCTTCTCCACCCTATTTCTTCATTTTTTCCTCCATATATTCTTCGTAATATCTTTCTTTCCCATATTTCGAGTTTTTGTTATGTTTCTTGATTTAGCACCCACGTTTCACTTGCATAAACCACTGCTGGTCTTATTATGGTCTTATAAATTTTTATTTTCACTTTCCTTGACACATTTTTTGCACTTAACACTTTTTGCATAGCACCCGCACTTTTGTTTCCAGCTGTTATTCTCTTCTCCACTTCCTTGTTTTGATCGTTGTCACTTGTAATTTCGGTCCCTAGGAACTTGAAATGCTCCACCTTTTCGAATTTGCCCTGCTCGTCTCTTATTTTTAGTGGGTCATTTGTTGTTTGTTCTCCTCTCTTCATTATCATATACTTGGTTTTTGTTTCGTTAATTTTTAGTCCAAAAGTCTTTGATGTTCTTACGACTTTCTTAATTAGGTGCTTTAGCTCTTCTTTTGTCCTAGCAACTATGGTTACGTCGTCTGCGTACGCTATGCACTGATGCGATTTCTTGATTATTGTTCCCTGTCTGTTTATGTTGCTATCTCTTATTATTTTTTCGAGTACCAAATTAAAAAGGATTGCTGACAACGGGTCCCCCTGTCTTAGTCCGCCGTTTACCTTGAAACTCCTTGATGTACATCCGTGCACTCGTACCTGGTTCTCGGTGCCTTGTAGTGTCATTCTGACAAGCTCTATAATTTTACCTGGTATCCCTAGGTCTTTCAGTGCCTTAAAAAGTTCCGGTCTTCTTATGCTATCGTACGCCTGCTTGTAGTCTATGAAAATTGCGTGTAGCTGGATGTTGCGTTCGTGAAACTTTTCTTGTATCTGCCTTACTGTGAAGATTTGATCCATGACCGATCTGCTATGCCTGAAACCGCACTGATACTCTCCTAAAATTCGTTCTATGTAGGGATTTAATCTTTTTGCGATTACTTTGGCTAGGATCTTGTATAACACACCCAATAGGGCGATTCCTCTATAGTTTTCGCATTGAAGCCTGTTTCCTTTTTTGTGTATTGGGCACAATATTGCTATCATCCATTCATTGGGCATTCTCTGCTTCTTCCATATCTCCTTCATTAGTATGTGTATTTGTTTACATAGTTCCGTCCCCCCGTATTTTATTAGTTCTGCCTGTATTCCGTCTTTGCCAGGGCTCTTGTTGTTTTTGAGTTTTTTTGTGATCTCTGTTATTTCTTCCAGGGTTGGTGGTTCTATTTGCTCTTCGTGTTGGGTTTCCATTTCTGTGTATTCTTCTGTTGCCACATCCTCTGTGTTAAGCATCTCTGTGAAGTATTCTGCCCATCTTTCTGTTGTTTGCTTTTGCCCTCCAATTAGGTTTCCATCCTTGTCCAGGCAGTAGGTCGTGGTTGGTCGGTACCCTTTTTTTACTTCTCTAGCTTCCTTGTAAAAGTTTCTTATCTCTTTGTTAGTGTGATACTCTTCTAGTTTTTCTATTTTCTCTATTTCTTGCTTTCTTTTCTTTTCTCTGCATGTTCTTTTGGTTTCTCTTCTTGTCTTCTTGTATTCCTGTCTAGCCTCTATTGTTCCTTCTTCCAGCATCCGTAACCTTGCTTTTGCCCTTGCTTCTACTGCTTTTTTACAATCGTTGTCAAACCAGTCATTTTTTCCTCTTTTTTCTTTATGTCCTAGTACTTTATCTGCTGACTGTATTACTATGTCTTTAATGCTGCTCCATATTTCTTCTATGTCGTTGGTCAGCTCTCTTCGGTCTATTCTTTGTTCTATCTCTTCTTCGTATTTGTTTCTTGTCTCTTCTTTTTCTAGTGCTTTAATATTCTGGTATCTTCTCTTCTCTTTTGTCATGTTGCTTTCTTTGTGCATTTCTTGTCTAATTTGTATTCTTACCATGAGATGGTCCGAGTCTACGTCGGCTCCTCTGCACGTTCGTATGTCCTTTATGCTCTTGGCATGTTTGTCCTCTATTACCACGTGGTCGATTTGGTTCACATTTCTGGCGTCTGGCGTTCTCCATGTGCCTTTGTGTATTTCTTTGTGCATGAAATGAGTGCTCCTTATTTGCATCTTCCTACCTGCTGCCAGGTCTATTAGCTTTTTTCCATTTTTGTTGCTTTTAATGTGTTTACTATGACTTCCAATTATTGGCTTGTATATTTCTTCTCTTCCTATCTGCGCATTGAAGTCGCCTATTATCATTTTCAAGTCGTACTTGGGGATTTTTTCATACTCTGCTTCCAATAGCTCATAGAATTCCTCCTTTACCTCTGTTTCCTTTTCCTCTGTATGTGCATGCACGTTTAAGATACTTATTTTCCTATATTTCCCTTATTACCGTGTGTTTCAGATCGGTTTTGACCAGGAAACCTGTGCCTAGCCTTCTGTTTTTTCCCCCGCTGTTGAAGAAGGTGTAATCTCCTATATCCGTTATCTGGGTTTCTTTTTGTTTTGTCTCCTGTATGACTGCTATGTCGATTTTGTATTTTTTTAATTCTGCGATGAGGTTCTTTAGCGCTCCTTCCACGTATGTTCCCCTTACATTCCATGTTGCGATTTGAAGCATTTCCTTCTTTATTTTATTTGCTTTTCGTTGTTTTGTTTGTTGTTCCTGGTTCGTTTCCGTTTTCTTTGCCGTGTCCTTCGCCCTATATCCGTCCGGTCCCTTCACTGCTACTTTTTTGGTGCGTCGGTCCTTATTAAGCCCCCTTCCTCGTTTGACCACTCATATTTCACGCCGTTTATTTCTAGCTTTCGATACCCCACTCTTGTTGTCTTTCCTTTGGTTTTCTCTTCTCGTGCTATATTCCTTATTGCCAGCTGCACTTTGCGCTCTTCCATTGTGAGGTCGCTGTCGACATAAATGTTATTAGGTAATTTTGTTTTTAGTTTTAGGACGTCCATCTTTTGTTCAAAATTGGTACACTTCACTATTGTAGTCTTGGATTCGGGTTTTCCTATCTTGTGGGCTTCTTCTATTTCGATTTCTATCCCCATTTCTTTTTGTATGAAATTGGCCACCCTCTGCTTTATGTTTTGGTTTCCCATCCGCTCGTCCCCAAAATCCATTCCTTTAATCACTATGTTTTTCTTTCTTTTCTCTTTCTCTTGTCTTTCCAGTCGGCTTTCTAGGTTATTGATTCTCGTTTCTAGTTCTCCTCTCTCCTTCTGCCATGTTTTTGCTTTTGCTTCCCATTCGGTTTTTACCTTCTGTAGCAAAATAGACCTATTATATCTTATTTATTAAAAATGATTTTTTGTGAATTTATTTCTAACAAAACGATTTCATTTTCAACATGTTTAAAATTTTTAGCGCAGTTCTTCAGTTGTTTGCTTCCGTCTAGTCTTGGTCAGATTATATTCTGAAAAAGTAGTGCATATTATTCAACTGAAGATTGGTTAGCAGAGGGCAGAAATATAATATTTACTGAAGTATACTTACTAAACTGCTCAACAATTGAAGTGGCCCATTAAAAAATTAGCTTTTAACAGCAAAATAATTTCAAATGGAAGAACGAAAATAGTATATGTTAAAACATTAAAATATAGTTTCACTTGAAACAATTTTTTGACTTCGCTTAATTGTTTCGCCAGTTATCCAATTATTTCAGGCCTAACCTGTATATTTTTATTTTTATTATAAATCCTTTGCATTTCGAATTCTTAAATTTTCCAAAGCAGCTTATTTTGTACCTGGATCGAGTTCCTTTCGTTCGCGAGATGCACTTTTGACCCGTACTATCTCTTATCACAGGTCGTTGTAATGCGAGCTTTCTTTTGAAAGCGAATTTTTCGTCCGAGGCACTTGCTGTTCTCACCTGAGCCCGCCGTCAACGGCGCGACTAAGGTTTGTTTGTTTAAGTCAAATTACGTGCGCTCGATCAATTTTTATGAGCATTGCATTTCCAAGGGCTGATTATGATCAGGTACGATGGCGCTTTTCTGTTTTGTTATTCGCATAGTAATTACATTTTCTTTAGCTCTTAATTAACAGTTTCATCCAAGAGTTTATCTCGGAAGCAAAGTTATTAGCCTAATCTCATTTTCGACACCTGCTGGCGTTCTGCCTAGTTGCTGCCGTTTAAGGGTGCCTTCGCTACAATTACCGGTGCATCCACGGCGATTTCGACCAATGAGTATAGCAGCTCACGACCAGCTTCTGTTTAACCGCAGTCTATGGACATCGAGGTTAGTTTGCGCTAGTCCGGGGTTATTTTATATTATCTTCGATACCTGGAATTTATATTCTAAAACCATTATTATTAACCAGTAAAGCTCAAATTCATACATGCTCTTGTTTTTTCATATTTTAACTTTTACGCATATATTTAATCATGATCAATATTTAAAGCTGCAATTTTGATGTGTAGTAACCCTTTGTTAAAGGAGCATTCATGCTTTTTTTATTTCAATAGCCTAAACAGAAATGTTTTATTGACTGACTGAGGTATGCATATCCCACGATTGGTTTTGATGTTACAGTTAATTTAATAACCCTAAAGGGGTTTTTGATTTTTGTGCGTGTCGCAGCCTTCATTTGACGTACACAATTTTGTTATGACATTATTTGCCTTTTAATTATTCTGATTATTTATTACTGACTCTACAAGTTTTTCAGTTCTGTTAAATATACGCTAGTCACTTGTAGTTTATCCTTTATTATTTGAAATCTTTTGATTTCCGGCGCCCATTTTTTTGAAGATATTACAGGGTGCACAGGTGGTGATTTGAATCCACGACCATATCGCCGAATTTGAGCTAGCTCGGCCATCGCGGTAAGTAAAGAGTTTTCAGAGCTGCCGTGGTGTATATACTGTAGGGGGGTTGATCTGCGATTTTTTTTACTACCATCGATTATTTTAATTAATCAATCGCGGGTTGGCTTCTTTATCGTTTCACATTGTAACTAACAGTAATTTGGAGTCTTTAACATAATTAATTACAAAAATAAATAAAGTAACAGAAACATTTTTTAAATATTTTTCAAATGCAGTTTTCAAATTAGTATCGAGTGGGACCTCCTCTTACTTGATATACATCCTGACATCGTCTGGGCGTACTATAACAACACAAACCGCATTAAAACAATGTAAATAAATTATAAGTAAAACATACCTTTACAATTAACAGCTATTTGTGCAACAAGTGCTAAAAGTGGATGTTTATGCACGAGTTTGCACACATTTTTTCTACGGCTTTAAATTTACTGTTATTAATCCATAAATGTCGATTTAACAAAGGTTTACATTTATGACAGTTATAATTTATGTCATAGTAAAGAGATGGTCACTATGGCGCAGATGACTGTTTCTGCAGTCGGTAGCTGTCAAAGTTAGTTATCAAAGGTAATTATATTAGTATACATTTCACTTTATTCATTACATAATGCTTTAATTATTTAAAAAACACTTTACCTCGAACAAAAGAAGTAACTAGAATTACTTTATAACCTCACTTCTTGTTTAAAATTCTAAATTCAACACCCGCTGTTTACTTTTAGCACATGTGCTGCTAAAAGTAACCAGCTGATTTCACTTTTAACAAGCTGATTTATAAAACGTTATTTTTAGTGAAACAAGCTAGTGCTAAAAGGCCTACTTTTAGTAGTGGTCGTAGAATAAGTAATAAATATTAAGTTTTATAGCTTAATAATATGGCAAACTTATTTTATTTCTAACAGAAGCTTGTATCAACAGATACTACATTTGACAGCTACATACGATATTGTTGTTTTAAAATAAACATAACATAATTTTTGTTGCTGGGCCACTTCAATTGTTGAGCAGTTTATTTATAGATCGTCAAAATCAGCAGTCATCTTCTGCAATATTATCGCCGGCATCACTCCTTTCGCATGCGTCGTCAGTCTCTTCAGGATCCAGCCCCACTCTTCTGCATTCTTCTCATTGCCAAGCCAGGTTTGAATGTGGTAAAACACCCTAAATGAGTGTTGAGCTGCAGCCTCTGCTGTAGGCGGTAGTAGTTCCAACTCACCCTTTTTATTTTGCAAAGATTTTTTGAACTGACTAAACCGACACTCGTTTAGTGTAAGGTCCTTCACTGTTTTTGCTCCATATATGAAAAGAAAGAGTGTTTCACCGGCTTCTCTGACTTATGCAGATGTAGAAGTTGGAATATTGAAAATTATAATTACAGTCGACAACTGAATAACATTTAGCAAAGGTTTGAATATTTTTACTTTGCCTTTCTGATCAAGCGTTGACGTAGTATGGCATCCACTGAAGGCATGACCGAGAAAAATAGTGTTTTTAAACGTTTCTGATTTCTTTGAATTTACGAAGAAAAAAAAACTTTCCTTTCCACTTTACCTCTTCCCGGCTTTATAAAAAATATATCTTTTTCTTCCGGTCTTAGGGCTATTACCAAAATTAGAAGATCAACATCCTTGCCAACAATTGTTCTTTCCTTATCAGATATTTCGATCGCAGTATTAACAATGAGAGAATCTGCATCAGCCTGATCTACCGAAAATCATGCGTGTTTAAAAGTGTTCCTCAACATGTTAATCAAACAAATTTTATTTTTGTCGTTTGACAGAAATTTCTCTTGATTAACAGTCGTTTATAAAAAATTATTTTCAATGTTGTGAACAAAATCCGAAAAAAATTACTTTACCTCGTCAGCGGTTATAATAACTTTATCTGCCGCTGACAAACAGCAAATAGTGTAAAGATGCCATGGCAATGAATGTTATATATTTTTCTACAACTTTGTATTTTCAAGAGTTGCGTACTTGTTTTTATTATTTTAGGCAATTTGCCTGGACTAACAGAGACAGTTTTTTATTTAACGCTTCAAACTTTTTTCAGTACATCTGTTCATTCCTGTAATAGCTGCATATTTCACTATGAAAGTGCGTGCCTTATTGCAATTCTTTTACCCATTCTGACTCTTGCAAGTGAGCAGCTCTAACAATGACCAGTTTTGAGTCAATAAATTCTATTTGCTCATTTACAGGCGATCAAAAATAAATTTGATCATGGGAGCCCATGAAAAATTCTGTCTACACTGTATTTTATAAAACTAAGTACATTTGCAGTACAATTAACTGAATTATTAGTTCATGTGACTAACAGTCTAATCATCAGCTACACAAATATGCAAAAATATTTAAACCAAATTTATACAATCACAATGGGAAGAGTTAAACAAGATGTCGAAAGTGAATTTTAAACTTCACAAGAGTTACATGTTCGGCAAGTTTCGTTTTCAAGAACTCCTTCTATCAACTTTATTTTTGATTTCCTTGTATAAAACCCTTGCAGTAAAAATATACTATTCAGTGGTTGGCAGCCATGGGCTGATAAAATGCAACACCATGAAAATATAATATCTATTTTAATAACAATTACATAAATACTGATAAAAATATTTCACACCTGCAAGCTTTTCAGTCTTTCCCAAATTCTTTAATATGAAGCAACTCCTTTGTGAATTCGAACATTTTCCTTTGGAAGTCGGTGGAATAGGCAATCTGACATGTCGGTACGATCTCACAGTTGCTGATGTATGTGCCAGTTGCTACCTCCAACTGTGGGGACAAGCACGCATACAAAATAGACATAGCTCCTTGTGCGGGCGTCTACAATAAAATAACAAATTGCAATTATCTGCCCGAGCCACAAACTATAACCTCTAACACCACCTTAAAAATCTTGCTGATCACCCAAGGTCCAGCGAATTTCTTAAGCAGGGTGTTGTTGAACAGATCCGTGTCTACAATGCCTGGGTGAATGGAGTACACTCCCACGGAGTGACCGTTCATCCTCATCAAAGTGTTCAAATAGTTAGTGAACAAAATTTGGGCTAGCTTGGACTGGGCATATGCTGCCGATGAAATGTACTGCTTCCTAAAGAGAGAGGAGTCTTGATTTGCTCTGTTGAGGTTACTTTGATTAACCACTTTCTCATTATACTTCGCAAATTTTCAGCATGATAAAAGTATTCAAACCACATAAAAATTCAAAATAAAAAAATTTAATGCAACATTCTAAACTAGAGTAATGAGTCATCATTTTCTTTTATTATATTTCATAATGACTTTACAAATTCTTTACCAATTACTGCATTCGTGGTTATTCCCTCGCATTACTTTTACCTGTTGTTAATGTCATCAAAATTAATGTCTCCCGCTGTGTGGGCACATGACGTCACATTAACAATTCTAGCATTACTGTTCTCTGCTCCGGCTGCTATGACTTCTGGTAGGAGCAAATGCGTCAAGTAGAAGTGGCCCAAGTAGTTGATTGCGAATTGGGACTCATAGCCATCAGCCGACTCCAAGTAAGGACCAAACATCTTTCCAGCTAAAAAATAGAAAGGGAGTAAAGCCGCTTGCCACGATTATTAAGCAGTCGCACCGTTGTTAATTAAGATGTGAATTTTGGAATACTTCTCTTTCACAGCACGAGCAAATGATTTCACAGATGCCAGTGAATTCAAGTCCAGCTCGAAAACTTCCACATCACCTGATTTGATGCCTTCTGCTCTGATGCTTTTGAACAGTTTGGTACCTGCCGCCACATTCCTACATCCTTAAACAAAATCCAACAGTTACATATTGTGTATATAGTATAATGATATAAACAGGGGTATAAAAATCAATTTTAAAATATCATTAAGAGATTACAATAGTTAAATATAATCAGAATCAATTTAAATATAAATTGAGAATAGGAATAGTTAGTATGCAATTAGAAAAGAAAATAGAATTTATAATTGAATAAAATATGGCTCATTGAAAAACAGATGGATTCAAATATAATGTAATATTAACAAAAAATAGTAGGTAGAAATCAAAAATAAGGATATAGAGTCTTAAAAGTAGAAAATGATATCATTAAGGACTTTTTTTGTTTATTAAGATAACAAATTTGAAAAAATATGGCTGTAATTAATTTGGTGTAATAGAAAAGTATAAAATAAACTGTATTTTAAAATTAATATGTTTGGAGATTAAGAAGGGTTATTTGTAAGACTAAATTTGCGTGGTGATATGAAAATGAAATTTAATTGAAGAAGAAGAAAACATATAAAACTAAGAAAACTTGCAAGTATGTGGTAAAAAACTAAACTGGAAGCAGAACTAATCCAGAAAGGAGAATAAATAGAGAAAAGTACTAAGTGAAGTTTATTGGAGAATTACATTTGACATTATATATCGATTGATTTGGATTACGTCGAGCTGTTGGTGCTAACAGAGAATTCCAAGTAAGGACCATTGGTAGAGGAAGCACGTTTGAGGGATTTGGCGGATGCAGCTAATGTGTATTTGGTTCCATGCTGTGTAGGAGTTTGTGTCTCTGATTCTGGTCAGTTTGGGCATCTTGTCTGTCATTGGAGCTGTTTGCTGTGTTTGGGGACTGAAGCGGTTGTGGTAGTAGGCGGAGTGGAACAGTTTGGTTGACATCCAGGACATTGATAAGTTCGAGTTAAAGGTGGGTCAGTTTAGATATTTGTGTAAGCACTAAAAGAAAATAAAGACTGAAAAGGTGAATTTATTATTAAAGAATTACTTACTGTTTGGTATTGTGTGATTAATGAAACGATCTGGTATCTGTCATTTAATTTTCAAATTTGTTTGACATATCATTTTACAAGTTATTTTTGACCGGTAACAAAGTTAAAATCAGAACATCAGATTTTAGAATAGCAATCTAGTCAAAAGGAATCCACCCCTGACTTTTAGGGCAATTTAAATTGATTAAAAAAATCATTAACATATAATAATAGGTTACAAGAAGTAAGAACCCGCATCAGTACAGTATAATGGCGCAATACTTGAAGTCGTAGTAATAGTAATTATTGAATATCGCTACTACTCTTTCAGTACCTATCCAGATTGCATAATTTAATCAGCTTTGGGAGTAGAGCATGGAAAATTTCATGCATATAGTGTTTAGTTTAGTTATAAAAGCTTTGTTTATATTGTTGAAAGTGTGAAAGTATAGTATTCAGTCAAATAGGCCTACAGCAATACAAGAGAACATCCAATAATTTAAAAAAAGCTTGCTCTTCATCAAAAAACAATCAAATAATAGAATACTTCAACAGTCTTTTAGCGGTAACAATTTACCATTTTAAAGGTAACGGGTAAAATTTACAACCTGTGTAAATGAAATTGAAAAATTTATTGTCATAATTAACACCTACATTGAACAAGATAAAAGAGAAACCTTGAAAGTATTAATTATTCATTTATTAAAACAAATTATGATAATAGTATATTGTGCAACTAGTGTTGAAAATAGCACTTTTCACATGAGAGGAGGAGTTTGGTGACCACGAGCTTTATGCAAGTATCATAAAGCCCCACAAATATGAAAAGTGCTTTTCACACGCGTTGTACGCTATACTTTTTCTACGATTGCAAGCCGCCGCCTAGATTTCAAATATACACGTAAATTTTAGCGTGCTACATCGATGTCGCATTCTGTTTTTAAAGGTGTGACACCATTGTCGCACGCTGTGTGAAATGTAAGATTTTCAGAATTAGTTAGGAGTGTTTTTGGCTATTTTCAGAGCAATCATAGAAAAACGTGTTTTTGTTCATTGGTCTGTCTGGCTGTATATCCGTGTGAACAGAATAACTCAAAAAACGAAAGGAGTAAAAATACGTTAAAAAAAGCGTTATCCAGTGACCTTGTTTCAAACAGTAATTTTTGAAAGTCATGTAACTTAGTTTATGGATTGCGTATGCACACAAAATTATGTAAAAGCTAAACGGTCAGCGCGGACGATATTTCTCTAAATCGGGACAATGACTCACCTAGGACCGCTGCCCAGCCCGTAACAGGATATGCCAACTATACATAAGAGGAGCGGGGGAAGGTCCCACACGAGATTACCCACGGGCAACGGTATAAGGGACGGTAAACATTAATAAAATTAATTAGGGCGCCACCCGGTTTCATCGATATAAACGAAAATGCATAGATAGACCCAGAGTAAAACTGGGAAATCAAATGAGCCTACCTTTCTAACTTTGCACCTTGGCGAAATCCAAAGCTCAACGTGAGTCGAATATAGTAGCAGCCTCATGACCTCCACGCTGCAGCGACAAGCGTCAAAACCCTCATGACCTCCACGCTGCAGCGACAAGCGTCAAAACCGATCTGCGACGCTCAAACACTCAGGCATCGCCGTACATTTATCTTTACACAGTAACCTGAAAGTAAGCATGCACAGACTCGTCGGAAATCATAAGACCTCGTTCAATAAACCGTTCTATTGGTCTCACACATGTCGTGCGGCCCTAAAGAAGATTCCCCCAAAGTGGCAGGGTCTGGTTTAATTTCCTCTCGGGAAATCGGAACGGAAAGCTGGCGAGACCGAAGGATTGGTCAGCTCTGCAGTTTGAATCCCCGCAGCTAACGGGAAGAAGGCCCCTTACGGCCCAACGAAATTTTGCAAAGCTGGCGGTCATACGAACAAACCAGGGCACACACGCTCACTCCAAAAACAAACACCACTTATCGCCTTAGCGGTCCGTGAAGAACTCTCCAACACAAAAAGGGAAACCAAAATGAATCAGTACGTCACTGACCGAAAATACAATTACGAAACACGCCAACGGAGGCACTCCCTCGAAAGAGGGCGCCGCTGGCGTGCGCCCTGCAGCACAACCGCCCGTGCCAGATGCTAGCTTTCAACCGAACTCAACAAACCTCGCGCGCAGCGCGACCGACCGTCAGGAAGCTGGTGTGCCAGACAAAAAAAAACTGCAAACGCTCGCTCCCATGGACAACATTTCAAATTTGATCTAAACAAGCGCGTTAAAAGCAAACCTCGCACGGCTACAGAAGCGACGGCAACCCAGGTGCGAGCCGAAACTTCTAGAAAAGCTGTGTTCCAAATCTTTAAAATTCCAAATAAATCAAGGCAAATAATTATTATGAACAAGAAGATTACAAAATGGCCTGACAACTTACAGCTCAAGTGACTCAGCACGTTAAATTCTTGGTAAAGCAATGTAATAATCACCGACATGCAGTCGTAAAACAAAAACTTGTTCAAAGCCCTCTTGATAACTTTTTTTTTTGAACGCACGTTATAATGTTGAAACTTCATATATAAGTTTTATGTACTATCTGGATGCAACAGCAAGCTTTTCAAGAAAATCGCATCACTGGAAGTATGGTGTTTACTCTTGTGATTTTTCAGTTTTTTCAATTTTTAAAAAACGGTTCTAACGATTTTTTTTTAAACGTCACATTTGTATTACATTTTTAATGTGTATTAATGTGAGATTGATGATTTTCCAGTTGAATACCTCTAAAATGTTGGTGGCACTGTAAGTCTATGTCAATTCGAGGTTAGCAGATTAGGTTTTGCGTCAGTCTGTGTCAAAACTGACGGAAAACCTAACCTGATTAAGGATGTTCGATACACCGAAAAGTACCGGTACAATCGTATCGATTTAAAAGTATCGGTTCGGGGCAGTACCGTATACAAATGTATCGGTATTGCCTCCTCTTTGTTTTAAAACGGCTCTGCATCTTCTAGGCATTGATAAAATTAAATTATCTATTGCATCTTGTGGTAACTGTTGCCAGTGTCGTACAAGGGTATCACGAAGTTGAAACCGAGTATAAATTTCACCCAATTCACTTTCAACGCTTCTTTCCAACATGTCCCACACGTGTTCAATAACGTGTAAGTCTGGGGACTGCGCAGGCCATGATAAAACAGAAATGTTTTCGTCTTCAAGCAACATGTGGGGTGGCATTATCATGCATCAGTGTGAACTCAGGTGTAACAGCACCTGCGAATGGAAGCACTATAGGCCGCAGTACCCTATTTAAGTACTGATCAGCATTCATAAATCCCTCAAAAAAAAACAAGATGTTTTTCTGCCAATGCAGATACCACCCCACATCATTACAGTACCTCCTTTGTAAGAATGGACCTCCTGAACACATCTGAGCCTTTCCAAGTTATCAGGTCACCTCCACAATCTAACTCTTAGACTGTGAGAGTGTTTTCCAAAATGAGATTCATCTGTGAACAAAGCCCTAGACCACTGCTCTTCTGTCCACAGAATATGCTCTTCAGCCCATTCTACTCTGCGTGTTCGATTACCATACCGAATTGGCGGGGCTCTTATTGGACGTCGCGCGTGCAGATCAGCATCGTGCAATCGATTTCTAATTGTTTGAGAGCATACAGTTACATTATGAGTAGTCCGAAGCTGTGAAACCAATTGTTTAGCCTTAATTGTTGGTCGTCGTCTAGCTTCCAAAGTTAAGTAGCGATCTTGAACTGCCGTGGTAATGCGTCCACGACCTGGATGTTGTTTGCTAGGATCTCGGAATGTTCTATATCTACGCCACAATCTGCTAATAACACTTTGAGAGGTGTTTAAAGCTGCTGCGACATCAACTTCTCTTCGGCCAGCTTCTAGCATACCTACAGCTCTATTCATTTCAGCTAAACTTAAATGTTGACGTTGTTGATTATCTTCCATAATAGCAGCACCGATAAAACTTAAAACACCCCAAAATAAACTTAAACAACTGTAAATTACGATTAAATCATTCCCTAACAACACTGGAATTGCTTTATTTTCAGTTGAATTGACAATTAAACATTTGCATTTGTTTATTTAGTATTGAAACAATTGCTATCGCTAGCCCAAAGATTAGCACTAACATACTTGATGAATGGCAGAAATATTTTATAACAAAATTAATTTATATCGATAAAAAAATTTATATCCCTAGACTTTTGTGATGTGTGTATATCTATTATATAGTAAACTAGCTTTTATAAATGCTTAAAAAGTTAAAAAGTAACATGAAAATAACAACTGCAACGCAGTAAATCAAACCCACACTTCGACAGTGGCTAAAAGTTTATCAACACGTCAGCTTCTTTACACTCTGCATACGTAAAATAATGAACAATTTTGAATTGATATCTACCTACACTGAATATTAAAAAAGCAGATTGTTCCACGTTATCATAAACGTGGGTGTTCTCCTCACAGTGTTTTATAATTTTGCTCAATCCCAATTAGTATCATTTAGAAAGTTTCTGGCGCAATTATTATATGCATTTTTAAAATTTAATATTTGTTATCAAGCTTCCAATATTTATTTAGGTACTTATTTCAATTATTTAGGCAATAGTCGCCTACTTTAGTCCAAAAATGCAAAATGTGTGTAAAAAATACGTGCGTTATGCTTACCAAGAATAACATGCACATCGCTTTGCACGAGTTTTTTGACTACTTCCACACCTATTCCACGAGCACCTCCTGTTATTAGAGCAACTTTCCCGCTTGCCTTGGGAAGATCTGAAAACATTTTAAACTAATTACTATCTTCTTGTCGCTATATTAAACAGGGTATTTTGTAAAAAATTTACCTTGGTTTGATGCTAAATTGTGAATTTTAATTGCTATTTCTATGTACTTTTGCATATATGATGAAAACTAGAAAAATCTACCTAACCATGAAAGAAGCAATTGAGACATACTTTAGCTTTTAATGTCATATAGTGACGAGTCTCTCATAGCCACGTGCCAAATTTGACAGTTTTGTTCGTTATTTCTTTTCTGGAGTGTTTTGTGTCTGAAAATGTGAAATGTAGAAGTGTAATCAAGTTTTTGACAAAAACGCCACAATCCAAAAATAATCTGAGAGCGAATGTTTGCAGTGTATCGAGACAACGCTGTGTCTTATTTCACAATTGGTCATAATATTTCCAGCGTTTCGGGAGACGAGAATCAACAGATTATCCTAGAAGTGGAAGACATACAGAAGTGGTAAACGGTGAAATGTGCAAGAAAGTTGATACCATAGTCTCGAGGATCGTGGTATGAAAGTGTCCACAGTTGCTGCAGCGATAAATCGGACATGAATAAGTTTCAACATGATGGGTTTCCTGATCGTTGTCTCCCAAGCAAAAATTGTACAGATAGCAAATTTGTCAAAACAATTTACAATTTTTCAAAACTTTCTGTAACTGATGATGTGACTTGGATACATCATTGGTATCCCAAGACTAAACTAGACTCCATGCAATGGGTTCATAAAACGTCTCCTCCCTCAAAGAAATCCCGTACCCAATCTTCAGCTAGAACTCATGATAAGCAAAGTATTCTTTTTATTGAATATGTCTAAAGGTTCTACAATCAACACAGACTTACAGTAATATTCTCAAAAAGCTGCAGGCAGCTATCGTCAAAAAACTCAAAATCTGTCATGACAATGCGACCATGCATAAGGCACCCAAAATCAAACCAATTCTAGTGAAATACCGCTTTATTGAGTTAGGAAATCCATCTTATAGTACAGATCTGGTGCAGTCAGACTTCAATCTGTTCAGAAATCTGGAGAAAAACCTCAGTAAGTCTTTTTACAGATGAGCATTTCAAGGAGGCTGTCGACGACTATTTTGAGATTCAAAACGAATTACTTTTTTATACTTTTATACAGGACAAATGATTTGTTTCATAATCAGATAGATAACTTTTCTAGTTTCCCTCGTATTCTGAACCTAATTTGCACCTGCTAGAAATGCATAATGTGCTTATTGCTTTCTAATACTTCCTTAATAGTCCTCTGGTATTCAATTTGCATTTGGAAAAATGTGTCACAATTAAGAATTAATAATGCATGTCATATTATAATTGTGAAAGCAAAGATATGCAAGGAAGATTAATATACGTACATTCTTTAAGAAACTTAATTTATCATTTGTAAAACTTTTAATGTTACTGCCTTTTACATATAACAATATTTAACTCTTTTCATTAACTTTCAAAATATGACGTAACTGTTAATACAGGTACAGATTAATACTTCTTAAAATTATCTACCATTACGATAACTTACCCACAGCCTCGTTCTTGTCTCGCATAACAATATCCTCCAACAAGGCCTTCGCTCCAATTACATTGTACACCAACTCGTATACAATTTCATCCCACAAGTGCTTTGCCGTCTTTTTTGATGTCCACATAACAACCGCAAAAGTTACGGACATCGCAGCCCCCAAACCTGCCACGAGCAAACAGCCCAGCTTCAGCAAATCGTAATCCATGATCCAGGACCACTCGTCACTGAGGTGCTTGAGATTCTTCGCGGATTCCAACTCCGAATGCCACGACTTTTACTGCTTTCACCTACAAACTTCTCTGGGCTTTCTCCTCCACTTGCGGCTGCGCCGTTTACCGATTTCCACTGTCTTGTTCTTCCCACGATTTTTTTTATCATTGAACGTGCACAACAGCGACTGTCACAGTAGCTGGGCGCATTTTAATTAAATGCAGGAGCGACCGAGCACGTAGTTTCCATATTATAAATGAGTCAGTATAGGTTATGTTTATGTTGCTCGCGTTGCAGCTTTCTTTATTGTGTGGTTAAATTGTGCAATTAATTATGCTTTGATGAAACATTGCCGCAACGTACATACACGTCATCAACAAAGAGGATATATTACAGTCCAGTTCCAGTCAATATAGCAAAATTCCTTGCAAAAGGTCCGGTAGTTTTGAATTTTTTATGTCATTTGGGTTGCCATAGTGAGTTAAATCCAAGTTTTCGACTCCGCGCACCGTGCCAACACCACCTATAAATAGGTGGTGTTGACCGTGCGCCTCGCAAAAACAGTAAAATTTAAGCATTTGTTTTCTTCTGCCGAATATTTCAAAAACTAAAGGTTTGTCGAAAAAAATCACTCTATCTTTTTGAAATTACAATAAATTTGCTACAATTTGAGCACACGACGAGCTATATAAGTTTGATAGTTCCCGAGATACCATCTTTCAAAGTACAAAGATTAAAAAAAAAATGCGAAAAAATGTTGTAAGCGGTAAGCCTATGAATTATGTTAAATAGGTATCTCGTAAACTAAGTGGTATATGTAATAGTATATTACATACCGAGGTGGGAAGTGTTTCATTCCTGTCGAGAGATTAAATAGTTAACCGAGAAGCGTAGCGTCGAGGTCAACTTTATTTCGAGAACTCTTGAGAACACCCTAATCTCAAAATTCTCAATTAATAATAATAATAATAATAAATTGTCTTTATTTGTTAAAAAAAATATATAAAATTAGAAAAACAAAGTTTGTATATTTATAGGGCGAGGTTCAGTACACAACGAAAGTTGTGGACTGCTCTGACACCTAACCCTAGTGTAAAAAAAAACAATAACAATAAATCATAACTACATAAATGACTAGTCACCAACAAGTAAATATTTAGCGCTAAAAAACGAATATTGCGATGAAATTAACGACAAAATTATATCTCTCGTACCTGGTTATGAAAAAAAATATTTGAGTGTGATTGCAATTGCAGATAATGACAACATTTTACAATTTCCTACGGAATTTCTAGGTAAATTCGTAAAATTTCAGTGAAATATCTCTACATTGCTTAACACTAAAAATAGCGGCAATTGTTAAATCTGTCTACTGGTATAGATTACGCTTATAGTTTAATACCTGATACTACATTACCTTTTTGCATTCGGAGAAGACATTTTACTGTACGCCTAGCATTTGCGATGACAATAAATTGCAAGGACAAACTCAAGGACAACCAGTATTTAGCCATGGTCAATTATACGTAGCAATGTCACGTGTGCGTTGTTTTAAAAACTTGTAAATTAACATTTTACCTAATAGATCGTGTAACACGTTAAACATTGTCTACAAAGAAGTGTTATAAGTTTATTTACTGTGGTTTTATCAGCTCGACAATGATATTTAAATGGCAGTTGCTCTCACGACAAAAAAGTGTTATAACAGTGATTTTTCAAAATGCAGTATCAGTACAATAAGGACATATTGTCTTGAATTTACATAAGGGTTCACCTGAGAGGATATTTCAAGGTCGATAGTCCAAATTTCTCTTGAAACTCGGCAACGAAAACCTATGTCAAGCCGTGACAGATGTCGCCAACCTCACATAATATATTCCGATATCAAGAACATAACAGCACAACCTGTGAAGAATGATAAGGCACTAAAAATCAACAACACACCCCTCGAAGACTTTCATTCGGAGGATAAGATCTATCAGTCGATTAACACTGTGGTGGAGGCAGATGACACAGTTTTGGAGAAGAGGAAACAGTCTTCATTCCTCGAATAACCCTTATTCCTTCAGACTATTCTTTTCAATTTAAGAGACTGCAATTTCCCGTAAAAACCTGCTTTGTCATGACGATCAATAAGGTGCAGGGACAGTCGCTGAATCAGGCTGGGGTCGACTTGAGGGAAGACTGTTTTTTTCTCTATCAACTTTATCTAGACTGTTTAGGGGTCAGTTCTCCAAACAACTTAGTGGTGCTCAAACCAAAAGGGAAAACATCCAATATCGTCGACAAAGAAGTGCTTTTACCCTATATTCGATGGGATTGACTTCTACTTCACAGAATGTTACATAATAGAATCTGGGGAAGGAAAGAAGTTGTAATTCGCCATATTAGTTCTTTTTAGAAGTAGAGTCAAATTATTTTCAGGGCTTTTCGAAATTCATTCCTCCAAAGGAGCTAATTGTGGTAGACTTGTTTTTGTAAATGTTTACAACGAGGAAACTACTACAGATGGGAAACTGAAATGCTGCATATTAGTTCGTTTTACAATATCGCCACGGGAAAACTACTACAGGCAGTAAGTTGAAATTCGGCATTTTAGATCGTTTTACTAATTAGGTCAAATCAATTTCAGGCTTTTCGAAATTAACTCCGGAAAAGATTAAATGGGGTAGATGTGTTTTTCTAAAGATCGCCATAATACGGTACCTGCTGCAAGTAGAAAGTTCATTCGACACAGTAGTTTGTTTTACACATCTAGTCAAGCCAGTTCGTTTGACACATCGAGTCAGGCCATTTTCAGGGTTTTTCGAAATGTATCCTCTCAAAGGGATTAAATGGGATAGATGTGTTTTTCTAAAGATCGTCACGAGATAGATACAGGTAGGAAATCGAAATTCGGCATATTAGTTCGTTTTTAAAATCATGTCAAACCATTTTCAGGGTTTTGCAGAATGCCTCTCCTCAAAAGATTGAAATGAGATAGATCTGTTTTTTAAAGATTACCTTAACGAGCGAACTACTACAGATAGGAATTTTGCATATTAGATCGTCTTACAAATAGACCAAATCATTTCCAGTAATTTTTGGAATTCACCCCCCAAGGGTGCTACGGTGTAACTGATCTCGTAGCGGTTGATGATGTGTGAACAAACCTTTAGTGCCGATATTCGGTTCGCTCCCATCGAAATTTGTTAGATTGGCGATTTTTTTTTTTTGGTGCTCGGATTTTGCAAACTCGTGGCACTTCGGCCTTCGTCTCATTTTTACAGCGAAGCTAGCAACTTGCACGGTTTTTCGCATTCTATAATCCGATGGGGAGTTAGTCTGCTTTTGATTCTTTGTGTGCCCCATGCCGTTTGGCGGAGTTTTGGTGTACAAGCAAATATTTGGATATTTAAGTCCGCACCGATTGGCGGACTTAAACGTCCATATTCTTGGGGCGAGTTAATTTGGAGTTTTGTCCACTCTCGCGTGAGGCGCAACAAAATTATATCTCTCTTGCCTGAATATGAAAAGCAATATTTGAGTGTAAATACAATATCACATAATGACAACATTTTATCATTTTCTATGGAATTAATAGATTCGTAAAATTGCAGAGGAATATATCCATATTGCTTAACACTAAAAATAGGATCAATAGATATTCCTTTGAAAAGTTTAAATGTGTCTACTGGTTTAAGAGAAATAAGATTAATGGTATGCAATTTATTTATAACTGCTTAGATTTGGTATTAAATGAACAAGCCAGGCAGAAGAGTATCATTATTATGTATAGATCAACATATTCTAATATTGCACTACCTTTTTGCCTTCGGAAAATAAATTTTTCAGTGCGCCTATCATTTGCTATAACAATTAATAAATCACAAGAACAAACTATGGGTAAAGTGGGAACATATCGTATTTGCCACAACCAGTATTTAGCTATGGTCAAGTATATGTAGCAATATCACGTGTGAGTAGCTTTAAAAACTTAAAAATTTAAATTTTACTTAATGGATCCTGCCACACGTTACAAAATATTTTGCAACGGGTCCACTAGTCTATATATTTAAAACGTGAAGCGTTTTCTTTCGACATCTATTTTGAGACTTCCACCGGGCCGATTTCGATAATTCTTTTTTTAAATGAAAGCCGTCACCGTTTAGATGTGCACAAAAGTCCTAAATTGCAAATAACTTCATAAATTTTAGAGAAAAACCAAAATATTGTATCGCGTAAGTGAAGCAGCTTTGCAGCGCGTAGCAGTTGAACAAGTAAACTCTCGAAATCGGCCCGCGATCTTCTAGTGATTTTTGCAATGGACCATTCTACTGCTCCAATTGGTTTGTGTAAAATATGGCCTGCTAAATTCTTAGAGAAACGTCAAAGTGACTGCGAATTTTAAAAAAAATTCAATCTTTCCTTTCGAAAAGTAGCGTGTGCGAGTGAATCTTGACTGTATATCAGTTCATTATTAATCGAATGTACCTAAACATCGCCCATTCTCTTGCAAATTGAAAATGGAGAATATCCCACGATTACAGGTGAAGAGAATACCTACAGTTAAAATGCCGTCTCAACTAATTGCCAAAGGGACATAATTACAGAAATATTTGGTAATAGTTTGTCAACTCTTGAGAACACCCTTAGTATCTCAAAATTCTCAATTTTAGCGCCAAAAAAACGAATATTGCGATGAAATTAACGACAAAATTATATCTCTCTTACCTGGTTATAAAAACAAAATATTTGAGTGTGATTGTAATTGCAGATAATGACAACATTTTACAATTTCCTAAGGAATTTCTACGTAGGTTCGTAAAATTTCAGTGAAATACCTCTACTTTTCCTTTCGGAGAAGACAGTTTTCTGTACGCCTAGCATTTGCGATGACAATTAATAAAGCGTAGGACAAACTCAAGCACAACCAGTATTTAGCCATGGTCAATTTATTATATGTAGCAATGTCACGTGTGCGTTGTTTTAAAAAATTAAAATTTTACCTAATGGATCCTGCAACGCGTTAAACATTGTCTACAAAGAAGTGTTATAAGTTGCAAAATATTTTTAGCAATGGGTGGTTTTTTATTTACTGTGGTTTTATCCGCTCGACGATGATATTTAAATGGCAGTTGCTCTCACGACAAAAAAGTGTTATAACAGTGATTTTTCAAAATGCAGTATCAGTACAATAAGGACCAGTGGCGGTGCAAGAGCACTTTGGGCCCCTAAGCAAATATAAAAATGTGCCCCCCCCCCCTCCGGTGTAAAATATTTATATACCTAATGAATTGTATATTTACAATTAGTATACAAAGTAAACGTTTAACAAAAAATAAAATAGCATCCTGTTATAACCAACAGAAATAGAGTAGATAATGCCAAACATTTAACACATTTTATAACTAGCATATCTAAAAAAAACAAAATATCAATTAAAAATATAACACTAAATAAAATCTTCAAATACAAAGAAAACTGATGAATAAATATCTACCTAGATAACACTAGTAAAATAAAATAACATTCAGGTAAAATCCTAAGAACCCACGTTAAAATAGGTAACAAATACTTAGTATTTATTTGTATCATTAATGTCTGTAAAACGCCGTGAAAATAAATTGATCAGAAATAAAAAATGTATCTTTCTGGCCTTATTGACAGCAAATTCTTCCACAAGATTTTTATGTCCATCGTAGACGATGCTTTTTGCTCAGTTGACAAAACCGAAAGGTCATGTAGCCTATCTCAGCTCGTAGGATTTCTTAAATAATGTTTTATTATTTTCAACTTGCTAAATGATCTTTCTATTATGGCATGTAGAATCAGAATAAAACCAATGCATAAATAATCTCGCAAACTTGTCAAATCTGGAACACTCATGCTATCATTTAAATCCTCTTTTAGTAAGGAGATAGCGTTCACAAACTGAATGGCGAGATTATTATTGAGGACATAAGAATACTTTTTTTAATCAAATCACATCGGACCTGTTCAGCTTCTTGCATTCTTAAAACGTTTTTCGGTTCTAAAAATTAAAAAATGTTTGTTAGTCTTTCAAAGCTCTCAAATTGAGTCTGATCACTGATGACTGATAACTGAGAGTGGGGACTGAGGGTGCAGTGCTATCAATCTATATCCAAATGAAGAATAAGCGAATACAGCACTTACCGGGCCCCCCAAAGGGCCCTCTAAGGGCCCGGGCCCCTAAGCAACGCTTATTCCCGCTTATGCATATCACCGCCACTGATAAGGACATATTGTCTTGAATTTACATAAGGGTTCACCTGAGAGGATATTCCAAGGTCGAATAGTTCAAACTTCTCTTGAAATTCGGCAACGAAAACCTATATCACGCCGTGACAGAGGTCGCCAACCTCATAATATATTCCGATATCAAGAACATAACAGCACAAACTGTGTCCTGGCTTCGAAAAGGGCGATTATTACTCTGAAGAATGATAAGGTACTAGATATCAACAACACACACCTCATTCGGAGGATAAGATCTATCAGTCGATTAACACTGTGGTGGTGGCAGATGACACGGTGCACTAACACGTTGAGTTTGTCCACACTCTCGACCCTCCCGGTCTCCTTCCAAATCGCCTGTCTTCTTCCAAATCGCCTATCTTTGAAAGTTAGAGCACCCATTATACTACTGAGAAAAGTGAAGACTCCCAAACTCGACTGCTGGTGAAAGCTCCGCATCGAAACGTCACTGAGGCCACAATTTTCATAGGTTTCATAGGTATTCCTCGAATACCCCTTATTCTTTTGTGACGTTAGCGTCGGCCGAAATTATTATTTACGATTCAAAATGCGTTCAAATTTCGTCGCCGCCAAAACTTCGTCACAATTCAAGGATAACATCGCAGAGCGCGAGTTTAGGCGAAGAAACCATCGAGGTGCGCGGGCTCACGGGCGTTCGTCTTCCGACGCATTCCCGCCCCAATTCCAGCACAGACGAAGGAGATGGGTAATGTATAAATAGACGCAGCACCCACTGGAGAAGTTACCTTTTGACTTTCAGTCTTGGAACCAATCTTTCCCAGAAATTCCCGAATTCCTGCTAGAGATCAAAGTGGCTCATTGATTTAAATGCCTGTGGTCTCCGCCTAGCCAATTCAGGAGTTATCTTGTCTAAAACTCAGACGTGGTTCGTTGTTTTATACGCCTGTCTGTGGTTTAGATACTTTTACTCTTCGAATCCGACGTTGTCTAAAATTCAGACGTGGTTCGTTGTTTTATACGCCTGTCTGTGGTTTAGATACTTTTTCCCTTCGAATTCGACGTTGTCTAAAACTCGTACGTGGCTCATTGATTTATACGCCTGTTAAGGGTTTTAGGCCTCCTCGAAACCGCTTCCCGAAAACATTCACGTAATTCATTTAAAAAGCGAGGCCCCTCAGGTCTTGGTAGAAACTTAAACCATTTGTGAGGTTAGGTGCCCGCAACGAAACCCCCGTAATTACCGTACCCGTAAAAATTCAGAGCTTCACTCACCTGGAGGAATCTCGTTCTGCAGATTTCCTAAGCCTTTCGCAGTGCCCCAATTCACAGTATATAATCTTCCCGAGATCTAAGCCGAAAATTGTGAGGTTAGCTTTAAACTAGAAGTAATTCATGTAGCTTAAAGGAGGTTTTACTCACCTTGAATAACGTAACTAGAGAGCTCCCAGTTATTATCTAGAAGCCCCCTTGAATTTAAGTAACAGCTTGAAAACGCAAATTTGGCTTAAAACTCATCAGTTGGCACAGATAATATTTAATTCCGCCGTCTTTTCACTTATCACACGAGAGTTTACGGGCAATGCAGAATAGCTTCGACGCACCGGGATTACGCCTTACATCAAGTTCAATCTCAACACCCCCGAAATAAAAACAAATATAACTTTATTTCATGCCCACGATAAAAGTAAACAAACTTAACCTAGTTTCTGTTTCCAGTTTAGCCGAGTAGAGGACGCTCCCCTAACTACGAGCTCCCCCTTTCTACGCACGAGATTGTACGACCGAGGAAGTATCGTGGCTTGCCTAACCCAGTAGGCGCTAAGAAGACACTAAAATCCAGATCTTTTATTTGAAAATACATGGAATATTTTAGTTATTATTTTAAACTGTAAATAGGTATATAAAATAAACCGCTTTATTTGATGTGTACTTGATTGTATATTTGAGTTGAACAGACTGAACCCTGGCATCTGGCTATCTGGCTGTAAAATTCTCACATATAATCTCATAAGAGCATTAATTCTTTCCGGAAATTTTTTTGAGTGCGGTCCAACAACGTCGTATTAATTTGCCCGAGCGGGACGCGAGGGCAAATTAGGACGTTGTTGGAATGCACGAAAATAATTTCCGGATATGAATTAATGCTCGAATGCAGATTCGGTAAGAAAATCGTAACGCCACAAACCCTCACAGTTAGGTTGGTCTACCTACAAAAAATTTCCAAGAAATGTTTTTATTGTCTTGGTTACGACTCGTGAACTAATTTTTCTATTGGTCATTAATGAGTGTCGTACAATTTTCTTTGAAAATTTCCTTAACAATGGTAATTATTTATTGCTCGAAAATAAGCAAATAATAAACAAAAAACCCAGAGTGTTATACTTTCAGATTATTCTTTTCAATTTAAGAGACTGAAATTTCCCGTCAAAACCTGCTTCGCCATGACGATCAACATGACGGTCCCTGCAACCGTCGCTGAATCAGGCTGAGGTCGACTTGAGAGAAGACTTTCTCTCGGTCAACTTTATCTAGACTGTTTAGGGGTCAGTTCTCCAAACAACTTAGTGGTGCTCCAACCAGAAGGGAAACCTGTACTATACTAAACAATATCGTCTACAAAAGAAGTATTTTTTACCTTCTATTCGACGGGGTTGACTTACTTCACAAATCGTTACATAACAGAATTTGAGGAAAGTAAAAAGTTGCAATTCGCCATATTAGTTCTTTTTACAAATAGCGTCAAATAATTTTCAGGGCTTTTCGAAATTCATTCCTCCAAAGGAGCTAACTGTGTGAGACCTGTTTTTCTAAAGCTCTACAACGAGGAAACTACTACAGGTGAGAAGCTGAAATTCGACATATTAGTTCGTTTTACAAATCAGATCAAGTAAATTTCAAGGTATTGCTGATTTCATCCATAAAAGGAGTTAAATGGGACAAACCTGTTTTTCTAAATATTGCCACAAGAAAACTACTACAAGTATAGGAAGTTGAAACTGAGCATATTAGAACTTTTTTTCAAATCGGGTCAAATCATTTTTAGGGTTTTGAAGAATTTATCCCCGAAAAGGGTTAAATGAAACAAAGCTATTTGTCAAAATATGTCCACGGGAAAACTACTACAGGCAGTAAGTTGAAATTCGGCAGTTTAGATCGTTTTACTAATCGGATATCATTTTTAGGGTTTTTCAAAATACATTCCCTCAAACTGGTTAAATAGGCCAGAAGTCTTTTTTAAAAATAACCACAAATGATCTACTACAGGCCGGGAATTGAAATTCGGCATATTAGATCGTTTTACAAATTAGGTCAAATCAATTTCAGACTTTTTCAAAAATAACTCCTGAAAGGGTTAAATGGGGTAGATGTATTTTTCTAAAGATCTCCATAATACGGTTACCGCTGTAGGTAGAAAGTTGATTCGTTATAGTAGTTCGTTTTACACATCGAATTAAGTCATTTCCAGGGTTTTTCGAAATGTATCCTCTCAAAGGGATTAAATAGGGTAGATGTGTATAAAGATCGTCACAAGATAGATACAGGTAGGAAATCGAAATTCGCCAATTAGTTCGTTTTACAAATCATGTCAAATAATTTTCAGGGTTTTGCAGATTGCATCTACTTAAAAGAGTTAAATGAGATAGATCTGTTTTTTCAAGATTGCCTTAGCGAGCCAACTACTACAGATAGGAAGTTGAAATTTGGCATCTTCAATCGTTCTACAAATAGGCCAAACCATCTTCAGGAATTTTTGGAATTCACCACCAAAGGGTGTTACGATGTAAATGCTAATCTGATGGGGGAGTTAGTCTGCTTTTGATTCTTTGGGTGTCCCACGCTGTTTGGCGGGGTTTTGGTGTAGAAGCAAATATTTGGATATTTAAGCCAGGGCCAATTGGTGCAGTTAGTTGCAAACAAGCTTCTGCAAAAAAAAATCCGTGCACATGGCCCATAATCTTGGGGGGAGTTATTTCTAAGTTTTGTGTGCTCTCGTGTGAAGGACATGTCGATTTTCTAGCCATTCTTACCCTACCAGCGGCCCTCAAAATTCGAATATTGCGATGAAATCAACGACAAAATTATATCTCTTTTACCTGAATATGAAAAAACAATATTGAGTGTGAATACAATTGTTTCACACAATGACAACATTTTATAATTTTCTAAGTTTCCAGATTCGTTAAATTTCAGTAGAATATATTCACATTGCTTAACACTAAAAATAGAATCAATAGATATTCCCTTGAACATTTTAAATGTGTCTACTGGTTTAATAGATGGGATAAGATTAATGGTACGCAATCTATTTGAAAATTGCTTAGATTTGGTATTAAATGGACAAGCCACACGCAGAAGAGTATTATTACTGTGTGTAGATTAACACATAATATTGCACTACCTCTTTGCCTTTGGAAAAGAACTTTTTCTGTGCGCCTATCATTTGCGATAACAATTAATAAATCACAAGAACAAACTATGTGTAAAGTGGGAATATATCGTATTTGCCACAACCAGTATTTAGCCATGATCAAGTGTATGTAGCAATATCACGCTTGAGTAGTTTTAAAAACTTAAAAATCGAAATTAGTAGTAGTTTCGTAACTTGCAAAATATTTTGCAACGGGTCCACTAGTATAACTTAAGAATTACAGTAATTAATGTCAAAAAATGCAACTTACAAATAACAGTGCAATATTAAAGAAAAACACATACATATACGAAATAACACCACAAATGGAAAAAATCTTTAACCATTGTGAAAACTCATTTTAATTATTTCATCATTCAGACTCTGTTTCTTTGATGAAGACGGATAGTGTTCTACTGTTTCAACCTCCAATAGTTTGTCCACTGAATCCCGGTTTTCTATTTTTTCACTCATTCTCTCAATACCTATCTGAAGGAGCACATATTTCATCTTCGTCATCCAGGAGTAGTTCTGGTGTATTTTTACATGACTGGCCAAGGCAAGCTGTACATAGGGAAGAACATTTCAGCCCTGCTTTCCTACAACCGCAAGCATTTCTACAACCTTTCTTGCAGCTGCACGGTATAAATGTTAGCACGGATTCTGGAGCCGCCCGTCTGTTCGTATTGTGATGAGAGAAGCTGTACTTTGTAGCCACCCATCACCATTCAAAGGGATTTTTTGAGTACCGTCCACACCTGTACTTGATGGTAAAAATTTTGCACTCTTCACTACCACGAACGTTTGGACATACAAAGGTCATCTTGTGCCCAAATTGTAGCAAAATTTACTCTAATTTTAAAAAGGTACGAGTGTTTTTTCGACAAACGTTTAGTTGTTGAAATATATGGCAAGAACGAAAACAAGTGTCTAAATTTTGCTGTTTTTCGAGGTTGCGCGTGCGCAGGGGTGTCTCAAGATCGAAAACTTCGTTTTTACATCACTGTGGCAACCCAAATGGCATATCAAAAATTCAAAACTACCCGACCTATTGCAAGGAATTGCCATTTTTCTGCTATATTGACTGGACTAATATATCCTCTTTGGTTTTCAACAAGAAGCAAAAACAAAACGATCCGAATCCGACATTTGCCAGGAGTTGCAAGTTACGTCAAATGACGTAGCGAGGGTTAATGGGATCCCGGTACAGAATATTTTTAAAAAATCTGGTGTAATACACTCACACAACTTCCTTTTACAGTGATCTTATAATTAGCCTAAAATTTGATTTTTTATTTTTAAGAATTTGTCAAAAATTTTCAAAAATTACAAATTCTACAAAAACGGTACAAAATAGAGCGTTAATTAAAGAGACAAATTTTCTCTAAAATTTTAAGCTAAATTCAAAAATGTAATAATATACCGGGTGTTCTATTTAAAATAAGAGTTAATAAAAAAATAGAAAGAAAACAAAAGAAACCCATTTTAGAAGTATTCAACTGGAAAATCACCTATATCACATCAATACACATTCAAAATGTAATAAAAATGTGAAGTTTGAAAAAAATCGTTAAAGCCGTTTTTGAAAAATCGAAAAAAACTGAAAAATCACAAGAGTAAACACCTACTTCCGGTTATGCGATTTTCTTCAAAAGCTTGCTGTCTCATCTACATACTACACAAAACTTATATATGAAGTTTCAACGCCATACCTCTTTTTGGTTTTGAGATATTCTGTTCACAGACAGACAGACAAACAGACACACAGACAGACCAATGAAAAAAAATGTTGTTTGGGTTCAGGGGACTCTAAAACGTGAAGATCTGTTGAAAACTCAATTTCGAATTTTTGGGGTGAATCCAATACTTTCTTTATTGTAAAAGGAAGTAAAAATATATAGATTTGAACTTCCCAGTCCCTCTATACCTTCTTACTGAAGGGACTTTGTACTAAAGTATATTAGGTTTAATCGGTTTATTATAACCTAAGGAATCTATGCCAAATCGGTGTCCCATTTTTTTGGGACACCCTGTATAATTGTTATCCTTGAATTTATTTATTTACTTACATCTTACATCAAAACAAACTAAAAACTTATGGTTTTGGTGAACGGTGCATGTAGCTAGAAGATTTAATTATCAAAAAACCTTCAAGAGTGATAAAGTATTAGGTTACTATAGTTAACAAAACATAAAAATTAAGCATTTTTAGATAACGATTACGAATCGACACGACACTAACGATAGTTGCAACTTGCAAGAAAATTCTACTAAATACAACTATATGACAATAATTTTTATTGAAAGTAACTGAAAAAGTAATTGAATCTCTGGTAGGTAAATAAATTACTACATTGGGAGGTAATTGGTAATTAGTAATTAAAAGTAATTTGCCCAGCTCTGGAGCCGTGTAATGTTGATGTCCTGAATGTCTCTTGACATTAGATCCTCTTTTAACTGGAATAAGACCTACCCCAACAAAAACCACTAAGCCTTTTTTTTAAAGATAGTTTAGGAATATGCTACCTTTTGAAGGTTCAATTATAGAAGATGAAAGTAAACCCGAAGATGTATCATTTTCAAGTGAAGCAGAAGCAAGTTCTGATGAGAATACTGCAAAACTTCTAATTCTGATGCAAATTATAGGAACATTCAATGTAAATACAAATAAATATCAACTCACAAAAATTTGTTAAAATTAGAGCTAATTGCTATAACTTGATTATAAGGAATCTTTGCTTGAATTTAATCATCATTATATGTAAATTACAGTTGAAACGATTAAACAGAAACTTTTTAATATATTATTTCTTAATTAGTACACATCTCCCCTAAAAAAGTACCTATTTCGTTATTGTTGAGGAATTTTCTCCAGAAATATGCTTTCTGTCGCAAACAACTTTTTAAACTTTCATATTACCTCTTGAATTAATGAATCAGAGCATTTTGAAGACCAAAAAGTACAGATATAATTTTGGCCAACTTTTTGACCCATGTGACGTATGGATTTTTTTGGTATTTGGTATCACAATTAAAAATGAAGTAGAACACATTAATTTTTAATTCGCACTTTTTGTCAAGTTACAAGTTTATTGTATTTTTGAGGTTATACAGATGTCAGTATGTAATTTGTTATCAAAACTGTGACATTTGATGAATTAATAATACACGTATAAGCCGCTCACGATATTTTTGGGTCAGGCAAAGCTATGACCATCTAGTAATTTTGTTGGCAGAACCTCTGTTGCAACTAAACTCGCTCATGGAAATTGGCACTTTTTGTGTTAGGTTAGGTTGTTTTCAGTTTAAGGTTATATTTTCTGAATAGATACATTGTTGCCGGATATTCTCTAGTCTCCACATCAACTCGCGTTCTTTTAAATTGGGAGTAGCATCGTTTAATGGAATTTTTTTGCTGTAACAAAATTATTTTGAGCAATTTGGCTTTTCCTTTGACGGAAATTAAAATTATTTTTACACATTTGATAAATCATTTATTTGCTTACGAATATTAAAATAATAAATCTGACAATGTGGTGGCAAGAAAATGTCGAACAGACACTGACAAAAAAAAATTGCATCCACTACATCATCGAATCAGTTAGTCCAACATGAAAAGAAAAAATCATAGCCAACTCTGTCCCAAAAAGGTCGTGAACGGCTTATAGGTTTAGTAACTAAAATTAGCGATAGGCAGTTGTTTTTTCCGCTGAGGTAATATTTGCACTATACAGCTATTCAAAATGATTTGCTGCATTTTCCATACATAGAACCACCTAGTGCTCGGCATTAAATATCCTATAAAAGTTAAGTTTATCTCTCAAAATTGTATAGGCTATATTATTAAGTAGCTTTACTCATCACTGCCAACATAAATTTAATTTTTAAAAATTCACAGCCCTCTAGACGAAAGTTTTCAATCATAAGGTACCGTCATATATTTTAAAAGGCTGTGCTGAATGGTTCGACATACCACTGCTTCATTTGTATAATTCAGCACTTAATTCTGCAACTTTCCTTGAAGTTTGGAAAGAATTAGTAGTGACACCATTGCATAAGTGGTCCCAAATGTGATGTCGGTAATTATCGGTCAATTTTTCTGTGATTTCGGCGCCTGCTTAAAGTATTTGAACATATTATTTATCATAAATTATACAATCATTTAAAATTCTCAATATCGAACAGTCAGCACGGTTTTGTTTCTCAAATATCAACTATAACCAATCTGTCAGTGTTTACTAATTACATTTACGTAGTACTCGAGAACAAGGAACAAATAGACGTAGTCTACACTGATTTTAGAAAAGCGTCTGATGAAGTGAATCATGAAATTCTATTGGAGAAATTGGCTGGTTGCGGACTTTCTCAAAACATGCTGCAGTTTATTGCCTCTTATTTAAAATCGAGTAAATTCATTATTAAATTTAACGGAAATACATCAGGCAAATACAGCGCGAATTCAAGAGTGCCACAAGGTTCCAACTTAGCACCATTATCATTCTTAATATTCATTAATGATTTGCCCGACATATTAGATGTTGCTAAATGTGTCTTATTTCCAGATGAACAAAAAATGTTTGTTAAAATCAATTCTATTTATGATTGTATAGGGTAATATTAATAAACTATATAACTGGAGCATTAAAAATAAACTACCCCTTAATATAGAAAAATGCATTATAATGTTGTTTGCACGTAATAAAAATTCGATTAAATTTAATTACAACATTGCTGGCACTATAGGGTTTTCAATAATAAGTTAATTATAAAAACTGTTTCGCGGCTTGTGTGGTTCGTAGCGCCATCTTGCTGGAAATAAAAAATGTCTATGTCTACATTGTCCAATATAGGCCAAAGAAAGTCAATATACAATGTGTACCAGGATTAATGTTGCAAAAGATGCAATAGACTAAAAATTTTTGAATTTTGTTTTAATATTGTGGGATTAAGTTCGGCTTGGTTTGAAAAGAATTTTAAAAATATTTTCAGTTTTTAAAAAACAAGTCGGCCTTGACAGTGAAGCGATAACTATTTTCTCGTCAGGTAAACTACCCTTTTTGTTTATGATACGGCAAAATTTTACCAAGAAAAGATGTTCAGAATGAGAAATTATAACCCTATATAAAATTTCAGGAAAATCTACCAACTTAGATTAAACCGTCATCTTTAATTAAAAAATTTTACCGTGTCTATAATGAATTTTCACTATTTCTATACATTGTTAGAGCGTGTATCGTGCCATTTTCTTAAATCGTATAGTTTTTACTGACAAATGTCAAGAATTCAAGGCTTGCTATTCGACAGATCAAAAATGCTGCAAAATTTAAAATGGGACTTCTTAATGGAAAACCCTATATATTAATAATAATAATAATGCCTTTTATTGAACCAACCAAAGAAAATATAAGCAACATAATTTACATAGTAACTGGGTAACAAGGTTCAAAGGGGCGAAGTTCAGACATGCTAAATTAATAGCAGTCTGTTCTACCGCTTAACCCCATACAAAATGTGAAAATAAAAATAAAATTAGATTAAAATTTAAAAAAAAAAATAAAGAAAGAAAATAAAAGAGAAGCAAGGACAATCGTTCAGTGGTTTAGTTTAGTTGAGAGCTGCTGAAAAAATCAAATAATACTCAAGCAAAAAAAACATTATTGTCTACCCATTAAGAAGCGACAGAGATGCAGTTTAAAATTAGATAATGATAAAGATTTAAATTTTTTAGGTAAACTATTATAAGAACTGGCAATATTATAACTAAATGATCGTTTATACAGTTGAGACTTGTGCAATGGAATAGCAATTAGATTTTTATTTCTAAGATCAAATGAATGACTAGTAGAAGTAAACTTAATTTTATTAAAAAGGTATGGAGGAGTTTCAGTAGTAATAATTTTGTGAAATAAACATAAAGCATGTAGAGTTCTTCTGTTGTTCATGTTAAGCCATTTTACCTCACTTATCTTGGAAGAAACAGATTCATATTTTCTAATTCCAAAAATTAGCCTCAAACATGAATTTTGAATTCGTTGAACCCTTTTAGAATCTATACTATCAAGGCAGGGTCCATATACAGAATCGCAGTAATTAAATTGTGATAGAACCAATGAGTTACAAAGTAATATTTTAATTTTTCGATTTAAACAATGTCTGTAGCTATATATCAGTTTCAAGTTAGAAAATGCTTTTTTAATAGTACTTGCGATGTGATCTCTAAATGATCATTTTGAATCAATAAATAATCCGAGATTCTTAGCGCATTTGGAGATTTTGATATTAACATCTTTAACTTTAATGGAAATTCTGTCTTCATATGTTTCCCTTATTTTATTTTCACCAAAAAGTAACACCACAGTTTTATTTGCATTAATTTTTAAATTATGTGCCTCCGAAGTTTTGATTAAAGTACCGTAAAACGGGGTTATTTGGGACATTGGGGTTATTTGGGACAAATGAATCGTAATTTTTGAATGACCGCCAAAGGTTTATGTTGGCAATACAAAAATTCCTAATAACTAAAGTTTCCTCTAAAACATTCGTTTTAATGGTTATTGTGGTTTAGTTTGTTGGTACGAGAAATTTAAATAAATCACAAGCAATTTCTTAACATCCCTAAAATTGGCAAGAAAAAGCTTCAAAGAGTTTCTGGTGGTGTGCCTCCAGCAAGGTAAATCTGAACTATATTTATGGTTTAGTTGCAAGGTTGTTCTGTAACCTAAAATATAGTGAGGATTTTTTTTATCAAACTTTTAATTTACATAATTATGGTAGCTTATATTAAAATATGCGTATTTCAGGGTAATTTGGGACAACATGCCACGACTATACAAGAGGATGGTAGGCTCCAAATGTAATAAAAAAACTTATGAAATTAGTTGCTTAAGACCAGTACAAAGAAATATGGATACTTTATATATTCAGATATTGCGATAAATAATAATGTTGCGTTTATATACCCCAATGTGCTAGATAAGAATAAAATCACAAAAGACCAAATTGTAAGGGTTTTACCTCAACCCCTTATAAGAAGAGGAAAACATTATTTTAATGTAAATTTTGCCCCTATGAATATTACATAAAGATGTTTTCCATTTATCGTAAAGTGAAAATGTTTTATTTTATGCCTGCTTCCCATTACATATTTTTCAGCTTTCTAAATATTATTTTTGCCTAAAATTGTCCCAATTTGGCCTGTTGTATGTATAATTTGGTACAAACATGGGCATTTCCCATGTTTATTTAAGGAAACTAGAAACTGTCCCAAATATGACAAACATCAGGGTAATTTGGGACAACCTTTGACTAATAAAAAAAAAGTTTCAAAACAATTTTTTTAATGTCTGCTGGCATAATGTATGTTAGAATTGATGGGGCTTAATAGTAATCATAGTAAAACATTAGTTGTGCCATGTGATTTCCAAATAATTAGTAAAGTCTGAAAAATTGGAGTTATTTTGTTCCAAATAACCCCGTTTTACGGTATCTATATCTGAACAGACTAACCGAATAGCAGCATCTACATCGTTCGGGAAGAAACTATACAATAATTGTGTATCATCTGCATATATATTATATTTGCAATATCTCAGAGCCTTAAAAAAACAACACGAATATATTGAATACAAAAGAGGACCAAGAACTGAGCCTTGTGGAACACCAGCAAGTACAGCACATGGAGTAGAGTATTTTTTATTTAAAATAACTTTCTGATATCTGTTACTTAAATAATTTTTAATAAGAGAAGTAGCATTATTGCTAAAACCAATAAAATGTAATAGAGCAATCAAAGTAGTGTGGTTAATCGTATCAAATGCTTTAGAGTAGTCCAGAAGCACAACTACCGATAACTTATTGGCATCGATAGCAGATAGAATATCATCAGTAATATTTAAAAGCATAGTTGTGCAACTGTAACCAGATTGAGTACCTATGTGGTAAAATGTCATGTAGATTAAGATGTTGGTTAATTTGTTGAACTAAAATTTTCTCAAAAATCTTCGAAAATACCGGTAAGTTGCTGATAGGGCGGAGGTCTTTAAAATCCTTAGGTTGACTAATTTTTGGAAGCGGAATGACGTTGGCACATTTCCATGTATCTGGACAAACGTTATTTATTAAACAGAAATTAATTATATGGGTAATAAATGGCAACAGAAAAGGACAACACATTTCTATCATACCAATACTAATACCATCACAGCCAGTAGCTTTAGTTTTAATAGTAGTAATAACCTTTAACACGTCAATTTCAGATATTTCGAAAAAATCCATTTTAACATTAAAATTTTTTATAAGATTATTCATATAATAATTTACTAAGTCTAAATTACCATCACCAGAATTGTTACTTATGTCAACAAAGGTAGAATTAATTAAATTGACATCTTGTAGATTTAAAGGAATATCAGTAGCTCTGCGACCCCCGTATATTCCAATATTATTTAGTTCCTTCCATATAGTTCTAGAATCCTTATTGCGAATATGATGTTCAAGGTATGCTTTTTTTTCTCGTCTTACTGCAAACGTAGTATAATTTCGCAATAATTTATAATACTCCCAGTGCACGCGGTTCTTTGTGCGTTTGAATTTTCTTAGTGCTTTGTCACGAAGAGATATCATAAATTTAAGATTATCTGTCAACCAAGGCGTGCGGGGTTTTGTAATTTTCACCATTTTTAAACAGGTATGCTTATTAAATAGCTGCAAGATGTTCTCATTAAGAAACTGTAACTTCTCATTAATTTCAGAAATTTCATAGATGTTATTCCAATCTAGAGATTTTAGATCATTACAAAAATGTATGTAACTAAAATTGGAAAAGTCGGGATAAGTATACAGAAAAGGAGTGCTACTTTCAGCGGCCAAAGGATAGTTCCAGTATACAAGGCGATGATCTGAAATGTGGTGCATATCAATTGCCCCTGCATTCGAAATACTCTTGTCATTATGTACAATAATAAGGTCTATTAAAGTAGAACTGTTGCTTCTTGTAATTCGTGTTGGTTCTGAAATAATCTGCTTAAATCCAAATGCTTCAAGCATACAATTAAACTGAATGCAGTGAACATCACTGAATTTAAGCAAATCTACATTAAAATCACCGATACAAAGTAGTTCGTCTGCAGTAGGCAATAAAGCAGTAAACGAATTTTCAAACGCACTCAGAAATTCAACACAATTACACTCCTGTCGTCTGTATATGGTACCAATAATTAAACTAGCTGTTTTTGTTTCAACTTTTATCCATAGCTGTTCGATAGCGACGCTATTGTTATCAACGTGTGAAACAGTGAACTCCAAGCCCTTTCTAATATACATACCAATTTCTCCACCCCAAGTGTTCGTCATTCTATCATTCCTTATGAAATAAAAACCCGGGATCTCAACTAAATTATCAGCAATGTTCTGCGATAACCACGTTTCCGTGACACCCACCACATCATAATGAGTAGACAAAACGTGATCCTTGAAATCAGAGAAACTACCTAAATGTGAACGAACATTTAAATGGCAAATTTTTAAAAAATTATACATAATTTACAAGAAAGTAAATAATATACATTTTTAATAAATGACATCATACAAATGAAATCAATTCAAAATGAATCTACATTAAAAATAAATTCATACATAAATAAACAGTAAATAGTAAATAACCGCAATAGTTTTTACTTCAAAATTTGAAGGTTCGCCAAACTGTAAATCGGAATGACCGCAGTTCCATCCTTTTTACACAGATAAATTTGACCGTAATGGGTCCACAGATATTTGTAGTTTAATTTCTTTTTGATATCTAATGCTCCAGAAAATAACTTTTTGTTTACACTGGTTAATGATTCTCGCACATAAATATTTCCTGTAGCAACCATTCCAATATCTGATACAGATACGGTTCTCTTGATCTTAAATTTACGTAAGAATTCGTCCCTCTCACCTCTTCTTACAAATTTTACGACAATATGTGGATGATTATTACCAAATTTTCTCAGCCTATGAATTGCATCTATCATATCTTCTTTAACAGGGAAATGCACACATGCTGCAATTAATTTTAAAATCTCCATTGCGTTTTCATGGGAAGCCATAGGAACACCTACAATTTCTAAGGTGTTGCGTCTCGAATATTGTTCTGCTTTGTGTAGTTCAGTGATAGTATCATCTAACTTTTTCTGCAGTGTAGCTTTATCCATCTGTAGAATTTCGATGTCTGTTGCACATTGATTGATTTTTGCATCAAATTTAGATAATGTAGCAATATCCTCTTGACAGGCTGCCATGGCAGTAGTTAAATGTTTTTGCTCACTAAGTAACATATTTTGAGATTCCACAATTGATTTTAATTGTTGCAGTATGTTATCATACCGTTCTTGCTCACCACTAACGTTGTCCCCACCGGCAGGAGTATTGGTGCGAGTGTTGACCATTTTGCCGAAGAAATCGACTCCTTTTAAATTTATTAAGGCACACTGAATACTTTATCTTGACTAAAATATCTTGTAGTATACTAGACCAGTAAATGTTTGTAAATATAGCACAAAATTGTACAATAGAGTCCTCCCAACGTAAGATAGGGACAGGCACGTCACAGATCGGCTGCGCGGATTTTTGTTACGTCACGCGCCTCAAGAATTGGCAGTGGCGTACACGGATACAAGTGAACTCATCGCGTATCCTATCAACAACTAAACCCCCTGGTAACAGGACGCCTATTTAAGAACGTGCCGTTGCTACGTAACCATGGCTCATCGGGATAATCGCCAAACCACTGCGCACCCTGCCAATGATGACGTGCCTGTCCCTATCTTACGTTGGGCAGACTCTAACTGCCCACCATTCCTTTAAAACAGCACAATTTTAGAAGCCGAAATATGCCGTGCGTTTTAAAACAAACTCATACTGTTAAAGATCTTGGTGTGACCTATGACGGCACCTTAAATTTCAGAATGTACATTCATCGCATTGTGGCTGACTCTTATAAAATTTTGGGATTTATTATTAGACAATCGCGCGATTTCAGAAATGTAAAAAATATTATGAAGGAAAACAAAAAGAAAATAATAAAACGAATAAGAAACAAAAACAATGAAGTAAAATAGATATAAAAGGTATACTAGAAATATGGGCAGAATTTTTCTCAAAGAAATTCGGAATGGAAGAAAGAGCAAATGGAAAGGAGACCACTAGAAATACAGTAGAAGATCAGAGAATAGACGAAGGAAAAGAAATTCTAAAAAATATAAACACAGAAGAACTAGACGAAGCAATGAAAGGTATAAAACTAGGAAAGGCAAGCGGACAAGACGAAATAGAACCAGAGATGATAAAGTTTCTAGGAGAGAAAGGAAGAGAATGGTTACTAAACATATTCAAGAAGACATGGGAGACAGAAGAAATCCCAGAAGAATGGAAAAATAATATAATCATAACAATTTACAAGAAAGGAGATTATGGGGACTGTGAGAACTATATGCCTATCCTCCACCACCTTTAAATTATACACCAATATAATAGAAAGAAGATTGAGAAAATATATAGACAACAAACTGGAAGAAAAACAGGCAGCTTTTAGGGCAGAAAGACAAACAGATGATAATATACACAGTTTAAGAAGTATAATAGAAAAGAAAGAAGAAATTACATAAAAGCAGCCTTCGACTCAATACAGAGGAATATAATATGAGATTGCCTAAAACTACTAAAAGTATCAAGGAAAATTAGTAAGGGTGATAAGAAGTATATATAAAACAGTAAATGGAATAGTTAAACTAAATGGAGAGGAATCAAACATTTTCAAGATGGAGGTAGGAATAAAACAACGGGATAGTTTAAGCCCACTACTCTTCATAGTAACTATGGAAGACTGTTAAAAAATACTAGGACAAGAACCAAACAAAGCCAGACAGTGGTAGGGTATAATAATCTAATACCAATAAAAGTTGACTGCCTACTATATGCAGACGATATAGTGCTAATAGCAGATAACCACAAAAAGATGAAGCAGTTGACAAAAATATGGAGCAAAGAAATAGAAAATCTAGGAATGAAAATTAATATAAAGAAATGTAAAACAATGATCACAAATAACAAGAACAAAGAAGAAAATAGAAATATATACATTAAAGAAGAAAAACTAGAAAATGCAATTGCATTCGAATATTTAGGAAGTGTAATAAGAGAAGATGGGAAGATAGATGGGGATATAAACAACAGGATAAATAAAAGTGTAAAAATCTATTACGCATTAAATAACAAAATTTTCGGAAAACAAGAAATAGACAAGAAAACTAAAATAAGAGTGTACAACACAGTAGTAATACCAGTTCTTACATACGCGAGCTAAACGTGGTCATTACAAGAAAAACAAGAAGTGAAAATTAGTGCGGCAGAAATGAAATTTTTCAGAAGGATAGTGGGAAAAACAAAGATGGATAGAAAACAAAACCAAGAAACAAGACAAATGATGCAACAAAAAACAATAACAACAAAAATAGAAAGAAAGCAGCTGAAATGGTATGGCTACATAATACGGATGAATTAGAATAGATTGGTGAAGAAGATAGTAGAAATTATCAGAGTAGGTAAAAGAAGAGTAGGAAGACCTAGAAAGAGCTGGATGCAAAGAATCGAAGAATTAGGAAAAAGAAGAGGGAAGACGAAAGCAGAAATGAAAATACTATCACTGGACCGGACGGGATGGGAAAAATGGGTTAACAAACCAGAAAAAATTTAATCAGACACGAAGAAGAAGAAAAATATTATATTTCACACTTGTAAGAACTAAATTAGAGTATGCGTCAACTGTTTGCTATCGTCATACTAGGACAGAAGTGAAGGCAATTGAAAAAGTATAAAATAAATTTTTGCGATTCTTACATTTCAAAAAATATAGATTATTTCCTAACTACCGGTTTGTTAGATCTGTGAATCTACGTCATGAATTTGAAATTCAAATCCTGTGCACTCGCATAAAAAATTCGCTAATACAACTCGGTTTTAAAATTTGGAATAACTTGCTTAGTATCGTTTAAATTACGTGTACCCAGAAAAAATACACGAGCTGTAGCCATGTTTCATATATCTGACGTCACCTACGCGTCTAATAAGCCCTTTATAACAATGATTAGGTAAACTTTTAAATGAAGTAACTCTATTGTTTGATACAGACTTATGCTTGCAACATAACATTTTCCTAAAATTAATTGTGAAATATTAGAAATTTGATCAGACTTTCAAGATGGGATGGGTTTTCTTTGAGTCCTTTGCAAAGAGCACAACATTTTGGTAATCAATAAGCTCTCAGATGTAATTTTATTTATATTTATTTTTTAGATTCATGTAATTAGGCAAAAACCTGTATGAATCCTAAATTAAATTAAATTACCTAATGGAAATAGCGTCAAACGAGTGACGTAATAAGTCCTTATCCAAGCAGTTGTAGATAATAGTAGATTATGCAATAGAGAGAAATTGCACTGAAGCAAAATAGCATTCTCTCCGAATTGAATCTACTATTTTTTTCACGTTGCAGGAAGATTTAAAACGAAAAACCTGTTTTTTTAAAGGTCATTTATTGACATTTTAGTTACAATTAATTCAAAACTTGTAGCCTATGCTAAATTTTAAAGTTGGCGGCACTGTAAGTCATTATGACAAGAGCTCACAATTATCTCAAATTAGAGGTTAGCAGGTTAGGTTTTGCGTCAGTTTTGACACAAACTGACGCAAAACCTAACCTGATAACCTCTAATTTGATAAAGTTGTCAGCTCTTGTTGCTCAGTCATAATGAAAACTCCCTAGGGAAATTCCTCTCCTTTAGGGAGTTTGTTTGTTTGTTTGTTTGTTAATGGACAAGGTCTATAGTCCAGTCAAATTAGACAAATTTACGGCAAACTTTCGGAATAATTCAAAGTGAGCTGAATTTTTGTGTACACCTTTATTTGGTGTTTTCAAACAACATCCGAAAAGTACCCTTGATTTGACCTAGAGCTTCGTGAGTTATAGGGTGCAGATGTGGGAAAAATTTGGTTTTTCGCTTATATCTTCTTTTCTATTGACTTTAGGTATATGACATTGCACAGATAAATTGAACGGCACAAAATTCTGTACAAAAAAGTAATTGATAGTTTTTTTTGTAGAACCTGCCGTTTCTTTGAAAACTCGCCATGAACGTTGATCTGAAGGATAACACTACAGAAATACAGAGTTCCACTACTAATTTGAGATCTGAAATGTAAAAATATACCAGGAGCTGAATAGAAGGGTCTTTTTCGTACAATATTAAGACAACAATGTTCCCAAAATAAAATAATTCAAGAAAATCGCTTGGCAGGCAGCAGCTGCATCTCTAACAGGCAGCAGCTGCATCTCTAAATTGTCATCGGTGGAAATCTTGTTCGATGAAACAATGAACGCAATGGTAAGCCAAGATAAATTTCTTGCTAATAACAGCAACAAAACAAGATTGATTTCCATGTTGGCTAAGCATTTTGAGGTTCATAATATCCGTGTCAAGCAATCTGAAGATGATGCCGATGTTTTAATCGTTGAAACAGCACTTAAAGAATCGCGTCAAAATAAAACTGTTGTCGAGGAAGATGTAGTTCTCTTGGTACTCCTGATAGCTCGTACGCCAGTTGATGGAGAAATTTATTTTATGAAGCCAGGCAGAGGAAAAGTTCCACAAAGAATTTACTCATTCCAAAGTTGTTACCAATATGAAGCCAGTAAACATAATCTTTTATTTTTACATGCTGTCTCCGGGTGTGACAGAACGTCAGCTCTTTTTAGTAAAGGTAAAACGACAGCTTTGAAGCTGTTAGAAAACCGCCAAGATTTGCAAGCTGCGGCTCAAGTTTTCAGGCAAATAGATTCCAGACACGAATTGATTCCTTCCAATGGGATAAAATTTTTACTGGCATTATATGGTGCTCCATTTCAAAATGTGTCTATTGATCAATATCGCTACATGTGCGAAATTAATACGTAAAAGTAAGCCGCTGAAATTGAATTTATTACCGCCAACAGATAGTGCAGCTAAAGAGCACCTTTACAGAGTTTATTTTCAAATACAAAAGTAGCTGGGGAATGAATTAAACCCTATTGAGTGGGGATGGACATTGAGAAACGTTGTATTGGAGCCAAATAAAACAATACAAGCTCCCGCTCCGGATTTTCTTTTTCACCAGATCTTCTGTAATTGCACCAAAGGTTGTGGGCCATTATGTGGATGTAGAAAGTTGGGGATTAAATGCTCGTCAATTTGTGGTCATTGCAACGGACAATCGTATTTAAATGCCAATGCAATTGAAGACATCTTAGAAAACCAAGTTGATGAAGGAGAGAATGAAAACCGATTAGAGACATTTTTACGGATTATCTGGAACAACGCGACATAGAAGGAGAGGAAGAAGAGGATAAATAAGATTAACATAACTCTATTTTGACTGTTTTAAGAATACAGAGGATATTTTGACCGACTGATACCGTGGATTAGGCCTGAAAAGGGATACCACATATTAAAAAACGCTCCTCGTACTCAACCTCAAAGGTGGTGTTGAATAGGGTACTTCGTATTGGACTCATAGCTTCAACGCTATACTACGCGAAAACGGTCGGTCCTACAAAAAACTACCCAGTAGTTTTTTGTACAGAATTTTGTGACCTTCAATTTCTCTGTAGAATGTCATATACTTAAAGTCAATAGAAAAGAAGATATAAGCGAAAAATCAAATTTTTCCCACATCTGCACCATATAACTCGCGACGCTCAAGGTCAAATCAAGGGTACTTTTCGGAGGTTGTTTGTAAACATTATATAAAGGTGTACACAAAAATTCAGCTCACTTTGAATTATTCCGATCAAGAATCCTTATTTGATTGGACTACTAGGCATGCAGAGTACCAGGTACCTTAGACACCGACTGCTTTGGTCATATGGTCAAAGTCCTACTTAGAATTTAATTCATTATTTCTCTCACGATTTTGGTATCGTAGAAACCGTGTTTTGCTCCCAGACGTGAAATAGATATTTATGCATTAAGCTCGATTTATAAATTGACGCCAGCCCGTTTGACGTTACCGCTGACGCGGCCGCATACGTAACGCCGACGTCAGGGCCGTAGCTACCACCGGGGCAGCGCCCCGGGGCTCCCGAATATAGGGGGCCCCCGAAAGAAGAAGTTTTTTTACGAAATTATCACATATAATCTCATAAGAGCATTAATTCTTTCTGGAAATTTTTTGTGTGCGTTCCAACAACGTCGTATTAATTTGGCCGAGCGGGATGCGAGGGCAAATTAGGACGTTGTTGGAATACACGAAAAATAATTTCTGGATATGAATTAATGCTCGAATGCAGATTCGGTAAGAAAATCGTAACGACACAAACCCTAAAAAGAAGTAATGTCTACCTACAAAAAATTTCCAAGAAATTTTGTTGTTGTCTTGGTTACGGCTCGTGAACTAATTTTTCTATTGGTCATTAATGAGTGTCGTACAATTTTCTTAAAAAATTATTGAACCAAACTGCCAAACTTGAGAAAATGAGCAGCGTTTAGAAATTTGCACATCTGTTAATAAGTGATCACAGCTCATTTTCGCCAACTTATCCTGATGTGTCGACAGCATGTATTATGTACTTGACAGTTCCTGTGACTGTAGCTAAGGCCGAAATTGATCGAGAATTACATATGAATCACTATGGGATAGGAAAGGCTCAGCAATCTGGCTTTGCTTTCAATTGAAAATGATTAATTAACTTTGATAAAGTAATCAATGACTGCTTGTAAAAAAGTTAGGAAACAGAATTGAATGTGACCCAGTTTTCAGTTAAATTTAACCTGTGTAAACTTAGGATATTGTAACTTTGTAAGTTTTATGTGCTTATTGCATGTCATATAACGCGTGGTACTCCACCTGGTGCAGAAGTTTTTACATCGCGATAAACTGCAGCCAAGTTAGGAAGGCGAGCCAGGTAAACAAACGCACGTGGTCGGTAAATATCAAGTGATAGAAAGGCGTTCTGTGGTTGGCCGTTTCTAAGAGAAAGTTGAACACAGCCTATACGCGCCTTTACACTAAAGGAGGAATGAACGTTGTTTTGTTGTGCCGTAATTTCTTTTACGGCAACATGCAACGGACGTTTACATAAAATTCTCACCGTGTGAAACTGGTTTAAGCAGCACTGAGAACTGTCAGAATCTTTGTTTAGATGGCTCGCCTTCGTAACATGGCTCAAGTTTTGGCGCCTTCTGTGTGATCTAACGACTACCACTAAATTAGTAATAATAACCGGGACCTCTGCAGTATAAGACTAACGTTTTTTATATTAAACTGAATGTGACAAGTAAATATGTGTTTTGTCTGTTTTAAATGCCTATTCTTCTATCGTAACAGAAAAAACACCAAATAGCAACCCTATTAAAAAAGGCTTACTAAATGAAAGTGATGTAGAGGTAAAGGGGAAGATAACGTGGAGGCCCCATAATTATTTGTTACCCCCAGGGCCCCCAAGCCTGTAGCTACGGCCCTGGCCGACGTTGTCTATGGCGAGCTATTTTATAAATTGCCTTATAGTTTAACATACGCATGCGCATTCAAAAGTTAAAGCTTGATTTATGAAGGTGACAAGTTTCTCACGTGCCACCAGCATCGGCAGCCCTAACCCAACATTTTGATTTATTATATGAGAATGGACAATCAAGAGGCAAACTACCTGTTAGCTGCAGCAAGTGTGCTTATATCGAGAGATCCAAAAAAAACTGTTCCTCAGCGGGCTGTGGAAATTCAACGTATGAATAATATGTTGGTGACACTGTACGTCAATGTCAAATTCGAGGTTATCAGGTTAGGTTTTCCGTCAGTTTTGACACAAAATGACGCACATCCTAACCTGCTAACCTCGAATTTGACATTGACGTACAGTGTCACCAACATATTATTCATACGTTGAATTTCCACAGCCCGCTGAGGAACAGTTTTTTTTGGATCTCTCGATACTAGGTGCAGCCCATTTCGTTGGAACAACTACAGACGATGGAAAACTCGATCCATATACATAACACGCTTTGAGGACGGTTTTTATAGAACTACATTCCTTCCAATGAAAGAAAAGGACGATGATCAATTTTTTTAAAAACACAAGGATGAATGTAAGATGTAATCCCGCGCAAAATTTCTCGCCTTGTGATTGGTCGAGTAAATCCGTCGACGCAAGATGTTGACGCCAAACATGAATCTTGGCCAACTTTGCCGCAGACGGTAGCGGTGCAGCATTAACGTTTGCGTACGACGTCATTAAATTTTATAAACGGTTACATTTGAACCAAACAGTTTAACGTCGGCGTTGCGTCTGCAGCCTCGTCAGCGGTAGCGTAAACGGGCGGGCGTCAATTTATAAATCGAGATTTAAGGGAGATATGAATACGTTTTTTCCCTGAGGTTGACATGTGTTACAGACCGAGGGTTCTGGCCCGAGGTCTGTAAGTCAACCGAAGGTAAAGAACATGAATATCTCTCGTGCATACAATATTTTATCTACTAGCATATTCGTAAAATAGTATGAAATTTCAAAATGTCATAATGACATTTAAAATTAGAATATGTAAGTCACATCAAGGATTGCCTCATTGTATGGTTGCTAAGATGTTAATTGTAGTTGTATTGTTACTACCATGAGTTTGAGGGAGAAATAATTTGACAAGTCCCTTGGGAGTTATAAGTAGCTTTTCATATTTTGTTTCTATGACGAAAATGTACAATATCATGTTGCTAGTAGATAATAGTATATTATGGGACAAGTGGTTGAAATAAAATTTCAACGTTGAGAGTGGTTTTTTTCGAGCGAAGCGAGTTGAGAAATGTAACTCGAGACGTTGAAATTTTATCAGCCACGAGTTACATATACTATTTTTTCTACGAATTTTCACTCATTTTAACAAATTAATGCACTTTAGAAAAAATTAAACATAAAGTGACATTTCTCTTGTCATCAATTGAATGTCAAACAGTTTGAAATCCCGGTAGTCCGAGCATTTCAATCTCTAGTGGTTGAAATGCAACTTCAACCACCGGAATCAATGTCAAAATGACTGATTTCAATGTCATGAGTAGAAAAAAACAATTTTTCCATGACCAGGAGTAGAAGTTGGTTTCTATAGCATCAAAGTTGTAACAGAAGTAAAACATTTACTCCCTAGAGACTAAATACGACAAAAATTTCCCTAGGGAGTTATCATTATGACTGACAGAACAATTACGTCAAATTCGAGGTTAGCAGGTTAAGTTTTGCGTCAGTCTGTGTCAAAACTGACGGAAAACCTAACCTGCTAACCTCGAATTTGACATAATTGTGAGCTCTTGTCATAATGACTTACAGTGCCACCAACTTTAAAATTTACCATAGGCTACTAATTTTAAAATAATTGTAACTAAAATGTCAATAAATGACTTTTAAAAAAAAACGGGTTTTCGTTCTAAATCTTCCTACAAAGTGAAAAACATACAAAAGTCAATTGCAATGACAAATGTGATTTTTGTAAAAGCGGTAATTTGATTTTTTCTATTCTTTTGGTTTCAGAAAATAGAAAATTGTTAGCAAGAATATGAATGGATGCAGTATAGTCACAGTATGTTCACTAAACATAAAAACACAAAGTGGCCTTTGATTTCTAAAATTGCATGAGTGTACTTGCAAAATGCATCTTTTGTCTAGGAATGTAATCAGAAAAAGTTACTAAAACAAATAGGTTAAGAGTGTGACATTTAATTAGCATCTGTCATAACTACTTTTAAGGATGTTAAACAAATACTGTGTTAGATACTATTGATGTAGCATTTATTAATAAGTATTTTTTTTCTATAGCACATGTTAAAGTGTGCTTTTATCAACTCAAAACAAAAGGTCAAGTTTTACTTTAACAGCAAGGGTAGATAAAGTAGCACTTTAACATCAAGAATAGATAAAGTAATTTAATTTTCTAACTTTTGTTTAAATTAAATATGACAGCTTCCTCTTATCGTAGCAACCCAATCTAGCTACTGACATTTTGAAATGTGATTGACTGTCACTATTTTCTTTTGAAATTGTTAAAGTTCTTGCTATAGAAAAAAATATTGTATTATACACGACGATAAAGTTATTTCTATCCACTCTTGAATCATTAACGTCTCGACTTCGTCTCGACGTTAAACGATTCACTCGTGGATAAAATTTAACTTTTTGCACTTGCGGGACTAAAGTTGGCCCTTTAGTCACTTATTTCAGGGACTAAAATAGCTCATTTAATCTCTAGGGACAGAAGTAATTACTTTAGCCCCTAGGGACTAAAGTAAAAAATGTTACCGTATCTATGGTAATCTATGGTAAATTCGGGGTTATCAGGTTAGGTTTCGCGTCAGTTTTGACATAAACTGACGCAAAACCTAAGCTACTAACCTCAAATTTGACATAATTGTGAGCTCTTGTCATAATGACTTACAGTGCCATCAACTTTAAAATTTACCAAAGGCTACTAATTTTAAAATAATTGTAACTAAAATGTCAATAAATGACGTTTAAAAAAACGGGTTTTCGTTTTAAATCTTCCTGCAACGTGAAAAAAATAGTATATGCAACTCGGAGAGAATGCTATTTTGCTTCAGTGCAATTTCTGACTCTCGGGCTTCGCCCTCGAGTCAGAAATTGTACCTCAGCAAAATAACGCATTTCTCTCCCTCATTGCATAATCTACTATTATCGTCTTGTATAATAAATTACTATTATTACATTTTATAAAAGTTCAGGCAAGAATTTCCAGAATAATATGTACTTTGACACTGAATTAATGATATTCATTAATTGCCATTTTTAAATTCAAAGTCACTTTTATGCAGGTATGGAAACCTTTGCACAGCGAAATACAGAATCCCTAACAGACAAATTTTATGTATATGCCAACTTCAAAAAAAATAATATGTTTTTGTGTTTACTGAATGGCCTATATGTTTTTCTCTTCAAAAAATGTATTTACACTTTTGGTCTAAAATAATTAGAGGAGCAAATAATTCAAGATAAAGAATTTACTATACAAATTCCTATGGTGCGTAACACAAGTCAACAACCAGAATATAATGACCTTTTTATACCTTTTACTTTTCATGTTCAGTGTTTATTGTACTATTATCAAAGAGCATATGCTCTTTGCTATTATATTATTGATGTATTCAAAAGATTTAGTTTCGCAATGAACTAAATAAATGATCAATTGATTGTATTGCAAATAACTGGGAGTCGTATTTTGCTGTTTTGTTTTTCACAAAAATTCCAGGTTTCACTCAGTGGATTCTTAACTAATCTTAGCCAAAACTCCCTTCCAAATCCGTGAGGTCCCTTCTGGGTCGTCAAATTGTTGGTACATTCATGAAGTTTTAACCTACTCTATACAGTGGCACCACTTAGGGTTCTGATAAATTGACATTTTATGTGCATGGACACCATTTATCGGTGTTTTCTTTATGACTTCTGTAAAATAATCTGCAGGAGATATTTGAGAACAAAGCAGAGACCAGTAATAATCAGGTGATACTTAGAGGCGAGTTCCTTACCTGCGGATGCAATACTTTCTGCAAATGATCAGTTCTTTTTATGATTTGAGATCGACAGTTGCCTATTATTGAATACAGATCACCCTTGATGTACGCTTATTTCGAGCCAGTGTGCAATCACTTATTTCAGTTTTATAGTTGAACTGCCCTTTGTCCAGACTGCCAGTTGGCTGGAGCAATTCATTGTTATAATTGTTGAAATAATACACAATATACTTATGTTGAAGATCAGTTTATTTTTTATTAATTATCAATTTATTTACAAATAGTTCTGTTAGACAACCATCAGAATCTGCATAAGATAGATGCCATTACATGTGTGTTTTATAAAGTTGACATTGAGGTGTACTAATTACTAAAAGTTAACTATTTGATACAAATTTAAGTCCTAATACAAAGAAATTGATAAAATATGCAAACATACTTTCTAAAGCTTCACAGCATGATCATTTATTTATAATTAAATACTACACAGACACTATAATAAAACTATATAACTTTAAACATTTTATTATAAAAATTAAGTGATACACAGACACGTTAAAAGTTACAACTATTTAATTAATCTTCCAATAAAATTAAGCCATACACAGACACGTTAAAAGTTACAATTATTTAATTAATCTTCTAATAAAGCACACATATTATTTTATAAAGCTCGTAAATTGCCTTGATACTTTTTCTGTACTAGTTAGAACTAGCTTTTTGTGTGCTTTTTTTTCTGCATAACTTGTTTCACGCTTTCTTTTTCTCTATATATTCTTATTCATAAATATATGTAAGTATTATTGTTATTAAAGATAAAGGCACAAACTTGCTCAACAAGCCTGTCCACTCAGCCGCCGAGCTACATCACCTGATGGAGCAAACAACGCGCAACAGGGTCGTTGCCATCACCAACTACATCGAGCACAGCTCAAGATCACACGCTGTCACAAAAATTGTTCTAACTGGAAAGAACGACGAGATGAGGGTTGGGTATGTGGGCTCGCTAAGCTTGGCGGACCTTGCCGGTTCCGAAAGTGCGAAGACAAACACTACTGAGCCTATAGTTGAAACCAAAAACATTAACAAAAGCTTGTCCACACTAGGAACCGTCATGGCCACCCTCCACAGCAAGAAGCGCCACATACCATACCGTAACTCCAAGTTGACATACCTACTACAAAGCAGTCTGGATGGGAACTGCAAAACTCTTATGTTTGTTAACATTGCCCCTTTTGAAGAGTGCTGCGGGGAAAGTGCAAATTGCTTTGAGGTTTGCTTCCAAAGTGAAGCAGGTGAAAACTAGCTCTAAAAGAAATAAGACATATATATCGTGGGTGGCGCTGAATTTGGTTACATTGTAGGCAGGCGTCGTATTTGTATTAGTAAGCTGTGTGTCGCTGTAATTTTATTAGAAGATTAATTAAATGTAATCGTATTTTTACCGTGTTGCTTAATTTTATTAGAATATCAGCTTGATTGCCCGGAGAATAATCACGCCGGCCTACCCTCGTCGTTCTCGCACTGCATTGTGTAAGTTTTTCCAAAGCCAGTCTGCCCGTATGCAAATACGCAGATATGGTAGCCATCCAGAGCGCTCTGCACCAACTGTAAGAGTTCTTCGAAGATCTCGCATTGAGTCATCCGAGGTGGAAAGACCTGCACAGAATCAGATATATTTCACTAGGTCGTTCTAATTCCAGGCGATTACGTAGTTACTATACAGATTTTCTGCAGGTACTTGGTAACACGGTTACTAGAAACAGAGACGGTTTGCTTGTCTGACAGCACTAACTGTCTCTGTATCTAGTTACTGTGTGCACCTAGTACCTGTAGACAATCTGCATAGTTACAGATATAGTAACTTCTAATTATTGATACTTGTAACAAAGTTACTCTCAACTATATTATTTTTACATACACTCACAACCTGTACTATTTTATGTTTTTGTAAGACAAACAAATTAAAAACAAAATATGTAAGGTAGACAGACAGGAGATTTTCAGGAACGAATACATGACAATGACGAAAGATGAAAATAAAACTTGTAAACTTGAACGGGAGGACAGATTTGTGTATCTTGTGTTTACAACGACGCCAGAAGTAGGGAAGGAAATTCAAGCAAGACTGTAGCTATAATCGATGTATATACATACACCTTGAAAAATAAAATAGAAAGCAAGCTAGTAAAAAACTCAAAAATTCGATTATACAAATCTGTAGTCATTGTCCATAGGCAATAAGGAAAATAGATCAAAAGATGATAGAAATATGGGAGAGCTTAGTTGGGCATCTTAAACAAGCTGAAGCTTTAATGTACAGTCATAAAGAAGGGAAAAAAAGAGAGTGAGTAATAAAATATTACGAAACAAATTAAAAATCAATAGTTATTTATGTATTAAGGGTATAATAAATAGATTACAGCATGAGGGACTGTTTCAAGCGCGATGTGAAACAGAGTTTTATTTTATTTTGGTCCTAAAAATTGGACAAAATTCAAGGATTAAATATTTTAGCTACAGACTACTGTGTCATCTTTGTGTTGGCTCTGTGAATGTTTGGCGTGCTGTGGTTTCTATGCAGATTATTGGTGTTGTAATACTGCATTGTTGGTGCTCATTATACATACTACTTAGCAACTTTATAGGCCTTAGAGCCATAATAGCTATTTATGCAATAAGTGCTAAAAGTTGATGTTTATGCACAAGACATGAAAATTATGAAAGGCAGCCGAAGGCTGATTTTCGTAACATGTCTCGTGCATAAACAACTCTTAGCACGCGTTGCATTCAATATTTTATCTACGACCTTAATTTTACTGTTATTAATCCATAAATATCAATTTAACAAAGGTTTGCATGTACGACACTTCTAATTTATGTCATAATAAACAGTAGGCCTTGGAGCACGGGCGATTGTTTGCCTTAGCCAGTACTGTCAAGGTCAGTTACGAAATGTAATTATTAATACTTCACATCTGATTGTATTCATTACACAACGCTTTAATTATTTCAAAAACACTTTACCTGTAACACAAGACGCAACTAGAATAACTTTACAACTTCACTTCCAGTTCGAAATTGTAGTTTTATAACCTCACTTCACTTTTAGCACATGGGCTAAAAGTAAACAGCTGATTTCTAAAACCACCAATAACGTCACTTTTAGTGAAACAAACTAGCGCTAAAAAGCCTACTTTTAGTAGTGGTCGTAGATAAAAGCTATTTTACACCTACTATCAAGGACCCATATACAAGATTATGCTTCTTAAATGAAAATAAACTAACAAATAACTAAAGACCGGATTTATATGCATTTCTCTATTCTAAATAATATATCATTTTTATTGTGCATATAATTGTATATTTTGCGAGAAGTTCATATTTTACAATATATGCATATTTCTTTGCATACCTATATAGTACTTTTTGCAATTTTTATATATACCGGGTGTTTCAGAGACAATTTTGGATCAGAATGTGACATTTTAAAAAGTTTTTAAGCCTACTTGATTTTTTTAGAACCACTTTTAATATGGCATCTAGGTGGCCATGATCAGACGCAAACTAATCTAAAGACCTCAGGTGATGTCAGAAAATTACAATCGCAAAGTTTGAGTGATTAGTATAATAGATAGGAATAAGACAAGTTGGCAAAAGCACGTTTTCTTGTCTAACTATTTTTGTTCAAATGGCGACCCTTTTTTGACAAGCACTTTCCGAAAAGAGGATTTTTTGGCGAATCTAACGATACTAATTTATTTGCGATTGGATTAAAAATAAGCTCATAAGTTAAATATTTCTAAGCAAAATACTGGATAATAATTTATTTACTTTGGTCAAGTGTGCCATGGATAAGTTTTTAAAATGTCATATGCCGATCCAAAATTGTCTCAGAAATCCAAATATGCAAAAATATACAGGGCGTTCCATTTAAAAATTCGAAACGGGAGCCATTTCCGGTGAAACCGAAAGTGACCGGAAAGTGAAAAATATGCGAAAACTCTCCTCTTCCTATACCATTTACCTATACCAAATCTCATTTTGATACACCTAATACTCTAGAAGTTATGACTTGTCTAATAAATTCGTTGACACCCGGTATATCAATATGAGAATTTTAAAATCTTGAAGCTTGTTCAAGTTTTCCAAGAAATTTAATTTTTTCTTAGAAATGCTAAAATATTGCTTTGTACATCTTTTACCTGATTTTACTCAGCACTTAAAAGGGCAGAAATGCTACATTACAAAATACAGTGTTGACCGTGTGCTGGATAAGAGAAAATCGGTCAACTAGGAAGATGGCCAACTTACAACACTTTTTATTTCAAGTTTTGAAATCTGCTAAAACTAAACAAGCTCAACAAGAAATGCAGTTTAAGTCTGAAGACACACGAATCGGTCCACGCCGAGTCGGCAGCCGACTTGGCGTGAACCGCTTCGTGTGTCTTCAAACTTAAAATCCAAAAACTGCTATTTTTCGGAAATTAATTAAGATTTCGGTGAAATTTTTTTAGTGTGTGTTATTTTTAGCCAACTGAACAATCTCAAGGCCTGAAAATACTTAATTTTTCAAAACTTTTGTTAATACAGACAGAACTCGCTGTTTGCAGCTTTGTAGTTCGCTGATTTGATTTTACGCAGGGCACCTTTCTGCTCTCTTTTGTTTGCCGTTTGTGTATTGCTTTGCCATTCGCAGATGGAATTGCCAACTGTTGCCCGTTGATTTTGGGATTCCCTTGTATGGCAGCTCACAGCCTAAGCCGCCTTTCAAGTATCCGAGCACCAGAGGTTAGTGTGGTGAACTTTAATTATTTGCAACGCCAGTATGTGAAGAGTTACGCGTGTTATTGATATGTTTAAATTTCCATAATATCTTGATTACTATCACAATATTTCATGTACAGATTTATTGTAAAAGGCGCACTCACGCTTGGGTTATCGGTGACCTGGGATTTAGGTTTTTACTGACAGCGATGTGCACATCTCTCGATTAATTCGACGCGTTCAAATGTTTTAAAAAACCCACAAAGGAGTTCCTTAGAATTATGCGTGTGGAAACTTTGCGATATTGTTTTGTAATATAAATAATTTGATAAACCATCTACTTATACCATTTTGAGGTTCAACCAACCTTTTATATTTAATAAACTCTAGTCAACCGTTGTTGGATTATTCCTTTCGGAATCACTTTGATTCCTGGTGCACTATTGTGGTTTGTAGCTGCTTGCAGGTTGCACCGCTGAGCTCCAAATCCACGACTTATAAAGCACCGAATAGAGCTAGTTCGGCCCACACGGTAACTGTGGTTAGCTAAAAAAATCAGTCAGTCTGCGTTCTAGTGGTTACAGATTTATTACCCTAACTAGAACGCAGGTTGGCTCTTTTTTTGTGACAATATCTTGAATAAACAAATGGACATTCGAGCTGTAGATTCAAGTGGTAGACTTATGTTACGTAACGCTTCTGCTTCAGATTTGCCAGACAAAAAAATGCAGAAAAGTTTTGGTTTTAGAGGTTGCATAGTATAAATAAATCTAGTTTATGGAACCTAACCCCGTTTTTATCATTTATGCGTTTACTTGCGCATCACGGTTTTGCGCTTCGCAGCGTTCTGTAGATATAAATTAGAATTGAAAAATATTTTTCCTAAAAAGCGCCTTGCATACAAAACGTAGAAATTATGCAAAGATACTACTTTTCGGTAAATAATAAAAAAATCTAAAGAACTAATTAACACTTTATATTATTTTTCCAATTATAAATCTTTAGTCTTCACATAAAAATTTTAATATTTTGTCGTGATATGTGAAATTTTGAAAAATATTTAAAAAATTTAAAAATTTATTTTTAACGAAAGTTAAAAAAATTATTGGTTGTCTGGCCTTGAGATTGTTCAGTTAGCTAAAAATAACACACTCTAAAAAAACCTCATTGAAATCGGTATACAGGCAGAGCTGGGCAGTAATTAATTACTTTGTAATTAAATTCCTTTTTGGTTGTTTGCCTTGGAATTGAATTACTTTTCAAAATGCGGTAATTATAATTGGGAATTGCCATTTTTGTTCAAAAGTACTTGACAATTACTTTTTGAAGGTAATCAATTACTACATTCAATTACTCAAGTACTTTTGTGTAATGTCAATTGTAATCATGCAAGGGAGGAAATGACATTTTAGTCCAGAATTATACATATGACACTTTTACATTTTATGATGAGACTACCTGTTGTATTCAGCTGCATTAAACAATATTTAAATATGAAAATCAGGAGGCTAGTTGATTTATTATTAATCACCATGTCTCCCGTCTCTAATGGCAACGGGAGTCAATGTATTACTCGTATATTCCTTCCCACTGCCATTGGAAACCGACCAGGGAACCAAACGTATATTTTCGGGAAACCCCTAACAGGCGACAGAAAATGTCACTTTCGTGTAAAGGGGTAAAAAAGGTATTTTCGAACTGAGCCAAGAAAAAATCCTCAAGTTAGACCAATTGGATCACCATGTAGTGTTCTTTACAAAATCTAAATAGAATTTTGCTGCCAAACAATTAAGAAATCCAAAATGCTGTACCCTGTATATTTAGGTAAGTTACATATTTTCATCATTCAACCTCATGTTAGGCGTATTTAATAGTAGATTGTTCTACAAGTTAAGAAAAGTGAGAGTTTTTCAACATTTAATTTACTAGCGAACGATGCAAAGCGAGTGGATTAATTTTACACGAAGATGGAAAAATCACTTTTATAACATATTCAGCGTGCTATTTTTTCTAATACCATTACAAAATCTAGCCAAAATGAAATTGGACATTTCTTCATATTTTTTTAAATCGGCAGTGAAGAACGTCGACGCATCCGAATATCTCCGTTGGTAAACCAAATAAAAAAGAAATTGTGCAGACAAAAGTTGTTCAGGACAATGGGGGTCATTTGACTGTACTAATGACTTTGACCTTGGCATCAACTTTTAAGGTCAAAATTATTTTTTTTAATGGGAACCTCTATTTTTGACGCCAGATACGGAAAATTTTATGTCTAAAATTATAGTTTATAACTTGTTGGAGTGACCTTGAAATGATCAAATCAAGGTTAAATGTTGAAAATTCGTCTAGAAGCTGTTTTTTCGAATTTGGATGATTTAAGAGCGAAAAAATATTTGAGTAGACTTAGGCGACAATAACCTTGACCATCTTGTCCTTTAGGTCAACTGTGAAGGTCATTCGAAAGTCAAAGTGGTTTTTTAAATAAAAAATCTCGCTATTTGCAATAATTGTATTTGAATTCAAAACTAAAATTCGGGCATAAAAGAGAATTTGAGACTTCACTTTTATCAAAATGCAATTATTACATAAATAAAGTGTAAAATAAATGTATATTTTAAATAATTAATATTTATACAGTGTGTACATAAAGTAAGGAATAAATTCATTATCTAGAAAAGGGAAAGCTTTTCGGAAAAATCCTCAGACATGTCAACCTTTGTTTTAAGATGCGCATCTTTTGACGTTCTAGTCTCATTGGTGACATCATTACTGTTCCGGATATGACGTCATCGAAATTTTTTTCAAATGGCAACCTTTATTTTTGACAGCGCCACTTGAAAGAGCATATTTTTCTGCACACAACACATCAAAAGTTTTGTCATGTTACATAAGGAAATTTTCGATAAAATTAATGTTATAGTGATTTAAAATTAATTTATTTTATTCAGTTAATTGAACAAACTAATTAATTCAGGGGACTCTAAAACGTGAAGATCTGTTGAAAACTCAATTTGTAATTTTTGAGGTGAATCCAATACTTCCTATATCGTAAAAGGAAGTAAAAAACATACGTTTTGTATTGACAGCCATGAAAAGTCATAGTGACAATTTGGAAAGTACCGAAAGATCAAATGTTATACGTTTGGCAGTACTGAAGTGTATTGTCAGTCTATGTCAAATTCGAGAGGTTAATAGGTTAAGTTTTGTTTGTTATTTGACACAGATTGACTGAATAAAATAAATTAATTAAAATTAATTAAATCGTTATAACATTAATTTTCTCGAAAATTTTCTTATGTAACATGACAAAGATTTGGATGTGCTGTATGCAGAAAAATATGCTCTTTCAAATGGCGCTGTCAAAAATAGAGGTTGCCATTTGAAAAAAATGTCGATGACGTCATATCCGGAACAGTAATGATGTCACCAATGGGAATAGAACGTCAAAAGATGCGCATCTTAAACAAAGGTTGACGTGTCGGAGATTTTTTCCGAAAAACTTTTCCTTTTCTAGATAATGAATTTATTCCATACTTTATGTACACATTGTATACATACTAAATTATGCAAGATGTATTGATAGAAATATTATTTAAATTACATTTATTACAAACAATTAAAACACTAATTACAATGTAATTAATTATCAATGTAATAAAAAAAATTACTGGCAAGAAGAATCGACTTTGACCTTCACAGTTGACCTAAAGGACAAGATGGTCAAGGTTATTGTCCCCTAAGTCTACTCAAATATTTTTTCGCCCTTAAATCATCCAAATACGAAAAAACAGCTTCTAGACGAATTTTCAACATTTAACCTTGATTTGATCATTTCAAGGTCACTCCAACGAGTTATAAACTATCATTTTAGACATAAAATTTTCCGCTCTTTCCGTATCTGGCGTCAAAAATAGAGGTTCCCATTAAAAAAAAAAGATTTTGACCTTAAAAGTTGACGCCAAGGTCAAAGTCATTAGTACACACAAATGACCCCCATCGTCCTGAATAACTTTTGTCTGCACAATTTTTTTATTATTCGGCTTACCAACGGAGATATTCGGATGCGTCGATTAAAATGGCCCACCCTGTATATGATATGAGCTAAATAGGTTTTTAGACAAGCACAAATTATTGATGTAAAAATTTTGAAAAATCAAAAATAATTTTTTTTTCCCATATTATGCTGACTTTTTGGCGGACACTGAATACAGGGCGAGAACCTTGAAAAAGTAAAATTTTGTTTAACTTTAAGTACCTATGTTACTGTTTGTGTCCAAATTAAAAAATAATATGTTACGTAGTTACTTAAATTGGTTTATTATATTAGAGATAAACATAGTTATCAAACTAGAAGACGTGACAAATTTTATGTTCAGGGTAGAAATACTATTAGAAATAGGCATTCAGTTTTCTTCTAGGGTCTAAAGCTATTTAATTAATTGCCTCATGAAATAAAAAGCTGTACTAGGATTAAGGAATATAAACGATCGTGTGTGAAATATGTACCACAAAATGTATTTTCAGTTCATTAGCAGAATGCTAAATAAATGAAGATTATTATTATTATTACTTTTGCTTTAACTGAGAAACAGATAAAAGTAATAATCTGCACATAGCTCAGGCTTTATCCTTAACAAAAATGAGACCTAATAGATACAGGGTAAACATCACAAATGATACAGAATAGTATGGCGTCTTTATAAGGCAGCAGAAACTCGTACAATTCGAACCATTTAGAGTTTTGTATTTTTAGGTGTATATAAATGCGGCCTTTACTAATAAGCTATTGTTTATGCATACCTCAGGATAGGATTCAAAATGTACACGAATTGAAACTTTTATAGTTAATTGACACTAACTAATTAATGCATATTTAAGCCTCTCTCGCATATTTTAACAGTTACGAGCATATTATAGCATAAATCTATAATTTTTTGGCAAAAATTGCATAGGATTGCTTATAAATATTTGGAATGTAAAAAAATAAAGTGAAAGTAGTTATTTGCTAATAATCATCGAAGAAAACAAGTAAATAATTAGTTTCTTAGAAAAAATAACCAAAAGGTGTCTAATTGAGATTACGCTGATGCAATTTGAAACACAAAAAATGTCTATGAATCTTTGGCATGAATTAACAGTTTCTAGAATTCATGCAAAAGTGTAAATGGTAAACTAAGACGAATATGCTCTTATTTTAGAAAAAATTAATTCAGTAACGAAGAAATCTCTGGTTATACTGTCTTGAACAATAAAAGCCACACTTTGAACAGTGAATTTGTTAAGGACATTGATATACCTCCTAATGTTATTGTAACATTTTTAAATGCTTCTTGTACATCTATAGACGTTGAAAGATCATTTTCAGTATTTAAATACATATTTTTAGACAGAAGACGAGTTTCTTCTTGAAAATTTTGAAAAGCATTTATGAATTTTGTTGTTATTGTCTATATGTTTTTTATTGAAATAATCATGGAGAATAGAAGAGCCAAAGCAAATGTTAAGTAAGGTGATGAATGAAATACAAATAATCAGACTAGACCAGAAAGAGTACATGAAAGAAATACAAAAGGAAAAATTTTAAAGAAAACTTAAAAAAACAGTAATGGAATGAGAAATTCACGATTATACAGACGAAGAACAAGTTGAAGGGTCGTAAAATACAAACAAACAATGACTTGACGGCAAAGGAGAAGGGTACAAAGAAAAAATCAGAGAAAAGGCAAACAAAAAAAGGGGTAAAATACAAAGTCAACGTAGCATTACAAAAATTGATTGAGGCGGATGAAGATGAGCAACATATTTTACGAAAATCTAGAGATATAATTTGACAAGATTCCCAATTAAGATACTAAATTAATTATAGGAGTGTGCAATGCTACAATAGACAAAGAAAATTATACTTTCCAACAATTGGCAGACATAGTAAGCATGCCTTAATCAGTTTTACAGCAACCAAAACAAAAAAAAATATATTAAAAAATTATGAGCGTGTATTTCCAGAGGAAAGAAATATATAAAGAAACGTGGCCGCCAGCTATTGGATAAGTTGCAGATCAGATTGACCAGGTCTTAATTGAAGAACAGAAAGCCAAGATAGTAATTAATGTGAAAAATAAACAAATAATACACAGATAGAAAGAATATTTTCAGCAAGTCTTAAATGATGCTGAACAAGAAAAGAAAGACTCGACAAATCAAACATAGTAACAGAAGAAATTATGAAAAAAATACAGAGAAACTAAAAAAAACACCAGGCGGAAACGACATACCAACAAGGTTTATTAAATACGGAGGAGAAAGAATACAGCAAAAAGTTGTCGAAACAATCAAAAAGATGTAGGAAGGCAACAGAATGCCTCAAGAATTAAAAGCTGCTATGCTAATACCTATTTACAAGAAAGGGGACAAATCTGAATGCTGTAACTACAGGAGAATAGCACTGATGGACAGGGTATATAAAATAATGGCCACGGTGATAAAGTTACTTAGAGAAGCACTCAGTTATCATCGTGGCGTACTAAAGTGGTTTTTGAAGAGGCCGATTTCTCTTAGATAACATATTTACTATTGAACAGCTGATTATGAGCAATAACCTAATAAATTAATTTTTTGTAATACCTACTTGTTAAATATTTCTTTAAGGACAGTTTACTACTACGTAAGCAACGTCTTTACGGCCCGGCCGTAAAAAGTGTCCGTAAAGACCAAGGCCTGCTAAATTGTGTGCCAAACGTCACAGTGACGTTTGTCACCTGCTTACAGCCATACACAAAACTGGAAATAAATGACATTTATCAAGAACAGATGCAACGTCCTACGCACTCTCAATCATTCTAAAACGTTATTACACAAATCTAGCGTTTTGATGAAAATAAATTAAAAAAAGATAGGTATGACCCAATTGTATGTAGGTATTACAAAAACTATTGTACAATACACGTCCGTTAGGGCCTTTACTGCCTCGCCAGTATTATTCGACTAGCTCTTCGAGCTTGTCTCACATACTGTCTGGTTCGGCAGTAAAGGCTATCCTAACAAATAGTACGAGCGGCGGTGACACTAAGTCTAGTGTGATAAAACTTTTCAATGTCATATATATAATTCGTTAGGTCATTGATGGGGAAACACAAAGTGGCAGTGCTGCCACGTGTGGACCGAACGGCACTATAAAAAATTATTAAAAAAAGTTTTTTTTTAATATCTAGTATCATAAAACTTCAGGATTCTGATTGTTTCTCAGATCCTATTTTCTAGTATCATCAAACTTCATACAAATTCAAACGTTATCTGAAACATTATCAATTTCTGTGTAAGAAAATCCACTGCTGCCTTTTCCAGAAATTGAAGAAAATGGCGGCAGCAGCATTTGAAAGTCGCGATTATCGCAACCGAATTTCGTGTGTTCATTCGGTTTTATCGGCATTAATCCGGTTTTTTTCGATTTGTACTAATGAAATACGCGTGACATTGTAAATTGCAATACATTTTCTATTGCGTTGATTGTTTAAACAATTTTTTTTCTTTTTTTATTTGGTAATTTGTATCAACAATCAGAACTATGTATATATATATAAGCACTGGCCCACTGGCATTACCCTAGGAACTTCAATTAACTAGCAGGTCCCGTGGCCATTTCTTCTTTAGCCTTTTGAAAGCTGGTGTTTCTAGCAAGATTTCTATAGATGGGTTGGTGTGTGCTTCTAGGCGGTCATGATGCTTTACTGCTCGCTGGTGAATCTCTTCTTTCACTAATGGAATTTTCAGATCATTATGTAATGTTTGATTATTTACGTACCATGGTGCGTCTAACATTTGTCTGAGGATTTTAGACTGGAACGTTTGAATAATTTTTAAATTGGACATACTGGAACAGCCCCACAGTTCTAGTCCATATGTCCAAATAGGTTTGATTACTATTTTGTATATTAGGATCTTGTTTTCCAGGGAGAGAGGGGATTTTCTTCCAATTAACCAGCTCATTTTTAAACAAATGAAATTGTATTTTTGATGTGATATTTTTCGAATGTTCCTTATTTCTCTTGTTTTTTTTCATATTTTCCAAGCCTTCGATTCCAATTGAGAATGAATTAGTTCTATCTAAATTAGATTCTATCAATTATTCCAAGTTCATTGTTTTTTGTGCCGCTTTTTTAGGTCTTTTCGCGTTTTTCACAGCACGTACGAATCCGTTTCGCAGTTTTATTGAAACATGCCATTTGTTTATCAGGACAGAGATTGTTTGAACAAATTAGAAGTATTTAACTTGGAACATAAAGATTTTTGAGCTATTTTTAAGCAGAAATTGAGTCTGCGGCGTTGATTTATTTCACCAACTGTAAGAGAATGGAAGCGTGTTTAAATAAGTAATATTCTTGTTTTGTGAAAACGAATTTAATTTCTTTCTAGATTTATGCATACAAATGTTGGTTTAAAAAAAACACAAAGATTATGCAAAGTTCGCAATGAATTATTATTGAAACAATTTGCCCATTTAGTAAATTTGGTATTATATTAAAAGTTAAAATTACAGGAGTAGCTAACAATTAAAGCATCGAAGCAACTTATCACTAGTTTTCGTGGTCAGAATCAAAACTTTCTGAGGCAAATTCTTTGTTATCTTCGTCGTTGTTATCTCTTGCCAAAGATAGTATATCGTCAACGAAACAAAGCATTTTTTGAAGAAGTAAAATACGTTGAGATTAGAAAAAAGGACAGCGATGCGACCGTTGCTGACTGCTTCTCAAACGAAAATGAGCATAGAGCATACCAACTACCGACAAATGGGCTTTGTAGGTCCTCTAGCCAATCAGAATGTGCCACTTGTGAATAGCACAGCCGGGGTCCTACAAAGTAAGTTGGTAAAATAAATCAATGCCGCAGACACAATTTCTGCTTAAAAATAGCTCAAAAATCTTTGTTCCCAGTAAAATACTTCTAATTTGTTCAAACAATCCCTGTCGTGACAAATAAATGGCATGAATAAAAAAAAATGCGAAACGGATTCGTACTTGCTGTGAAAAACACGAAAAGACCTAAAAAAGCGGCCCAAAAATCAATGACTCTGGAATAATTGATAGAATCAAATTTGTTTAAACAATGATCGCAAGTATTGTTTCAACGAATAGAATTAATTTATTTTCAATTGGAATTAAATGCATGGAAACTATGAAAAAAAACATGAAAAATATGGAAAAATCGAAAAATATTACATAAAAAATGAAATTTCATTTGTTTAAACAATCAACAACATTGAAAATTTATTGGAAATTACGATGTCAGCGTATTTCATTAGTACAAATCGAAAAAAACGGATTAATGATGATAAAACTGAATGGACACGGGAAATTATTCACTTTCTGGAAAAGGCAGCAGCGGTTTTTCTTACACAGAAATTGATAATCTTTCAGATAACGTTTGAATTTGTATGAAGTTCGATGATACTAGAAAATATGATCCGAGGGATCACTTATCTCCCTGCTGCCGCTGATAAGAGTTCGCTCGGGGAGTGGCAGCACTGTTTTTTCTTAAAGCCCTACCCCTTCCCTGTCTCGAGGAACAATCAGAATCCTGAAGTTTTATGATAACTAGATATTGAAAAAAAAACTTTTTTTTAAATAATTTTTTATAGTGCCGTTCGGTCCACACGTGGCAGCACTGCCATTTTGTGTTTCCCCATCAATGACCTAACAAATTATATATATGACATTGAAAAGTTTTATCACACTAGACTTAGTGTCACCGCCGCTCAGACTAAAACTTCTACTGTAAAATACTATGATAGACATGCTCCTTGGAACACAACTAAAATTACAAAACCTTACGCCCCTTGCCTAACAGATAACATTAAGCTAAGCCCTAAGCGATTGTTATTATAGCAAGCACCGCGAAAGTTTTACAGAAATCGAGGTTTGTTTATAACAGATCGCTTTGGTCGTTATTCACGAAGCCCTAAGCGATTGTTATTCTAGCAGGTCTCGGAAAGTTTTCTACCGGAATTTCTAGTCGCAGGAACGAAGTGTTTCGGACTGGTTTCAGGAACTAGGTCTCCCGAGGACCTAGAGCAAGACGCGGGTCAGTGTCGGCGGATGCAAGCTCATCTAACAGCGTGCGTTATCTATTTATACTATACCATACTCTTTATCAGTGCTGGAAATTTGGAAGGGATGCGCCGGACGACGTCCTGTCGATGCGGGCGCAGAACGATGCTTTTGTCGTGTTATCAATTTTCTCGCGCTTTGGCGATGTTTTCTAGGTGAATGTGACGGAATTTTAGCGGGACGAAATTTGAACGCATTCCAATGCGTAGAAATAATAATTTCGGCCGGAGCTAACGTCACAATGAAGTTAAGAGATAAAGGTAAACTAAAATTTAAAAAATCCAAACGTAATTTGCATTGGGAATACTACAAATCGTTGAGGAATCGAACAAATGAAAAAAAGGCATACTTTGCGCATAAGTCAAAATATTGTTCGTCAAAACAATTGTGGAAAGATCTCAAGCCTTTAAATATAAAAACTCAACCGATTGTTAAATTCCGTCAGTTATCTGATCCTAATGTCATTAATAATTACTTTATAGACAGTATGCCTAAATTAACGGCTGATGTAAATATAAAACAAAAGTATACGCATACTAGTAATAATAATACCACATTTTCTTTTGTCCCAGTATCAATAGAGGAGGTAGCACACTGCATTAGAGACATTAAAAGTAATAACACAGTATCTATGAGATACTGGGCCGGTTGCAGAAAGCAATGTTAAGTCTGGTGTTAGCTAACGTCGCGTCAAAGTGAACAAAATCGCTTCAAATTTTGTTTACTAATGTATTAGTTACCATAAGCATTTGAGATTTGATTCGTTTTTATTCACTTTGACGCGATGTTAGCTAACACCAGACTTAACATTGGTTTCTGCAACCGGCCCACTGTGTTTTGTTGCAGACATGCTCACTCAACGTACCTACATAAAATTAATTTCTGAGTGTTTGTTATTGGTGTGCAAGGCGGTAATTCATAAATTTTGGTTATTTTTATTGTTTTTGTATTTGTTTAAGTTGTCCAGCATATCTTTTTGATAAAAAAAAATCGTGTAGCTATCGTAAAAAAAAATAATAAAACTGTTCTTGTAGATACTGTGTAGAAAATTAATTTAATCCTCACTTCCGCCCACCCATTGGATTTCAAAACACAGTACCTACATTTTACCATTTTACCAGCGGGTTGCAAAATTTTTGGTCAGACAGTAAAAATTATACTTTAATACAGCCTGCAAATATACGGGATTTAACTTTGGGAATGCATGCAGAGTGTGGGGCCATCGATCTAAAGTGTTTCCTTGTTTCCCACAATTTTACTCATTATCACATACAGTGTTATTCGATGGAGCAGCCGAGCAGATTGCTGATTCTCTATTCAAACTAAAGCCTGTGGTGCAGTTTTTTCTAGATGTAGGATTGGGTCTTTCTTTTCTTTTTACATTTAAAATTATTTCTTCATAAGGTTATTCAGTTGTTAAGGTTTATTTTATTTTACTTATGTGAATACCAGGGACAAGTACTCAAGTACTTTTTGGTATCTCACTTCAAGAAAGATTATTATATTTTATTTATTTATGTACAAACTGAGATTCTCTCAAATAAAAATTTGTTTTACAATTTTTCTAACATTTTTAATGTGTATTTATGTGAGATAGGCAAATACCTTCTATATCCTATACTGCTGATTCTCGTATTTTCCAGTAGAAAATAGCGACGAGATGAAGTGGGACAGAAATATATATCTGTTCGTCTTGCTTATTATTGCGCACGCGCCTAGTAGCATCAGCGTCGGTAAAATAATTTCTGAAGGAGTCACAACACATGGGCGTGCTTGAAAAATTTTGTAAGAGAACTTAAAAATAATACATAATATGAATTATTTTAGCAATTATAGAAGGTATTTGGTTGATATGTAATTTTATGCGTGTTTGATCCCAAGGAGAAAGGGAGTGGCGCCGCTGCAAAGCACAAAAACCGGACACAAAAATCGAGGCACCTCCGCACGGTTGCGAGGGAATCGGTTATTAGTTTTTAGTCGAAAGCTATTTCCAGCGAGTTGTGGTGAGTGAAAATTCGTTCTTAAATCATTCGTTGCCACTTTTAACACATTCACATTTCGCTGCAATTTTGGAAGTTTTCGATAAACGGCTGCAGCAGGTGCATGCAGCATGCAGCTGCAAGAACACGGTAGTGCCCCTGTTTGAATTACGTACGTTGCAATACGAGTAAATTAATTCTACTTACGAATGCAAAGATACTGCAGAAGACTTTGCACCACACAAACAACAACTTCTTGACTTTGACATCATCAGCACAGAATAAACAACTCAAAATTATATTATTGCTGCTAGTGAACTACAATAACACAATGCCTGTAATAAACACGTGCTACAAACGAAAACTCCCAACTTGCTGTAGCCAATAAATTTGGTGCATTAGGGCACGCACACAACTTCCGAGTTTCAGAAGGAAGCGAGATGAAAGTATATTTTTCTCCCTTCATAGTGGTCGCGGTAAACATACAATGCGCAGTATAGGATATAGAAGGTATTTGGAGATAGGTGATTTTCCAGATGAATACCTCTAAAATGGGTTTCTTTTGGTTTTTTTTCAATTTTTTTTATTAACTCCTATTTTAAATAAAACACCCGGTATATTATTACATTTTTGAATTCAGCTTAAAATTTTAGAGAGAATGTGTCTCTTCAAAGCTCTATTTTGTGCGGTTTCTGTAGAATTTGTAATTTTTGACTAAAGAATAGAAATTAGTAGAAGACAATCTCTTCGTCCAAAATGGTATCATCTGTTTTTCCGATAAAATGAAAAATACGGTTGTTATTCACGATCACAAAAACAAATTCACCCTTAAATTCAAGATGTTGGAAAATCTGCAAGGATTGGTGGTCAAAAATCGGTTTTAAGCATCTCATGTGGTACACTAACATGAAAAAAAATTTCTTAACCAGTGAATGGCAATGTATACTGGACTAGTAAGATTTGATCATTATAGGGTCGAGGTCTTTTCCACAGCTTAAGTTTGTAGGACAAGTTAACCGATTATACATTATAGTCTTAAAACTTTGGAAGCCAGACCGGGGGTGATTATAACGCGAACAGATTTGTAAATGCTCAAGCCAATCATTTAAAAAAACAAAAAAGAAATACTCTTGTTAAAATTATACTTATTGTTTGAGTGTTGAAATTCTTTCGTGTCTTACATTAAACTCACAACAAAACTGCCCTAAGGTTTCATAACTGATCAACTTTGTATAAAGCCTTTAATCAGGTAAATGCATATTTTTTTTGACCGTATATGCTAAGTTATAACTTACTGCACAATAAATATACATCATTATTTTAGTACAGCAGAACATTTTTTCATTTATTAGTACAAAAATGTGTGCATTTGTATATTTTTATACGCACCTTATCAAATAGGAACTCCAGTTTAGTGTCCGGCGAACGGCCACTGATGCAGCTTACACTTTCCTATTTCCAGGAACTGTTCATCAATGCACACAATGCTACACTGCGTTTGAGATCCTCGTCGGCCAGGCTAGGTCTCACCCTGCAAAACACCCGGATGGTGCCTTTTAAATCCTGGATGTGGTTATGCATTACTCGGGGGCCTCCTCGTGATTGTACAGCGCCGATTTATATTCATGGAGGGTGGTTGTGAGTTATTCTATGCTGTTGTGGGCCGATTTAACTCAGACTCTCAGTAGGCTTTGTTGCGCACCAGAGATTCTGCATGGTAATTAATTTTATCTCTTTATTGTTGCAGGGAGGAGTACATTTCGGTTAGGCTGTCATGCTCCTGTAATTAATGTAAAATAGTTAATCAAACAAAAATGAAGGGTTTTAGTTACAATACGCTACAATTGCAGGCCAAATAAGGGTTGCAATAGAATTAAATGAAAGGGGGCGAATATACACAATCAGACTCGCAAGACTACTTAGGGCTACGTTCTCGCTTGCAAGAAATATTTTCCACGGCTTACTTTCAAGCACACGGCATTAATGTTAAATGCAAGCTACTATTACCTTTTTGGTAAACCTGCAGTTTAGAGCACCGAGTGCAGGTTTACCCTGAATGAAAAACACACCACTTTGACAGAGTCATTCAAAAACATGAAAAAGCACATGGCGGACTCTGAGCAGCAGCAGAGGAAATTTGCAGACTTGCAACAAGAGCATGCACAGCTGCAGGAGCAGTTTACAGATTTGGATCATCAAAACTCTCAGAACTTGGGAGTAATACACGAGTTGTGTGGCAAAGTTTCAATCTTGGAAGGGGAACTCTCATCGTTAAAAAAGGTTTACCCAGCTTTGCTAGGCCTGTACATGCTGTAGCAGGTGTTGGAGCTTTCACTTGTAGTGCCCTTGTGTACAGGTCAAGCAAAAATAACCTCAAGCCTTGAGGTTATCTTTGCTTAACCTGTGCATGTTGTAGCAGGTGTTGGAGCTTTCAAACGAGATTGCATGGGAATTTTGGACTTGTCCACAGCTTATTAGGTCTATAAAAAATGTAATCAGCATTAAGTATCTGAATAATAGCATTGTAATAAGTTATTTGCTCCAGCTAATAATGTCTTTGCAATGATTTATTTTTTTAAGCAAATGCATTATATTTATTACTTCTATAATCTCAATAATTAATGGTTAAACTTACTCGGGTCCATTTCCAATTTTTTAAATTGGCACGCCTAGGCAGTTTCAAAAGTTTTAGAAGTTAAACTTGCACTACGTTCTTATAAATAAAACATTTAAATCGGTTAAATTTAATACACCTTCGGCGGATTCTTTATCGAACAACAAATTATGCACATTACTAAGCACATAGATAAAGAAAGCACACGAACACAGAACACATAACAATATCTACACATCCAGACGAACGACAGCGTTGATATAAAAATTTCGTTATAATAAATTTTAAACAAAAACCACCACTTACATCCTATTGGCTATGGTAGAATTAATCTTTGAATATGATTGGTTGACCTTATTTCCGTTTAATTTATATGACCCGCAGCGATGCTTTTCATCTCCTATGTGTAACAAATAAAAATAATCTATTGGCAAAGTGGTCTCACAAATTTTTTCAAAGAAATCGTCGCTTCTGTGATTTTAATTGTAGTAATGATTATACGGCTGGAAAAATCTCTATACTTTAAAATAGTACCCCCAAAAAGCGTCGTCGAGGTATATTTGAATCTGTAACAGATGCTTCTTTGGTTGCATTCAATGAATCATGGTTTAAAATAAAAGTAACATTGGACGCATTCACACGACACAACAGTTGTACAACTGTTGAGTGAAATTTCCCTGAAAGCGACAGCTCACTTAACCGCTCAGTTGTAGCGGTCGCCATTTTATGTAGCGCATTTCAAAACCGCTCACTGATCAGAAACCGCTCAGTAAAATGGATGTGTTTACTGCGCAAAACAAATTTAAATAAAGATTATTATTAATTATTGTTTGATAGTATCTACATAATTACCTACTTTCCTACTACACTAATTATAGTCCATTTACTTGACATCTGCACTGTCAAACTGACATTATGTTGCACCAATGCTATTTTTCACATTTTAACAATTAAATTACTGTACAGTGCAGATGTCAAGTAAATGGACTATACCAAGGCGGTCTATATTGTTCCAGGCCATGACACTGGCTCTGTTGCCAGATTGTGTGCTAGGCCATTCCAAGACACACTAAGTTTTGTTTGTTTGAAATATATTTGACATTAAAAACTATTTTGACAAGGCAGTTCATATAAGTTCCTAAAATGCCTTTAAAGTGTTACGTACCAGGCTGCAAGTCAATTTACGCCCCATCAGTTGCGCCATATGTTGGCGTGTTGAAGTTTCCATCTAATAGAATAGCGGCACAAAGATGGAAAGACATTTTGCATTTAGAACACTGGCGGGTTGGAAAGGCTAGTGTTGTGTGTGAAAAGCACTTTAAAAGAGCAGATATAAAGGGTAATAAGATAAAGAGACTTGTTCTAAATGCAATATCACTAGCTCCCAGGTAAGTTATTTTGAAGAAATTACTGTTTTAGGTGAAGTAAAAATTAGTAACAATTTACTTGCAATGGAAAATGAGGTACCTACCCATTAGGAATTGTTTTTAAATCGAATATTGCGGTGAAGTGACGCCCTGTGATGTAAATAGCAGTGATTTTATAGATTTTTTTTGAACTGGCATGCATCACAATAACAGGGATAGTGCACTGACAGATTGCTCATTTAGTGACCAAAACTAGTAATTTTTTGTTAAAGGTTGGCGAAGCCGTGTTGCCAGATTGTGGTAGGCCATTCCAAAGGTCACTTCATAGGCTCAGTGTCATGGCCTGGAACAATATAGACCGCCTTGACTATACTCGTTAATTTATCTTAATAATCTCATCAAATAATATTTACTCCTTCATTTGAACAAAATATAAAGATATTACACTTTAATTTGTTATTGATGGTATCATCGCTCATAATAGATTGGTTTATTTCGAAATTCGAATAAAAATGAAAATACATTACTTATTTCACGTATTACAGTTGATTTGTGACTCTTAATACAAAAACACACCATTCAGCTGTATTTATAGGTTAAAATAAACAACTTTGACAGCTCAACGTAAATTGAAAAAGACCATTCAGCAAACCTACATCGCTCAAACTGAGCGTTTGCTCAGCGCTCACTTAACGGTTGTGTCGTCTGAATGCGCCCATTGTTATTATCCATTTACAAAACTCGTGAACTGTCAATGTCAATTTTTTTAAATATTTGCTAGAAATTATAGTTTTTTTTGGGAATGTACTTCGGATCTAGTGATAGCTAGTAATATTTAAAGTTAGGTTATGTTACATGTGTCAAAAGTGTTTCCTTGTAATAATGTGGACTACGTTAACGAGCATTATTTCCAAAACAGATGAAAATATTATCAGTAATAATAGGACGAGAGGTCAAAATATTGCCGACAATAATTTTTGCGATTCAGATACGAGTTTCTGTGGCGACGAAAATAACGACGAGTGCTTGCACGAGTCGTCATTTTCTAAAGCAACAGAGACAATCTGAAGAGCAAAAATTGTCTGCAATATTTCGATCTAGAGTTCTATTCGTCTTGACAATTTAACTTTTAAATTATTGAAAATAGTTTTACAAACAAATAAAACTGTAAAACTAAAATCTAAGTTGTTCATCATTAAAATTAAAGTAGTTACAGAAAAAATTGTCGCTGAAATAAAGCTCCTCGAAATATTGTCACTACAATAATAGCTACAGAAAACATTGTCGCTGAAATAAAGCTCCTCGAATTATTGTCGCTGAAATAAAGCTCCTCGAATTATTTTCACTAAAATAATCGTTCGATTGGTAGTTTATTTTTAAATTGAAGAATGCCATCGGTTGACAATGACACCAGTTAAATTGTCAGTATTAATTTTGATGGTAATTTAGTTCAAGATTTACATGTGATCGTAGAGAATTTTAATTCATATTTTGTAAATAGTATTCAAGATATTGTTAGTTCAATATCTGATTGTGTCACGGATATTAAGGAGTTTTTGCAAGCCGTTTTAACGGGGAAGTTATACGTAAACGTGAACGTTATGAAAATGTATAAACCATTCAGTAAACACAAAAACATATACATTTTTCTGAAGTTGGCATATACGTAACATTTGTCTGCTAGGGATTCTGCAGTTTGTTTTGCAAAGGTTTCCATACCTGCATAAAGGTGACTTTGAATTTAAAAATGACAATTAATAAATATCATTAATTCAGTGTCAAAGTACATACTATTCTGGAAATTCTTGCCTGAACTTTTATAAAATGTAACAAAAATACTTATTAATAAATGCTACATCAATAGTATCCAACACAGTATTTGTTTAACATCCTTAAAAGTAGTTATGACAGATGCTAATTAAATGTCACACTCTTAACCTATTTGTTTTAGTAACTTTTTGTAAGTACATTCCTAGACAAAAGATGCATTTTGGAAGTACACTCATGAAATTTTAGAAATCAAAGGCCACTTTGTGTTTTTATG